>VZQC01004132.1:5649618-5659864 GCA_009823505.1 Rhizomys pruinosus | reverse complement strand
GTGCCTGATTCTTCCCTTTGAAATAAGACAGTACTTGTTTTGGATTTTACAGCAGCCCACAGTTAAGAGATTTTTAACAGACTGTGAACTTTTAAGTGTTTGGACATTTTAAGGACTATGGGGCTTTTAAGGTTGTACTGTCTTAGGTTGTGATGAATGCTGACATCACACTGGCAGTGAGATGAGCTGGCTAGCGGGGGAAGGAGCGCGACCTGATGACCTGAGTCCAGTCCTCGGAATACATGTGGAGGCAGAAGGAGAGAACTGATCCCACGAAATTGTCCTCTGAAATCTACACGTCACCGCATGTGTACATGTGCATACACACACAGAGGCTTCTATAGCTAAGTATGGTAATGCATACCTAGAGTCTCAGTATTCAGGAAGCTAAGGCCGGAAGTTAGGAGTTCAAGGCCATAGATTATGAGTTCCAGGCTATACTGGACTACATAGTGAGACCTTATGAAAGAAGAAAAAAACACTTTGCTTTAAGAAAAGAAGGCTAGGGGTGCAGAGGTAGCTCAGCAGTAAAGAGCACTGGCTATTCTTCCAGAGAACCTGGGTTTGAGTCCCAGCACATGGCAGCTAACAACCATCCCTAACTCCAGTTCCTGGGGATCCGACACCCTCTTTTAGCATCTATGGGCACTGTACACATGTATGCAGGTGAAACACTCATACACATAGAAAAAGAAAAGGAAAAACAGAAAAAAGAAAAAGGCTATTACACTGGGTCTGAGGGCCTCAAATCAGAACAAGAACAGCAGGACAAAGAGTGTGCACACTCGGGGATGAATGCGGAAGAACAATGGCCGACAGTGACTCTTCTGTACTTCCCCTGCACTCCACACACAGCTCACTGTACCTTCAGCATCATCTGCATGTCTGACTCAACCTAGTAAACCATAAGCCTCGGAGGACAGGGTTTCCCTCATTGTTACCTCTGCATCCACAGAAGATAGTAAAGAGGTTTTGAATGACTGCCATCTTATCTGTGACCTTAACCCATTCTGCAGACACAACACAGTTCCTACCAGGTCTCATAATTCCACCAGGTCCTCAAGATCTTCTTACCTTGTAATAATGTTCCAAGAGAATCCTGACTACTCCCTCCACACTTTCAGCCTCTACAGGCTTTCTGGCAAACTGGAGTAGGTACTGCAAAGCATCTGCTGGGGAGGCGGCCTTACAGAGATCGATGTGGAGTGCGGCAGATTTACTTGGCTTTGTTAGTCGGAGCTTCTTAGTAGCAATTTCCTCCTGCTGCTGCTGTAAGATGGCAGAGAGGATAAGACATGAAAACCTAACTGAAAAGAAGTCTGCAAACTTAACTTGGGCTCATTTGATGGAAATAAGTTTTCCTTTCTATCACATACATTTAGCTAATAGGAACTAATAGGGTATTATAGGTTCAGTGGTTAGAAGTGCTTGCTGCCAAGCATGACGACAATCTGAGTCTGACTGCCAGAAATGCATGGTGGGAAAACCAACTCTCACAAGTTCTCTGCTCTCCACACATGCAATGGCATGCATGCCCACACATATACATACACACTTGTGTGCACAAGTGCAAAATTAACACTAAAAAGTATAAAGGTAGGCATGGCACCACACGCCTTTAATCCCAGCACTCACAAGGCAGATGCAGGTGGATCTCTCTGAGTTCAAGGCTAGCCTGCTCTGCATAGCGAGTTCCAGGCCAGCTGGGACTAAAGGGAGACCATGTCTCAAAAAGACCAAAAAGAAAAAAGAAAAAAAAAATGTGTAGAAAGGGACCTATCACTCTAAGGCTTAAGTCAGGGTATGATGGGTGGGTAAAGAAGAGTACCCTAACATAAGATGCTACCATCAGCTGGGCACGGTAGTGCATGCCTTTAATCCCAGCTGGTCTTTTTGAGACAGGGTCTCCCTGTAGCCCCAGCTGGCCTACAACTCACTATGTAGACTAGGCTGGCCTTGAACTCACAGAGATCCACCTGCCTCTGCCTCCCAAGTGCTAGGATTAAAGGTGTATACCACCATACCCAGGAGTTAACCTTTTTTAAAGAATATTTTATTTTTATGTGCATGAGTGTATCACCTGCATGTAAGTACACCCATGTCATGCAGTGCCCACAGATGTCAGAACAGGATGTCAGATCCCCTATAACTAGATTTACAGACTGTTGTTGGCTGCCATGAGGGTGGTGGGAATCAAACCCAGGTCTTCTGCAAGAGCAGTCAGTACTCTTAACCACTGAGCCATTTTTCTAGCCCCACCAAAGTTAATCTTATGTTTTGAGATCATTCAACAGTGTCTATCTATTCACTTTGCCTTCCTAGTGTGTAATTGGCTGATTTAAATCTAGCTTTTTTTTTTTTTTTTTTTTCGAGATAGGGTCTCCCTGTAGCCCCAGCTGTCCTGGAACTCACTCTGTAGACAAGGCTGGCCTTGAACTCACAAAGATCCACCTGCCTCTGCCTCCCAAATGCTAGGATCAAAGGTGTGCACCATCACGCCTGGCTTTACGTTGTATTCTTAAAAACTAGTTAGATTTAGCCAGATGTGGTGGCACACACCTTTAATCCTAGCACTTGAGAGGTAGAGGCAGAGGTAGGCGGATCTTTGTGAGTTCAAGACCAGCCTGGTCTACATAGCAAGTTCCAGGACAGCCAGAGCTACAGGGAGACCCTGTCTCAAAAAGACCAAAGGGAAAAAAAATACGATGTAAACTATGTAAACTCTTACTGACCTTGGGCTCCTCTTGTAATTAACTTTTTTTTCCTTCTTTTTGAGGCAGGGTCTCCCTGTAACCCCAGCTGTCCTGGAATTCACTCTGTAGACCAAGCTGGCCTTGAACTCACAGATATCTGCCAGTCTCTGCCTCCTGAGTGCTGGGATTAAAGGTATGCAGCACCACCTGGCCCTTATTTTGTTTTGTTTTTGGTCTTTTTGAGACAGGGTCTCCCTGTAGCCCCAGCTGTCCTGGAACTCGTTCTGTAGCTACACACATAGCTCTAATCTTAAACTATCTTCCCCATTCTCCCACATGACCTTTCCTTGTCCCTAACCCAGAATAACATATGTGTACTGTGATAATTCCATCACTGGAAGACCTTGGAAGCACACTGACAGTAAGAATTATCCACATTATGTTTCAAAAGAGCATATAGGCTGGAGGGGGGATCAGAAAAGGCACATTTTTCTCAGATAAGATGAAGTTCCTGGGGCTGGAGAGATGGCTCAGCAGATAAGAGCACCAACTGCTCTTGCAGAGGACCCGGGTTCGATTCCCAGCACCCACATGGCAGCTAAGAACCATCTTTAACTCCAGTTCCAGGGGAATCCGACGCCCTCTTCTGACCTCTACGGCACTGCACAACAACAGATGCACCAACCTACATGCAGACAGTGCACTCATGAACATAAAAAATAATAAATAAAATTAAAAGAAGTTCCTCATTCTTTTCCCAAGACATGCTGGATGTTCTGTTTAAACAGAGAATCCACTCTTGGTTAGAGAAAAAGAGTTCTGAGAGAAACGAGAAAGGAACAGTTCTGAGAACAGACCAGGCTCACTCTTGGTTTAAATGACTCTAAGAGTCAGACATTTTAAGGCAGCACTGCGTAGTGGCATCCACCACAAGGAACAGTATGTAGCATGAAAAAAATAAAATGGCTTTGAAATCCAACAGATCTGCACTCAGTAACTACTTACTAGCTAGATGAAGCTTTCTGATTCTTCTATAAAATGACATGCCAATACCATTCCAAAGGAATATGTGAAAAGTCTACATTACTGTATCTTTAATATACATACATATAATAGGCACCAAACATACAACTCACTCTGTCTCTATTTCTCTCTGTCTCTCTCTGTCTCTCTCTCTGTCTCCCTGTCTCCCTCCCTCCCTCCCTTCCTCCTTCCCCATCTTCACAACAAAGGAAAAAGACTAAGAATGCTAAGATTTCATTTCATCCCTCTAACATAATTATGCTTACAAAATAAAGTGAGCTTTTAAGGCCAGGTGTGGTGGCGCACGCCTTTAATCCCAGCACTCGAGAGGCAGACACAGGTGGATTTCTGTGTGTTCAAGGCCACCCTAGTCTAAATAGTGAGCTCCAGCCCAGCTGGGACTAAAGGGAGACCCTAGCTCAAAAAGACCAAAAAAAAAAAAATATATAAGAGCTTTTCCACTGGCCAGCACGGAGATAGATACACAGACTGGCAATTATAGCAGCACTGACTAATGAGAGCAAACAGCTGAGTAAAACAGTGTCACAGAAGGAGAACAGACTAACCTCTTGCTGAGGTCAATAATTTTATCTTGAAGCAAAAACATAAGCCCGCTGGGTATAGAACAAAAAGAAAAGGAAAACTAGCCTGCATTTTATGGAAAAGAGACACAGGGCACAAGAGTTCAGTGATGTGCAAAACACGACATGCTGGAAGAGGAACAATGTGGGGAGAAAGATGAAACACTGTACAGCAATGCCAATGTTTTTAATGTCTCTGACTTCATTTGCTGCTCTTCCAGAGGACCAGAATTGGGTTTCCAGCACCATTTGGAAAGTTCACAACTGCCTGTAACTCTAGCTACAGAGGATTTGATCCCCTCTTCTGGCCTTCGAGGGCATGCCCACATGTGGCATACATTCACACAGACATTCACATAAATAGAAATAAAACTTTTGGGGGGGGGCATTGGGTGTGGTGGTGCACACCCTTAATCCCAGCACTCAGGAGGCAGAGGCAGGTGGATCTCTGAGTTCAAGGCCAGCCTGGTCTACAGAGCAAGAGCCAGGCCAGCTGGGACTAAAGGAAGACCCTGTCCCAAAAAAGAGGGGGAGCTAGAGAGATAGCTCAGCAGTTAGGACACTGGCTGCACTTGCAGAAGACCCAGGTTCAGTTCCCAGCACCCACATGGTGGCTAACAAATGTCCCTATTCTAGTTCCAGGGGATCCAACACCCTCTTCTGTCCTCTCCAGACATTGCATGACATACAAGCATAACGTTCATACACATAAACTAAAAAAAAAAAATGTTTAAGAGCCCTGGGTTTGGTTCCCAGAACTCACATGGCAGCACACAACCCCTTGTAACTTCAGTTCCAGGGAGATCTGATGCCCTCTTCTGGCTTCCACAGGGACCAGGAAACACATGCAGGCTAGTCTTCCTTTTTTGTTCTATACCCAGCATACATGTAGACAAAACACTTTTTTTTTAGGCAAAACACTTATGCACATAAAATAAAAATTTAAAAATCGTTTTTTAAAAAAGATCATTTTCTTGCTTAGTACTACTAAGATTGATGGTAATCTACTAGCATAAATTGGGGGCTGGTCAGAAATGCACCATCTTGTCTCCTCTCACCACCTACTGAATAGAATCTACATTTTAACAAAATCCCAAATGAGCTGGGACTATAGTTCAGTGGTAGAGTGCTTGCCTTAGCATGCAGGAGGTCCAAGGGACTGGAGAAATGGCTCAGTAGTTAAGAGCACTGGTTCTTCTTGCACAGGACCCAGGTTCCATTCCCAGCACTCACATGGCAGCTAACTATGGTCAGCAACTCCAGTTCCAGGGGATCCAACGCCCTCTCCCAGCCTCTGCGGGCTCTGCACTACATGGATGCACTTACATACATGCAGGCAATACACTCATACACATTAAAAAAAAAATCGGGGGTCTGAAGAGATGGCTCAGTGGTTAAGACCACTGGCTGCTCTTGCAGAGGACCCGGGTTCAATTCCCATCGCCCACATGGTGGCTAACAACCGTCCTAACTCCAGTTCCAGGAGATGTGATACCCTCTTCTGACCTCCATTGTATGACACGGGTGCATTTACATGCATGCAGGCAATACACTCATACACAGAAAATAAAAATAAATTTTAAAATCGGGGAAGAAAGATCAGTCTCTTCTACAGAAACACATGGAGCACAGTGATATCTCTGCCACGGGCTGGGCCCACCTGCCTTTCAACAACTTCACGGGAGGATAGCATTGTGTCCCTCTTCCATGAGGTGTTCTACTTATGTCTTCACCTGTGGAGCCTATGACCCGAGTCGCCTGCTTTGTCCTGGCGTTGAATGCTCTAGACCTCTTCACCAGTCCCTTCGTGCTTTGCATACTGCCCAAGCTATGGGACTTAAGAAGAGAGGAAGGAGGAGTCTATGCCACCAACTAACTGGCAGCATCTGTGCAACAGGACAGAAACGTCAACACTCACATTCGTAAAACGAAGATGCAAATGTTACCCGCCTGGCACAGCTGTGTGCAAGAGCAAAATGAAACAGTTTTCAAAATTGTAAAGCACTTTATTTCTTCTAACTTTGCATTTAAAAAAAAAGTTGGCCGGGGATGTGTCTCCGTAAGTGTTTGCTTACTATACGGAAGGCCCTGTGTTCTAGTCCGAAACAAAATAAGGGAGAGTAAAGAATGTCAGTCTACACATCACAGTTAACAGCGGCTGCAACCCAACACGCCCACTGCCGCCCAGCCTGGAGCCAGGCTTAAAGACGATTTTCCGCTCAGTCCGGGAGAGAGGCGGAGGATAAACCTTCCGGTCCCGACTGGCCAGCGTTTTCCTGACGGAGCTTACCTGAACCACTTTAGTGAACTCCTCATACACCCGCTTTTTAAGATGCGCCGCCATGGCTGCCCCGCGGGCCCTCTCGGCTTCCGTAGTCCGGGACAGAATGGCCGAAACCCCTTCTATCCGCCCACTTCGCCACGATCCCACAAGGCAGCGGGGGTTCTGGGATAGAGAGGCCGCTTCCAGATGCTCGCCTAGCCGCGGTGCGCGCGGATTGGCTGGTTGACTTTGACGCCTATGAGGGACCGGAAGTCGGAGAGCAACCTAACCCAGAGAGGGAGGCTGGGCGGGGTAAAAGACCGAGGTCGGGTAGTTCAAAGCTGAACGCAAAACCCGGACTTGTGATAGCGTATGGAAGGTAAAATAACGGGAGCTGAGCTGAAGTTCCCATCGTTCTTTGCGGCTTCTGATGTTTTCCAGTAGAAACTAGTTCCTCAGTTCACCCTCCTCCCTCGGGTTCCTGCGCAAAATTGCCGGGCGTGGTGGCGCACACTTTTAATCTCCGCACTCGGGAGGCAGAGGCAGGCAGATCTCTGTGAGTTCAAGACCAGCCTGGTCTACAGAGAGAGCTCCAGGCCAGCTGGGACTAAAAGGAGACCCTGTCTCAAAAATACCAAAAAAAAAAAGTTACCCAAAATTAAAAAAGAAAAGAAAAGGAATGCGTTGTCCATTCTTTAAGTCCTCTGATAGCTGTGCAGCCGTGGGAAGAATTTTGAGACCCAGGGTGAAGCTACAAAGTTTTACTCTAAGTCTCTGGCAGTTGAAACAGTCGCCTCAATTACAAACCCACTGGTAATACCTAACCTGACAAAAACATGCTGTGTAGAGAAGTAGACTATCAGAAATAAGTGCAGCCTGCAAGGTGTATGCACATGATACTGTTAACAAACCTAAGGTCGAGTTTTATGAAACTTAAATTTTGTTGATACAAAAAGAAGTAAATGTGTAATACTTGGGGGGCGGGGGGAAAGACAGGATGGTAGACACAGAGGACCCAAAATGCATAAAAGATTCTCTTTATCCTGTAGTGTAAGAGACAAATACAAGAATTGATTGTTACCCAAAGAGCAACCAAAGTGTGCTGGATAATGGGAATGTGGTTCAAACAGACCAAATTTCCTCAGTAAGATTTTTTTTATTTTTTGGGGTCTTTTCAAGACAGGGTCTCCTTGTAGGCCCAGTTGTCCTGGAACTCACTCTGTAGACCAGGCTGGCCTTGAACTCACAGAGATTGGTCAGCCTCTGCCTCCTGAGTGATAGGATTAAGGGCGTGGGCCACCACGCCCAGCTCAGTAAGATTTTTAAAAATATGACTTTAAAAAGTACATTTGCCAGGGGCTGGAGAGATGGCTCAGTGGTTAAGAGCACGAACTGCTCTTGAAGAGGACCAGGGTTCGATTCCCAGCACCACATGGCAGCTAAGCACCGACTTTAAGCCAGGTGTGGTGATGCATACCTTTAATCCTAGCACTCAGAAGGCAGAGGCAGGCGGATCTCTGTGAGTTCAAGGCCAGCCTGGTCTACAGAGTGAGTTCCAGGCCAGTTGGGGCTATAGGGAGACCCTGTCTCAAAAAAAAGTACATTTTCCAGAGAAAGACAAAACATCTCAGACTACAACAACAGAGCAAACAGAGCCTTCAATATATATTACCTATTATTACCATTCCAATATTAAGATGGTCTACTAAATGGAAGTTCCCACCAAATATAAACCATTAGCTAGTGGGCTTAATGGTTTGTGCCTGTAATTCAGACACTGGGGAGGCTGAGGCACAAGGATTTTTTTTTTTTTTTTGGTCTTTTTGAGATAGGGTCTCCCTGTAGCCCCAGCTGTCCTGGAACTCGCTCTGTAGACCAGGCTGGCCTTGAACTCACAAAGATCCTCCTGCCTCTGCCTCCCAAGTGCTAGGATTAAAGGCGTGCGCCTCCACACCCGGCACAAGGATATTTTTATAGTTTAGCCTGGGCTGCATTGCAACTTTTAAGCGAGCCTGAAGTAAACATTATTTTATATGTCACATTAACAAAAAAACAAACTGAAAGCAGTGTTTTGGGGGATGAATAAGTTCAAAGCATAAAGACAAATGTATGAAAATGCCATAATGAAATCCATTCTTTGTATACCAACTTTAAAAAATTTTTTTTATTATTTTTGTATGTGTATGAATGTACTGTCTGCATGTAGGTTTGTGCACCCGTGTCGTGCAGTGCCTCGGAGGTCAGAAGAGAGTCTCCGATTCACCTGGAACTGGAGTTAAAGACGGTTATCAATCGCCATGTGGGTGCTGGGGATTGAACCNGGTTGGTTCCAGCTCCTTGCTATTGTGAAGAGAGCTGCAATAAACATGGCCGTGCATGTATCTCTGTGGTGGCGTGAGTCTTGAGGGTACATGCCCAGGAGTGGTATGGCTGGGTCGGGTGGCAAGTTCATTCCAAGTCTTCCAAGGGTTCTCCACAGTGCTTTCCATAGTGGCTGTACGAGTTTACATTCCTACCAGCAATGGATGAGTGTTCCCCTTTCCCCACAACCTCTCCGGCACTTGGTATCATTTGTTTTCTTGAACCTAGCCAGTCTTATTGGAGTAAGATGATATCTTAAAGTGGTTTTAATTTGCATTTCCCTAATTATTAGCTACATTGAACACTTTTTAAGATGTTTCTCAGCCATCTCAGCCTACCTTCTTATACAATTCACAACAACCTGCCCAGGGGTAGCACTGCCCACAGTGAGCTGGACCCTCCCACATCACTCAACAATCAAGAAAATACCCCACAGACATGGCCACAGGCCAGGCCAAAGGAGGAAATTCCACAATTGAGGCTCCCTCAACCCAGGTGTGTCAAGTTGATGCTAAAGCCATTCAGCACAATCATTGAAGTGCATTATTAAGCTTCTGAGAAATTATTAACAGCTGTAATCTCAAGGTATTAACTTGAGTTACGGGGTGGAACTTCTAATATGCTTATTTGCCACATTTTCATAGATTCGGCTGGTCAGGTGACAAGAAACCCAAATGGATTTTGGCAGCCGGCAAGACTTCATGCTTTTGTAGTTCTCCATGATCACCAAATAATGGCAGTGATGCTGGTGAACATCATGTGCACAATTGATGAGTAAAAGCTGAAAAACACTGATCTTAGAAAACTCCCAGCCTTTAAAGGAGTACTGCTAACAACCCTACCCTCTAGAGAGAGACTTTGTTATACTAGCCTGGAAACAAATCTGCCTTCCAATTCATGGGAGACATTTTTATCACCCTGAAATAATTCCAAGAATGGAGGGATATACTAGTTTTATTACCCCCGTTACATAAAGTAAATCTGCTTCTAGCTTCTCAGAAGCTTTGTAAACATCTTCAAACAAAGCTGTCAATGCCATTTGCTCAGAAATGCCAGAATGTCTCCTAACAGTTTGTTACAGAGCAGCATAGCTAACTGATTTGCAGAGAAATAAATCTGTCACCACAAAGTGTTTGGTGGGCTAGAAATGTAGCTCAGTTGGTAGAATGCATGCCTACCATGTAGGAAGCCCAGGCCACAGCACCCCAAATAAATTAAGTGGTTCACATCTACCATCCCAGCAATCAGTAGGTGGAAGCAGGAGAATCTGGACCTCAAGTTCAGCCTCAGCTACATAGAAAGTTTGAGGCTAGCCTGGGGTATAG
>VZQC01004132.1:5633524-5649327 GCA_009823505.1 Rhizomys pruinosus | reverse complement strand
TGAGACAATATATATATATATATATATATATATATATATATATATATATATATAAAATGTAAAATCAGTGGCCAGATCAGCTTTGATGAGAAGTGGATCCTGTGGAATCCATTCATTGCCTCTATCCCTGCTTTTGTGGCCATTTTGCTCATTTATAACTCTAGTAAGCAAGTGCCCAGGGAGCTGGTGAAAGAGGCTGATTGACACATTCATAGCTTGGACCACTGTGTTGTTTGAATTTTTTAGAGCCTGCTCTAGAATGGATATTCTCTTGCAGACATTCACAAGAAGCACAAATATTTCCATCCATACCTACTTGTCACCAATCTCATACTCTTTAACTTGCTAAGTCTCTTGAGTTTTATGGCTTGGATAGGAAATGTCACCATGGGCT
This sequence comes from Rhizomys pruinosus, assembly GCA_009823505.1. Taxonomy (NCBI): domain Eukaryota; kingdom Metazoa; phylum Chordata; class Mammalia; order Rodentia; family Spalacidae; genus Rhizomys; species Rhizomys pruinosus. The sequence continues at coordinate 5,648,933 of VZQC01004132.1, read as the reverse complement.
CATATGTTTGAATGCTTGGCCCAGCTGGTGAGCTGTTTTGGAAGGTTGTGAAACTTTCTGGAGACAACTGGAGGATATAGATCACTGCAGGTGCGCAGGAGAGTGTGTGTAGGGGTGCTTGGCTGGCCTGGTTCTACCTCCATTGCTCTGCTTTCTGACTGCTAGAGTCAGCTCCTCATCCTCCCTCTACCACAGCCTGCAGCTGGGCTCACTGCCATAACAGACTATATCCTTCCATCCCCCAAATGGTGAGCCAAAATAAACCTCTCCTCCCTAAACTGATTCCTATCAGGTATTTGGTTACAGCAATGAGAAAAATAACAAAGACAATGACCTACCAGGAATAAATCTGGGCCTGCTGTACCTAACGTTCAGTGTCACAGATCACTGCATGGTGACAAAAAGCAGAGAGCAGTGGGAGTCAGGGTTTGGGAAGGATGGAGAAAACAGAGAATTGAGGACAGTACGCAAGGATAAAATATGAACCTGAAAACCTGGTGCAGTGCTGTGAACCACGGTGTCTTCATGAAGGTCAACAAAGGTTCTAACTTTTCTTTGTATTTTTCCTTTGGATTAGTGGCAGTTAAGTTTGACATTATTTCAAGTTTTCTCTTCCAACTCTGTAACTTTCTTCTTAGTCCCAGCAGACATGAGAAGTTTTATATACGAATGAGAATTACTATTATGAACATTGTTGATACTTCTATTTTTTTATTTTTCCATTAGTAAAGAAGAAAGGAGCTGGGCATGGTGGCGTATGCCTTTAATCCTAGCACTTGGGAGGCAGAGGCAGGCGGATCTTTGTGAGTTCAAGGCCAGCCTGGTCTACAGAGCGAGTTCCAGGACAGCTGGGCCTACAGAGAGACCCTGTCTTGAAAAGACAAAAAAATAATAATAATAACAAAAGAAGAAAGGAGAAGACAGAATTTTGAATGAAATGAGCATTTTCTTCTCCAATAACTTTAAGGCACCCATAACATTAATTCTAACTGCAGTGTAACACTGCATCATGTAAGCATAATACAACTAATAACATTTGTTTGCCCAACATGCGATGAGCAGTTTTCTTCCACCACTCTCTTCCCATCATGAAATGCTGCCTCATTCAAAGACACAGGACCACAGACTGGAGTCTCTAAAATTATGAGTTAAAACATTCTGGGGACTGGCAAGATGGCTTAGTAGGTAAAGGTGCTTGCCACAGCTGACAACCAGAATTCAATCCCTGGGATCCACATGGTGGAAAGAGAACTGACTCCTGTAAGTTGTCTTCTGACTCCACACAAATGCTGCAACACATGCATGGTCATGTATTCACATACATAAATAGATGTAACTGTTAGGAGCAGATCAAGAGGAGTTAACTGTGTAAAATTGAGTTAGCTAAAGCAAGCCTGGTTTCCATGACTACCTCTACAACACACCCTCCTACCTTAACTGCAAGAGTACATTCTACCCCTGACTTTCTAATTCTCAGAACTGTTTCAGGTCGAGATGGATTTTCCCAGTCCTGAGGGAGTGCTTTCCACTCCCCAGGGAGTGCATTCCACTCCCCAAGGAGCTTCAGGCTACAAACCACAACCAATTAGCTTAAAGGTCACTACTGCTTCCATTATGTTTCCACAGCTTCTAGTGGAAACTCTCTAGTTTGTGTTTTTTCCCTTTAAAAACTCGGTGTAGCAAACAGCTGGGGTTGCACTCTTTCCTGTGTGGAGTGAGTGAGGAGTGAGTGCATCCCTGGTGCACCAGTTCAATTGGAAATTCCTTCAAATAAATTTTGTTTCAAAGACTGAATCCTGATCTTGAGAGTTTCTCTCTGTGATTTTTGGACCCAACATAACAAAAAAAACAAACTTGTTTTTTGAGACAGGGTCTCACTAACAGTCCTGCCTGGTCTAGAACTCACTATGTAGACTGGGCTGGGTTATTTGGTTGTGTGTGTGTGTGTGTGTGTGTGTGTGTGTGTGTGTATTAGTCATTTTTCTGTTGCTGTGATAAAACCACCATGACCAAGGGAACTTATAAAAGTAAGAGTTTATCGGGGGCTGGAGAGTTGGCCTAGCAGTTAAGAGCACTGACTGCTCTTGCAGAGGTCCCGGGTTCAATTCCCAGCACCCACATGGCAGCTGAGAACCATCTATAACTCCATTCCAGGAGAACTCCAGTTCCAGGGGAATCTGACACCCTCTTCTGACCTCTGAGGCATTGCACGACACAGGTGCACAAACCTACTTGCAGACAGTACATTTAAATAAATAAATAAATATATATATAAATAAATAAATAAATGGAAGAGTTTATTTGAGCTTATGATTGACAGTTCCAGGGAATTAGAGTCCATTGTGGCTGGAGGCATGGTGGCAGGGGCTGGAGCAGAAAGCCAAGGTTCACATCTCCAATGAGCACAGGAAGTCAAGAGAGAGAGAGAGACTGGTGACTGGCAAGGCTGGTTGAACTCACTAAGCCCGCCCCCAATGAAATTCCTCCAGCATGGCCACACCTTCTAAGACCTCCAAGAACAGTGCCACCAACTGGGGACAAAATGTCTGAATACTTAAAGCCTATGGGGGACATTCTCATTCAAACCACCACATTCCACTCCCTGGCCCCAATAGGCTAATGACCATATAAAATGCAAAATGCATTTAGTCCAACCTTAAAAGTCCCCATAGTCTCCAGTCTCAATTCCATTCAAAAGTCTATAGTACAAAGTCTCTTCTGAGATTCAGGCTAATCTCTTAACCGGAACTGGAGTTCTCCTGGAATTGGAGTTACAGGCGGTTCTTAGCCACCATGTGGGTGCTGGGGATCGAACCCGGGTCCTCTGCAAGAGCAGTCGGTGCTCTTAACCTCTAGGCTATCTCTCCAGCCCCCATAATCAACATTTTTGCTGGGTATAGTAACCTGGGTTGGCATCTATTGTCCTTTAACACTGGAAATGCTTTGCTCCATGTTCTTCTTGCTTTCATAGTTTGCACTGAGACGTCAGTTGTAATTCTGATAGTTTCCCCTTATAGGTCACTTGTTGTTTTTCTCTTGTGGCTTTAAAGATTTTTGTCTTTGTTTTGGGTGTCTATCATTTTAACTATGATGTGGCATAGAGAGTTTCTTTTCTGATCTTGTCTGTTTGAAGTTCTATGTGCTTCTTGTATTTGTATTGGTTTGTCTTTTTTTAGTTTGGGGAAATTTTCATCTATTATTCTGTTGAAGATCTGATCAATAACATTCTCTTGGGATTCTTCTCCTTCCTCTATTCCTATGATGTGGTTTGATCTTTTCATAGTGTCCTACAGTTCCTGGTTGTTCCACTTTTGTGTATTTTTAAATTTTTCATAATCTTTACTTGAGGTTTTTAGTTGTTCTGTGTTATCTTCCAGGTCTGATATTCTTTGTTCTGCTTCCTCCATTCTGCTTCTGAGGCTTTTTCCATTCCTTTCCTCTTGATTGGATGAGTGTTTGATTTCCTTTTTCATTTCCTCTTCTGATTTCTTTAGTATTTCTACTTCCTTTTGGAGCTTCTCAATATCTTCCTGTAGCTCTTTGCTTCGTTGGTTTGTTTCCTTATGTTTTTCAGCATGGGATCTTTTCAGTGTTTCCACTTCCTTCCGGAGTTTGTCATTCTCTCTCTCTCTCTAGGTCCTTCTTGAGTTCTTCATTCTCTTTTCTTAATTCTTTGATTTGCTCTTTATAATCTTGTACTTCTTTAAGTATGTTCACAATTGTGCTTCTGATATCTGTGTCCTGGGCCATCCCCAGGAGGATCCCACTGTAGGAATCTTCTACAGGGTTGGTAGAGCTTGGTGTGGGATTATCCTGCTCCTTTTCCATGTTGTCTCTTCATGTTCCTGGCATATGGGCTTCTCCTTGCCTGTATTCCAATGTGAGTCCTAAATGCCTCTTCACTGTGTTGAAGGCTTGCATTGCTTGCCTCCTTCAGATGCTTGTGCTTCAGGTGGTCTTGGGAGATCTCCAATTGACACTCTCATTCAAACCACCACACTGTGTGAGCTTAGAGCTGTGTGTGTGTGTGTGTGTGTGTGTGTGTGTATGTGAGTGAGCTTATTGCCTTATGCATGCATGCTATGCAAGTACTCTAGACACTGAACTGTATCTCAAATCCCAGGTATTTGTTATAACAACACATGTAGGCATTAAGAAGATCTCTCTGCTGGGCCTGGTGGCGCACGCCTTTAATCCGAGCACTCGGGAGGCAGAGGCAGACAGATCTTTGTGAGTTCAAGGCCAGCCTAGTCTACAGAGCGAGTTCCAGGACAGCTGAGGCTATAGGGAGACCCTGTCTCGAAAAGACCAAAAAACAAAACAAAACAAATAAAAAAGAAGGTATCTCCTAGGTGGGCTTGGTGGTACATGCCTTTAATCACTCAGGAGGCAGAAACAAGCAGATGTCTGTGAGACTGAAGCTGTCCTGGTCTACATAGTGAGTTCCAGGCCATCTGGGGTCACAGGGAGAACCTGTCTGGAGGAAGGAGGAGGAGGAGGAGGAGGAGGAGGAGGAGGAGGAGGAGGAGAGGAGGAGGGAAAGGAGGAGGGGGAGGAGGGGGGAAAGGAAGAGGAGAAGGAAGAGGAAATCTCCTGAAATTAGCCGTACCTGGGCTAAAATCTCACCTTCAACATTTATTACCTAGATAGCCATGAGGATGTTATTTAACGTATCAGAGTCTGTTTCCTCATGTATAAACAGAAATCACAACACTACCAGCAACATAATGTTGTTGTAAGGAATACAGGTGATAATGTATCTAAAGTGTTTGTCATAGCACTTGGTATGCGGAAAATGCTCAATCAACACTGACTATTATTATTATTATTATTATTATTATTATTATTTTACCTAGCAAGGTCAGAAATGTGTGGAGCAATGAAAGAGTACTGGAATTTGCCCAAAGATATGGTAGCTACATACAGTCACTTATTCATAATGCAAGGAACTCAAAGATTTGTTAGTTAGTTAGTTAGTTAGTTAGTTAGTTAGTTAGTTAGAGACAGGGTCTCCATATAGCCCCAGATGGCCTAGAACTCAGTATATACACCACTCAGGCCTCAATCTCACAGAGGTCTGCCTGCCTCTGTCTCCTGAGTGCTGGGATTAAAGGCATGCACCACCATGCCCAGTTCAAGGGTTTCTTAAGAAGGGATCTGATTCAGATTTTTCACAGGGACATGGGGCTCACTGATAGGCTAGGTTGGCTGCCAGAAAATCCTAGGGATCCACCTGCCTCTGCTTCCTCAGCACTGGGACTACAAGCTCACAGCATCATGCCCAGCTTTTCCCAAGGGTACTAGGGATCAAACTCACTCCTCATTAGTTGCAAAGCAAATACTTTATTGACTGACCAATCTCTGCAGCCCCATTGTCTATATTACTAATAATTTGGTAATAAGTATTTTTATTATTTACATGACTTAATGACATAAATGTTATGTAACTTACAGTAAGATTCACAGATCTTCATTTCTTTTTACCACCTTCAGAAGGGCTAACTCCAAAAAACAATGACAATAGCTGGGCGTGGTGGCACATGCCTTTAATCCTAGCACTTAGGAGTCAGAGGCAGGCGGATATTTGTGAGTTCAAGGCCAGCCTGGTCTACAGAGCAAGTTCCAGAACAGCTGGGGCCACAGGGAGACCCTGTCTCAAAAAGACAAAAAAACAAAACAAAACAAAACAAAAACGACAAATGCTGGCAAGGGTATGTGAAAAGGGAAATTCTTACCAAATGCTTGTGGGGTCCAAACTGGTGTACCCACTATGGAAATCAGTGCGGATATTCCTCAAATATCTAGAAATCTATCTACCATATGATCCAGTCACATGACTCTTGGGGATATATCCAAAAGACTCTAGATCTTTCTACAGAGATACCTGTTCATCCATGTTCAACTGAAATTTAGAAAGCTTTCAAATCATTAGTTCTTTCCTTTTTGTTTCTCTTTTCTCTTTTATTAGTTAATTTTCTATCACTCTAGCTGAAGCCCAGTAATTTTTGAAAGAAAATTCATAGTTTTGGAAGCTGAAAGTCCAAATAACAGAGCATCAGCTCTTAGCTGTGTGACATCATGGTAAATGGTATCATAGCAGGATCATGAGAAGGAGCAGTCATGTTGTGAGACAGTAAGCCCAGAGTGATTAAGGGGTTGAGACTTCTTTTTTTTTTTTTAAACAATCACTCTGATTTATTTATTTATTTATTTTTTGGTCTTTTTGACCAGCGAGACTTCTTTTCTATAACCTGCTCTCGTGAGAACTAATTCAAGGTCTCATGAGAACTACCTCAACCCTTTCTGGGAGTAGTATTCACCACAGTCAATCAATTCTCACTGGGCTCAAAGGTCCAACTATCTATCTATCTATTTATTTATTATCGTTTATGTGTATGAGTGTACTGTCTGCATGTAGGTTGGTGCACCCGTGTCATGCAGTGCTGTGGAGGTCAGAAGGGGGTGTCATATTCCCCTGGAACTGGAGTTAAAGACAATTCTTAGCCACCACGTGGGTGCTGAGAATCAAAGCCAGGTCCTCTGCAAGAGCAGTCGGCACTCTTAACCACTGAGCCATCTCTCCAGCCCCAGGTCCAACTATCTCTTAACATCACTACACTGGGGACCAAGCTTCTAACACATGAAGACAAATTCTATCTAAACCATAGTGATGCAGTTTTGAGAGCGGTAGGACTTTCAGAGGACAGTTGTGCTTGACCCAAAGACCTAGGTGCCAGGCATACGAGGTCATCAAAGATTAACCTGAGACAGCAGCTCCTGAGTCCATTGTCTCACACCCATGAAGATTAAAGATACAGACAGTTGGAGGTGAGAGAATACAAACTTTATTAAAGAGGATTACAGAAAGGTAATAAATTAAGGAAAAGTGAGGGAGACTCACAAGTTGCAAAGATTTAGTAGAGAAGGTGGGTGAGAGGAGCCCAAGTGGGTTGCCAAGGCAAGGTGGTTCCAAGGCTTTTCATAAGGTTATGGCCAAAGACTGAAGTAATATTATTTAGCCAGTTAGAAGATCTGATATTCTATCCATGTTCTCCTGGTCCAATCAGAGAAAGCTTCACACTCTATTCACATGCTGCCCACCAGGTCAGCAGTAGTTGAAGCCCCCCTTTGTCTATCGCTGACTCTTTATTTTGTTGTTAGTTGTTAACCTTGGCTGTCTTAGAGCAGTTAGTCACTGGCTAATGTTGCTACCTCCAGCCCTGAAGACATCTAAAATGCTGTTAATTATACTAACCCTGTTCTCACAGCTGTAATCATTAGTTAATCTTAGTTTTAACTCCTTTCTATGGGATCATCTTGGTCTCTTTCCTGATATAGATGGAGGATTTCCAAGAAATTATCTGTACAATTAGCTGCATTTGAAGCAAGAATAAGTGAAAGAGCAATAGTGCCCAGTATATGTTTCCCTAGGAGGGGAGCTCTCATACATGCTAGCCAGCCTGCCTGACACCGCCTTGCTTCTCAGAGCCTGTCTTTCTCTTGTCAGGTTGGCTTGGCTATCTTACACCCAGCTTCAAGCTTCTTTGCCTCCCATCTCTAGTGGTCCTGGCCTTGCTGTTGTTTTAGCCTTAATATTCCTTTTAATGCTAAAGGTCATTCTTACTGTAACTTATTGAGCCACATGTAGTTTTCATCAGGGGTCCTTTCCCTACTACTTATAGTAAGCTAGATACAATATCCATAGCACTACATTTCAAGGACTTCAAAGGTATATTTGGTAACTGTGGTGGTTTGAATGAGAGGCTTTAAGTATTCAGACATTTTGTCCCCAGTTGGTGTGCTGTTTGGGGAGATCTTAGAAGGTGTGGCCATGCTGGAGGAAGTATGTCACTGGGGACAGGCTTAGAGAGTTCTAAGTTGCTAGTCTCCAGTCTCTCTCTCCACTTCCCATGCTCATCGGAGGATGTGAACTTCAGCTTTCTGCTCCAGCCCTGGCCACCATGTCTCCCACCACATTGGACTCTAATTCCCTGGAATCGTCAATCGTAAGTGCAAATAAACTCTTCCTTTTATAAGTTCCCTTGGTCATGGTGGTTTTATCACAGCAACAGAAAAGTGACTAATACAGTACTGAATTTGTTTCATTCTTCACTGATGCTTTGGTTTGAGTTTTTAAAATAATTTTCCCCTCTGGGCTTCATTTTGGATATTTTCCATTCTTATGCCTTCAAAGTCTAGTATTTGTGTTGTGGGGAGATGTTTGTAATACCTCATCTGGTGTTAATTCCATTTAATGTGTTTTCTTTTTTAAAAAACTATTTGTTAATTTCTATTTCAGGTATATAAAAGTTTTGCCTACATATATGTATGTTCATCTTCACCACATACCTGCAGTACCCAAAGAAGTCAGAAGAGGCCGCCAGATCACCTGGTACCAGAGTTAGACATGATAGTGAGCTGTTAGATGCATGTTGGGAACTGAACCCAGGTCCTCTACAAGAGTAGCCAGTGCTCTTAACCATCCCTCCAGCCCCTAACATGTTTCCTTAATGTCTACTTATTTAACATTTTTGTGAGATGATGTCCTACCACATTTCCTGTGAACTTGTGATCCTTCTGCCTCCTCACAAACAGGTACAGGACATAGCACTCGGCTCAGCATATTTGTTAAGTAGCTGTGGCACTAACAGGCCATATCTTTACTTTCTCTATCACCACTCTATACTTGCCTAATATGTAATGTGTTGTTTTGTACATTGTTTCACATATTTTGTCCAGTTTTTCCATTGTTTCAGGTTGAAAGATAAATTTGATTCCTGCCAGTCCATCTAATTCAAAAAAAACGAAGTCAGGGGCTGAGGAGATGCTTAGTAAGAGTGCTTGCTATATAAGCATGAGGGCCTGAATCCAGATCTCAACACCCACATAAAAAGGCTGGGCATGGTTGGGTGTGCCTGGAACCCTAGCTTTGGGGGGCTGGGAGGGACATGGGAGCTCACTGGCAAGCCAGCCTAGTCTAAACAAGGGGTTTCCAGTTCAGTCTCAAGGCAATAAGTCAGAGATTGGTGGACGACACCTGATATCTTCCTGTGGCCTCCATATGAGCACACAAAGGCACGCCACCTGCACCTTTGCATGCATACATGGCACACGTATGCACACACACACAGAGGCACATACACACACAGACACACACAAAGACAGATAGACAGTCAGACAGACAGACAGACAGACACACACACAGTCCCTGGGGATGCTACAGTTACCTTGACATTCTGCTCTTCCTATTATTTCCTCCACATTCCTTTATTTTGTTATTCTTGGTTTGTTTCTGATTTTCACATCCTACGTTCTCATCAAGTAGCTGTTTTTGTTTTAGTTTTAGTTTAGTTTTTTTAGATCAGGATGGACGGCCTAGAACTTATCCCATACCCAAAACAGCCTAGAAACTCCTTATCCTTCTGCCTCTATCCTTTCACAGTGCTAGCATTATAGAATTGCAGGCATATGACATGCCTGGCTCAAAAGTATTTGCTGTTTAAGGATAAGGTACTAAAATAGCTGATTGGGGGCCCACAAGATGGCACAGCAGGTAAAGACACTTCTTATCAGGTCTGATGACCTGGGTTTGATCCCTGGGACCAACAAACCAACTCCTTCGAGTTGTCCTGTGATCTCCACATGGCATTCATGAATACACACAAATAAATGTAAATTTTAATATTTTATTTTATGTGTATTAAGGTATTGTCTGCATGTATGTAAGTGCACCTGTGTCATGCAATGCCCACAGAGGTCAGAAGAGGACATAGGATCCCCTGGAATTGGAGTTACAAATATTTGTTAGCTGCCATTCAGGTTCTGGGAACTGAACCCAGGTCCTCTGCAAGAGCAGCCAGCATTCTTAACCACTGAACCATCTCTCCAGCCCCATAAATATAATTAAAAAAAATCTTTTTGAGACAGGATCTCCCTGTAGCCCCAGCTGGCCTTGAACTCACAGAGATCTGCCTCTACCTCTACCTCTCAAGTGCTGGGATTCCAGGCCAGGTGGGACTACAGGGAGACCCTACCTCAAAAAGACCAAAACAAACAAAACAAACAAAAGTGATGAACAATCCAGGTATGGTGTTACATGCCTTTAATTCCAGCACTTGGAGGGAAAGGCAGGACAAAATCTCTTGAGGGTATATAGTCAGTTCCAGACCAGCCAGGTCTACATAGTAAAACCTTCATTAAAAAAAAAAAAAAAATCCAAGGCCGGGCCGGTGGAAGCTGCAAATGCCTTTAATCTAGCACTTGGGATGCAGAGGCCAGGCGTCTTTTGTGATTGTTCAAAGGCCAGCCTGGTCTAACAGAGTGAGTTTCCAGGACAGTCTGTGGCTACAGGGCGACCCTTAGTCTCAAAATGCCCCTGTTCTCTAACGACTTAGGATCAACTTCTGCGGCAAGAGGAGGGATGGCAGTTTAGAATGTAAAGGCTGCCGATTTTTGACGGCTTGTGAACGGTGACAACTTACCAAGCGATGTAGGTTGGACACTCATTTGAATCAATCTATGATTGAACAAACAACCTGTCTACCTCCACTGAATGTGGACATGTGGGTGGTTTGGCACCAAACAGATTTATAGATTGGTTTTGCACGAAGGCAGTTTGATCTATATACTCATGGATTAATCATTATAGGCTAAAAAATGAAAAAAAATAAACCTGAAAGATGCAGGACAGTTATGTGCAGAAACATTGATCTGGGATGGGGTGGGAGGTGGGGGGAAGGGGGAAAGGAGATTGAACCTTGAGAATGTGCTGATATGAAAATGAATTAATAAAAGAAAAATGCACAAACCACAATAAAATTAAAAAAAAAAAAAAAAAAGACAAAAACAAAATCAGAACTTTAAATAAATATGGCAGAGAATTTGCGGATTATATCACCAACATTCACTTTATTTTTCTCCTTTTATTATATTAATTTTATCTTATTAATTTTATTTATTTGCTGTATGTGTAATGAATAGTACTTTCTGCATTGCAAGTCTTGTGCACCCGTGTCGTGCAATGCCGCGGAAGTCAGAAGCAGGATGTCGGATTCCCTGTAACTAGGAGTTCTCCTGGAATTGGGGAGTTTCAAGACGGTCTCGGACCGCCCAATGTGGGTGGGCTCGGGGATCGAAACCCGGGTCCCTCTGTGAAGAGAGTCGGTCCGTCGTGCCTCTTACACCCTAGGCCATCTCTACCGAGCCCCTAGTTTTTCTCTTTCTTCAAAGAAATACAGTTGCTGCTGGATGGGGATTAGCGCAGCATTAAGGGACGAGGCTAAAGAACCAAAAAAAAAAAAAAAAAAATGCAAGTTCAAGCCAGCGCGCCGTGGCACATGTCTTTAAATTCTAGCACTTGGGAGGCAGAGGCAGGGAGATCTTCGTGAGTTCAAGGCCAGCCTGCTCTACAGAGTGAATTCCAGGACAGCTGGGGCTACAGGGAGACCCTGTCTCAAAAAGATGAAAAAAAAAATACAGTTGCAGGGGCTGGAGAGATGGCTCAGCAGTTAACTGATGAGTTAACAGATGACTGCTCTTGCATAGGACCCAGGGTTCAAGTCCCGGCACCCACCCACATGGTGGCTAACAAACCATCTGTAACTCCATTTCCAGGGGAATCTGATAGTCTCTTCTGCCCTCCACAGGCATTGCAAGACACTGGTGCACTTACACACATGCAGGCAGTGCATCATGCACACAAAATGATGAAAAATAATGAGGCCAGTCACGGTAGCTCATGCCTATAATTCTAGCACTTGAAAGGCTGTAGCAGGACAATCACGTTTAAAGCTAGTCTGGGCTACATAATAAATTCCAGGCCAGCTTGGGCCACAAAATGGGACCATCTCAGAAAAGGAAAAAAGCAGAAAATTGTGTTGGAAATGGTATTGTGTACACGAGTGCGCGCACACGTGTGCGCACACACACACACAGAAATAAAATTATTTGCCATTGTCTCCTGCAGACTTCATGTGGGTAGGTAGGCAACATGTCGCAGTCTGGCAAACAGAATACAGGCAGATCATTTGGGGAAAACCCTCTAAAAATGAAGTATATTCATTTTTATTTAATAAGAAACCACTCAGAAACAGAGGCTTCAAACATTTTATTCGAGCTGAGTGTGGTGGGGCATGCCTTTAATCCCAGAACTAGGGAGGCTAAAGCAGGTGGATCTCTGCAAGATCAAGTCCAGCCTGGTTTACATAGCAAATTCCAGGCCAGATGATGCTATAGGGAGACCCTGTTTTTGTTTTGTTTTGTTTGGAGATTCTGTCTTTTTAAAAAACAAAAAAATTATCCAGGAATCTGAAATTTGGGCTGGTCTCAGCTGGGCATCCCTGGGGTCACTAATCCAGCTCAATCGTCTGGCCCAAGGTGACTTCCTCAGGTCTCTTTCCAATAATCTCTCTAGTGGAATATCCTAGAGCTCCTGTGCACCCCTCCCCCACCCCTCTCCCTCCATCCCTCTTTTGAGATGGACTCTTGCTATGCTGCCTAGGCTTGCCTCACAATCCTGGACTCAAGCCCAGCCTCAGCCTCCCTAGTGTCTGGAACCACACAGTACCCTGCTAGCCCTGGTAGCAACAACATTTCACAAGCCCAAGTCCCATGCATGAGTGATTATCAAGCCTTTACATTACATTTATTGATGTTCTAGTGGCAAAAAAATTCATTTGGTCAAGGCCAATGTGAGAGAGAAATACACACTGGTATCATGGAACAGAGGAGAAAGCACATAGACTAGGAATATTGTGGTTGCCAGGAAAAAGGGAAGTTCTGTAACTAGTCAAGAAGGAAGCTCTCCAATAAGCTTAGAAGGAGCTGGAAGACTACTTTCTTAGTACAGGACTCCCTTAAGAATAATCAGTGTGTGTGTGTGTGTGTTAAAAAAAGAATCACACATAGTAGCTAGTTAGCAACTTTAGATGATAGTAGATAGAACCAAAAAAAGTAGATAGTTGTTCCCCAACATTTAGCTCATCTGATATTAGCATGATGTGTCCATCATAGTAGAGTGACCAAAAAGTCCACCAGCAAAGTCTATTGATTGTAGCTACATATAGGACCTAGCAACATCATGGCCCAGGAAAGTCAACATTTTGCACAATGAGCCAAACAATTCTAATTAGGTTGGAGCAAGGTGATGATGGAAAAAAAGAAGGTACCACCACTAATCTTGAGGACTCCTAGAAGCAACCAAAAAGACTGATGGAAGAGACATCAAAGTTCTTGGCCTTAATACATAAATTTTGAATCAAAAAAATTTAAAGCTGGGTTTAGTGGCATACACTTGTAGTCCTGGTACTCAGGATACAAAGGCAGGAGGATCACAAGTTCATGGCTACGCTGGTATATATGGTGAGCTCTAGGCTAGCTAGGGCTAGCCAAAGAGATCACATCTCAAAATTTTTTTTTAAAGCACAGCCTTGTGGTTTATACCTGTAATCCCATCGCTTGGAAGAAGAGGCAGAGGAAAGTGAGCTCAGGCTAGTCTGAGTGATATAGCAAGCCTGATCTCAAAAAATGAAATGCTGGGACACAGATTAGTGGTAGAGCACTTGCTTAGCATGCACAAGGCCTTGAGTCTAACAGCAAAGCAAAAATATACAGGGGACATTACTTGCCATTACAGTTAACTTAGAATCTCTAGGGAAAGAGCCCAGCCATTTCTTTAGAGCTACTTGATGAATTCCAACATATGGCCAAGGTGAGACCCACTGAACTAAGTTTCTTAATAGCCAAGTCTGATGTGTGAACTTCTATTGGGTCTTGTTTTTTTTCAAAGCTCAAAAATGCATTCATTCATACAACAATGGTTAAAATAGATTACACATGAGGTTTACTATTTTGGATATATTTTTCCAGTACTGGGGATGATATAACAGCTTTGGACTTGTTGAACAAGTGTTGTCCCACTGAGATATATCCCCACCCAATATTTGTTCCTTTTTTGGAAGTGATTACAGTGAGAAGGGTGCTGTATCCTGTAATCTAAGCACTTAGCAGCCAGACTTCTTTAGAACATTTAAGTTTTATGGACCTTGCAATTTCTTCAAAAGTCTGGGCACTTCTAATGGTTACAACTTCTAAAATGATCCAGCTCAACCCTTTAGGAGATCCAGGTTTGGAGCTGTTAGTTTGCTTGTATGTCCAAGTATTTTTGTTTTATTTTTTTAGATTTTGGTACAGAGTCTTGTTATGCATCCCAAGATGGCCTTGAATTTGTGACCCTCCTGCCTCAGCCTCACAGTGAGAGGATTATAAGCATATGCCATCATGGTTGGCTAGAAGATAAAGTATGTGTGTGGAAGTCAGAAGACAATTGGTGGTATTTAATTCTCTATTTTTTAAGTCCCGAGACTCAAACTCAGGTCACCAGCTATGACAACAGACGCTTTTACCTGATGAGCTGAGCCGTCTCACTGACCCTGGAAAACAGATTCTGTTTTTGTTTTAAATTTTTTTTAATTAACTTTTTAATTAAAATTTTTTTATTTTATTTTTGTATGTGTATGAATGTACTGTCTGCATGCAGGTTTGTGCACCCATGTCGTGCAATGCCGTGGAAGTCAGAAGAGGGTCTTGGACTCCCCTGGAACTGGAGTTCTCCTGGAATTGGAGTTACAGATGGTTCTTAGCCGCCATGTGGTTGCTGGGGATCAAACCCGGGTCCTCTGCAAGAGCAATCGGTGCTCTTAACCTCTAGGCCATCTCTCCAGCCCTTTATTAATTTTTTATGTGTATGAGTGTTATGCCTGCATGTATGTAAGTGTGCTCATGTCATGCAATGTCTGGGGAAGAAAGAAAAGGGTGTTGGATCCCCTGAAACTGTGGTTACGAAGCTGCCATATGGGTGCTGGGATTCAAACCCTGGGTCTTCTGTAAGAGTAATCAGTGCTCTTAACTGCTGAACCATCTCTCTAGTCCCTGTTTAATTTTTTTTTTTTTTTTTGGTCTTTTTGAGACAGGGTCTCCCTGTAGCTCTGGCTGTCCTGGAACTCACTCTGTAGACCAGGCTGGCCTTGAACTCACAGAGATCCGCCTCCCTCTGCCTCCCAAGTGCTAGGATTAAAGCATTAAGCTTAATGACTGTGAAACTTTCAATATCACTCATCCCTGTCGATAAATATACCTCTTGTGTGAATATTAAACTATAATAAATTTAGAACTTATGCTAGAATGATGGAGGATTCTGTACTTTGAGTTATCTTTCTGTATAGTTCAACAGGTAGGTGCTTTTGTCTGTATATGCAATGTATTTTTTTGTAGTAGACAATTAAATACCATGTCACTTGAAATGAAAAAAAAAATACTAAATGCAAAAAATTATGCAAATGAAGACCATTTTATCATTACAAATTTGCTCTTTTCAAATAAAGATGAGCTAAAGATTAAAAAAAAAAAAAAA
>VZQC01004132.1:5619035-5633411 GCA_009823505.1 Rhizomys pruinosus | reverse complement strand
AAGACGGTTCTCAGCTGCCATGTGGGTGCTGGGGGTCGAACCCGGGTCCTCTGCAAGAGCGTCGGTGCTCTTAACCGCTAGGCTATCTCTCCAGCCCCTAATTTTTTTTTTTTAATCTATGTGTCTGCATGTGTCTCGGGGAGCAGGGTGCACATAGGTTCAGTTGCCTACAGAAGCCAGAAAATGGCACTGGATCTCCCGGCCTTCAGTTACAGGCCATTGTGAGCTGCCTGACATGAGTAATGGGAATTGAACTCAAGTCCTCTATAAGAACAATAAACATTCTTAAACACTGAGTAATGTCTCCAGCCTTGTGCTGCTGTTTTTAGTTATGTGTGTAGCAGGGGACATGTGTGTCACTGCATACTTGTGGAGGTGAGTGGAAAACCCTTAAGAGTTGATTCTGGCTGCTATGGTGATGTATGCCTTTAGTCCAGCATGGTGGATACAGAAGCAGGAGGTTCTCTCTGAGACTGAGGCCAATCTCATCTGCGTAGCAAGTTCAGGCCAGCTGGGGCTACATGGAGACCGTGTCTCAAAAACAAACAAAGAAATGAAGAAACAAAAAAGGTTTTTGGTTCTGTCCTTCCACTGTGGGTTTTAGGAGTCAAAGTCAGGCCATCTGGCTTACACAGCAGGTGTTTTACTCACTAGCCCACTCTTTTTGAGGCAGGGTCTCAGTCTACAGTCAAGGCTGGCCTCAAACTCACGGCAGTCCTTTTGCCTCAGCCTCCTAAGCACCAGGGCTGCAGGCACAGCTTTAGAGCGTCGCCATGTGATGACAACTTTAAATTTCACAAGTCCCTTCACAGCCCCTAACACACAGTTTCCACCTAGGGATCACCACCAGGTGAAGATGAATTTACAGAAGCATCTGTTAAGGTTGGCCCAGGATTCCTTACTTAGGAAGTACTTCTCACAGGCTACCTGGTACCCCTGGGCCTTAATATCCTTCTCCAAGCAATACATCAGGTCCTCGATTCCAGGGCCTACCTTCCAGGGCCCAAATTTGACAACGGGCATCTTTTTGGCCTCCAAGGTATTTAGGGGCTCCACACACTGTGCAGCGTCCTCCTCGGTGCACACCACACACACCACCACTGTTGATCTGCGCATGGCCACAGCCTCCGCCCGGGCCAGGTGCAGCAGGACTTCCAGGTTTTCTCTGTAATTTGGCACTCCTAGCAGGAACTGCTTGCGAGCCACCTGTTCACCGAAGATCTGCGGCATGTTCTCCAAAATCTTGACCAAAAGATGGATTTGGTAAAACTGAGCTTCACGGTACACCTCGGGGATGTGCTGTGTAGGCACCTGCCCAGTGCGTAGGTAGTCCAGGATGAGTCCAAAATAGGTGCCAGGCCGATCGATGAAGAAGCGGCCCCCTGCATCTTTGCAGGACTTCGGCGACCTGGATAATATCTCTGAAAACTTAGTGCCTGGATGTTTCAACAGCAGGGTGCGCATGGTGGTGGTATAGAACTGGCCTCCTACATTCAGCTCCACAACCTAGGGACACAAGCGGCAGAGTGAGCCAACAATGCCACCTTCAGGAAGTACACACTTAGGGGATATGGTGGTAGCTGCGGGGGGGGGGGCTCTATGCAGTGATAAAGATTAAGGCTGGATTTCTGATCTGGAGATCTGAGCCCTAGTCTGTATAGGGCCAGTGATTGGGGGCAGTCCTTCATTCCGATAAGTTGTGACCTCATTCTCAACCAGTCTGTGTCTCTACTTCTAAGATTTAAGCACTACCCTGGAATTAAGAAGAGCCAAAGACAACTAAACTGCTGGGAAAGCACGGAGTTGCCATGGCAACGGGTCCTCCAGGGGCCAGTTGGGCTAGAGGAGATAAAGCAAAGGAGAGGATGGGCCCTGACAGCAGCAGCCAAACAATACAGCTGAGAAAAATAAGCTCAGAACCTATGTCCTTCTGCTTCCCCCTAAACCTCATGGCCCCTTGCCAGGACTGTTTGGTTAACCCCGAGGTCACGTCTACAAAGCTGTTTGCTAAGCAAGGAACTGCAAGGCTTTAACCCTTGAAAAAAACCAATCATGTTAGCACTCTGGTGCCACCGAAAGCTCAGCTCACAAATCCTCTTAATGTCCTTATACTACAAAGCTCAGAGAACAGAGTTACAGAGCTTTGTAAAAGAAGTAACAAAATGGAGCTAGGACCAAATGTCCATTCATCAGTTTGACTCCTGTATAGGATGCGGTTCTCCAGCCCACCCCAACATCTGGTCCCACTGCGGCTGATAATTAGCACTCCAGCTGGGGTAGCTCACTTTCCTTTCCTGCCTTAAAGTTGGTCATCTGTGAAAAGGGGGAGCAAAATGGACACCAAGAACTCTAAATCCCTCCAGCCCTCAAAGTCAAAAATCAGCCCTGTCACTTCAAATGTCGTTTCTGAAGCTAATTTCCAGATGCTCTAAAAAATAACTTCCGCCGGGCGTGGTGGCACATGCCTTTAATCCTAGCATTTGGGAGGCAGAGGCAGGTGGATCTTTGTGAGTTCAAGGCCAGCCTGGTCTACAGAGTGAGTTCCAGGACAGCTGGGGCTACAGGGAGACCCTGTCTCGAAAAGACAAAAACAAAAAAAAACAAACAAAAAAACAAAAAAACCTTCCTAGCCAGCTATGGTCTCACAAATCTATAATCGCAGCACTTAAAGGGTGAAGGCAGGAGGACCATGATCTCAAAGCTAGCCTGGGCTATATAGTAAGACCATGTCTCAACACCACCCCCCCAACACACACACACACACACACACACACACACACACACAGAAAATACCTTCCTGTCCTAACAACATCCTGAGCACCATTCTTTTTTTTTTTTTTTTTTTTTTTTCGGTCTTTTTGAGAAAGGGTCCTCTGTAGTCCCCGCTGTCCTGGATGAACTCTGAGGACCAGGCTGGCTCTGAACTCACAAAGATCCACGCCTCTGCCTCCAGTGCTGGTTAAAGGCATGCGCCACCACGCCCGGCTTCTGAGCACAATTTTTTACCAAATAAGACCTCAGCTCTTACCCAATTCAAGACTGAAGGGCCCTCATGCATTTCCTTAGATCACCCTCAGCTGAGTAAGTGGAAAGACAGGCTAGAGTGCTGGTAAGCAAGAACCTTTAATTCCAATACTTGGGAGTTGGAACTCTATAGCCAGGTGGGTATTGTGGTGAACATCTTTAATCCAGCAGAGGCCGGGGCAGGGGCAGCTAGAGCTCTGTGAGATCAAGGCTAGCCTGTCTACATGGCGAGTTTTAGGCCAGCTGGCTATAGGAGACTCTCCAAAAGAACACTCCCCCCAAAAAACCCAAATCTCTTTCCAACTCCCAACACTGACCTTCCTGTTCCCCATTTGAGCTGCCCGAGTGAGGAGCCCAGGAGAATGCTGCTTCTGCTTCCCTGAGTCTCCCACATACCTATTTACCACCAAGTCCTAGCAGTTCTGTCGGCCTGGTAAGTTCCTTGGTTGCCCGTCCCTCTCTAGGTCCTACCCCCCCAACCCCACCCATTCTACATCTTGAAACCAGTTTCTTTCCTTTTTTTTTTCTGAAGTAAAAAATCTGAGCCTATCACTTCTAGTAGTAAACAGTTGAACACCTCTTCACTCCCTTTCAGATAAACTCTAGACTCCTCGGGGGTTATAAGGTTCTTTGTATTAGGCCTCTAGCAATCAAGGAACAAACCCCCTGCTACACCCCTTTCTATCTGGGGGACATAGGGGTCCTAAGTCTCCAAGACTTCAATCCCTTGCCTCTTACCTTCCCATCATTGAGACTCAGTCTACCCATCTTTCAAGCTAGCTCCCCAGGGACCCTTGTGGAACAGTGGTCCCATGATTCCAGAGGGTAATGCAGTTTTGTTTTTTTTTTTATTTATATATTTTTTATTTTTTTTGCAGTTTTGTTAAGGCTAGAGTGCTGGTAAGCAAGAACCTTTAATTCCAATACTTGGGAGTTGGAACTCTATAGCCGGGTGGGTATTGTGGTGCACATCTTTAATCCAGCAGAGGCAGGGGCAGCTAGAGCTCTGTGAGATCAAGGCTAGCCTGATCTACATGGCGAGTTTTAGGCCAGCTGGCTATAGGGAGACTCTCAAAAAGAACTCCCCCCCAAAAAAACCCCAAATCTCTTTCCAACTCCCAACACTGACCTTCCTGTTCCCCATTTGAGCTGCCCGAGTGAGGAGCTCCTTGACATTTCCTGTCTGTTCTTCTGCATTCTCCCTCATACTGTGAAGTTCAAAGGGAAACACTGTTCCTAGTCCATCCTTACATCACCAGCACCTGCTAGCAGGGCTCAGCACACCAGGGACACCCAATGCTTATCTGCTGAACTGAACGAAGTTCCCCCTTGGCCCTGATTCGCAGGAGTACCTGGTGTTCTGATAAAGCCCCATCTTGCCCAACTTGGCATCAAGCTCAGTGCTGCCTCTGCTCATGACCCTTGGCCAGGAATTCATTCAAGCGTTCCTTGAGCACTTAGAAGAGTACTGAGCACCCTGAATACAGAACACATATAGCAACCTTGACATTGAGCAAGTGGCTTTGGAAACAGCTGATGATCCATTGCCCTATTGGAAAAAGCCACTTTCCCATGGCTGAATCTTCTTTCCCTCCCTTCTGGTTTTCAGAATAATCCTCAATCCAGAAGAGGATTTGAATTATCCACTCTTAGAGCGCGCACAGACCGTTCCTGATCTTCTTACTGCCAGTGAGGCCTGCAGCTTTAGGGGCTAACTCCTGCACCAGGGGCAGGAAAAACACTGCCACCCACTTACAAGGACACCCCCAGAGTTGTCCTTTCTTTTATTTCAACTGAAACTCTGGAGAAACTGGAGAAATTGATGAGGAACTACCCAAGGTCACTGAGTCATCTGATGAGGTGGTGTGGGCAACTCAGTTTAATCACGAAGTGAGCATGCCCAAAGTGTCCAAGTCTGCCATCTTTCCTTTCTTTTTTTTTACATTTTTAAAAATTTATTCTTTATGTGTATGAATGTACTGTCTGCATGTAGGTTGGTGCACCCATGTCGTGCAATGACGCAGAGGTCAGAAGAGGGCGTCGGATTCCCCTGGAACTGGGGTTAAAGACGGTTCTCAGCTGCCATGTGGGTGCTGGGGATCGAACCTGGGTCCTCTGTAAGAGCTAGGCCATCTCTCCAGCCTCCCAGCTCTCCATTTTAACCTGTGAACTAAAACTGAGCTTTCCTATTTAACATGTATAGGCTTCCTGAATACAATCCCCACACATCCTTCTGGCAGGGAGCACTGCTGTACGATTAACTGAGTATGACTTTTCTTTGTTTTTTTTTGTTTTTTGTTTTTTGGTTTTTTGTTTTTTTTTTGTCTTTTCAAGAGTGTGACTTTTCCTTACAGCGGGTCATCTTTCTCCACTCCTTTTTCTCCGGTGTATTTTGGCTTTGGGCTCATACAAACCCCATTGCACTGCATTCCAAACCTCCCTCCAAACTCCCCTCACCCAAGCCCAGGGATGAGGCGGGCAGGGACTCCCACCCAAGGCAAAGAGGACTGTGGAGCAGGCTTGGAACTGGCCAGGGTCGCGGGTGAGGGTGAGCGGGATTTCTGGGGTCCTAGGTCCGGACTGGGACTGGTTGGTTAGGTTACTGCACTAGAGACCAGGGCAAAGGGACCCACAGAAGCAGCACCCGCACTACACCAAGCCCGGGCGGGGCCTGTCAGAGAGGACACCCAGACAGAACGAAAACAGACTATAAGCGAAGGGAGACATCAGGGAAGAAAAGAGACTGCACTGAGCCTAGTGGAGCCTGAGGCAGCGGCAGAAAAGGAATCAAAGCTACAGACCCGGGAGGGGGCAACGGGGGGAGTGGGTAACAGAGGCGGGGCCGGGGGAGGGGGAGCGGACACAGACGGGGGTAGGGGTTAGGGGGTGGGTGGGGGTAGGTGGGGGCAGGACAACCCAAGGGAAAGCCAGCTTTGTGCACTTACGGTGTCCAGCCCGGGGTGCGAAATCCGGGACTCCTGGCTGGACTGCTTGGGTTGGTTTACGTTCAGGCTCATCCTGGCCGGCGGGCAGCTCTCCCAGACTGCACAGTCCTGCCACGTGTATGTAACTTCCAGGCCGGAAATGCACCTGACTCCCCGCCCCTGGGGAATTGTGGCCTTGCCTCAGATCACCTGTGACTGCCCTTCCCTCTACCCTCTAAGCCCAAATTACCTCTTTTGTAAACAACTGTAATACTTGCCTGGGTTATTGTGAAAATTAAGTGACAGATTTAACCATGTTTGCCAAATGGGAATGCTGGTGAATTCTGAAGCCAATCACGGCAGAAGGGTCTGGGAGTGAAGATTTACCAAACATCTGTCATCTGGAAATTTGGAGAACACAAGAATAAAACAAGAGTGGGATTCAGTAAACATCTGTGCTCGTTTCTTTAGATTTCCAAGTGGAATTCCATCTCTCATCGGCCCCACCACCGGTAACTTTCCAGCTCCTCCTCCCAAACTCCCAAAGTTACATGCTGGTATTGGCTAGCAGTTAGAACCTTCAGTCACAAGTGCCTAAATCTCTGCCCTAAAGACAGGAGCACTAAGAACATTCAATAAAAAGATTAAATGAGCATATGAAAATCTGGAATTCTTGGCTGGAGATGTAGAGCACCTGCGTAGTTTGCCCGAAGCCCGAGGTTTGATCCCATAGCATGGCATGAAAACTGGAGTAGGCAATCTTCCTGGGAGGGGTCCACATGCTCATGGAACCTCAATGGGCTTTTCTTTCTTATAACCCTAGTGCTTAAAATCTATATTGTGGACTGGAGAGATGGCCTAGTGGTTAAGAGCGCCAACTGCTCTTGCAGAGGACCCGGGTTCGATTCCCAGCACCCACATGGCAGCTGAGAACCATCTTTAACTCCAGTTCCAGGGGACTACGACACCCTCTTCTGACCTCCGCCACATTGCACGACTCAGGTGCACAAACCTACATGCAGACAGTACATTCACACACATAAAAAAATAAATTAAAAAAAATTACTAAAAAAAAAATCTATATTGTATTAAAATCTCTTAAGGGCCTGCTAGACGGCTGAGCTCTTACTGCAGAGCTGATAACCTGAATTCAATCACTGGGACCCACATGATAGAAAAGAGAGTGTAGGTGTACACACACACACATACACACACACACACACACACACATCATGAGACAAAAAGAGAAGAGAAAGAACAGAGACAATGAACCCTTCCCTGAATGACAGCACAATCAGATCAAGTCTCAAAGCATACATACAGACAGCAGTCCATCAGCCAGTCCAAAATCACAAACCACAAAAGGAAACAAGGCACATGAGCAAGGGTCAACAGAGCCACACGCTCTTAAATATCGAGATTACTGAGTGTATAGAGTATGCTTATGTAATGTCCTTAAATAAAAGAGGAAATCTAAAACATGAGTAAATAGGGCTGCAGATATAGCTCAGTAGTATAGCCTTTGCCTAGAATATACAAGGCCGGAGTCCCGTCCCCATATCCACAGAGACAAAACCAGAAAAACCCAAATATGAATAAAGAACAAGAAGATATGATTAAAAAAAAAGACGGATTTTTTTTCTTTTTTTTTTTTGGTCTTTTCGAGACAGGGTCTCCCTGTAGTCCTAGCTGTCCTGGAACTCACTCTGTAGACCAGGCTGGCCTTGAACTCACAAAGATCCACCTGCCTCTGCCTCCCAAGTGCTAGGATTAAAGGCGTGTGTGCCACCATGCCCGGCAGGTAACATAGAACTTCTAAAAATGAAAAAATAAAAGCTGGGGCTGGAGAGATGGCCTAGTGGTTAAGAGCACTGACTCCTCTTGCAGAGGACCTGGGTTCAATCCCCAGCACTCACATGGTGGCTGAGAACCATATTTAACCCCAGTTCTAGGGGAATCTGACACCCTCTTCTGACCTCCACGGCATTGCACAACATGGGTGCACAGACCTGCATGCAGACAGTACAGTCATACACATAGAAAATAAATTTAAAAAATTAAATTAAATTAAAATTAAAAACAAAAACAAAAAAACCCCTAAAAGCTGAAATGAATCATTACTGCAACTTAGAAGGGAGAAAAGAAATGCAATTAAAGGAGCAATGCTATACTATTTTTACTCATAAATTTGACAAATATTAAGAACAATATGCCAGGAGATGGAGAGATGGCTCAGTGGTTAAGAGCACTGGCTGCTCTTGCAGAGGACCAAGGATTCAGTTCTCAGCACCAACATGGCAGCTAACAACTATCCATAACTCAGTTCCAGGAGATCCAAGTTCCATCTTCTGGCCTCCATGGGCACTGCATGTACTTATACACATGCAGACAAACACTCATACACATAAAAATAAATAATAAATAAATAAATTTAAGGGACTGGAGACATGACCTAGTGGTTAAGAGCGCTGACTGCTCTTTCAGAGGACCCAGGCTCGATCCCCAGCACCCACATGGCAGCTGAGAACCATCTTTGATTCCAGTACCAGGGGAATCCGACGAATCCAATACCCTCTTCTGACATCTGCAGCATTGCACCACATGGGTGCACAAACCTGCATGCAGACAGTACATTCATACACATAAAAATAAATTTAAAAAATAAATTTAAAAAGGACAATATGTCAAAGATGGTAAGGATGCAAAAGAACAGGTGCTCAATCTTAGCTGATCAGAATGTGAACTGCTATAATCTTTTTGGACATTAATATGGGCATCTCTACAAAAATAACTGACAAAGAACCCCACTTTTGAGACTCCATCCAACAGAAATAAAAGCATCATTTTGAAGGGCTATGTGAATGCATATACCTATCACTGATCTGTTTGTGTTAGCAAAATTAGATTAATATTTGCCTAATCATGGTCTATTTATGCCATAAGATACTATGTGTCTATTAAAAAGAAAAGGATATTTATTTATTTATTTATTTATTTATTTATTTATTTATGTTTGGTCTTTTTGAGACAGGGTCTCCCTTTAGTCCCATTCTACCTGAACTCACAATGTAGACCAGGCTGGCCTTGAACTTACAGAAATCCTCCTACCTCTGCCTCCTGAGTGCTGGGATTAAAGGTGTGCTCCACCACACCCCGCTTTCATCCATAATTTATTAAGTGACTAAAATAAGTATTATAGTACTGAGGATGTAGCTCATGGTAACGTGCTTGCCTAGCATGCAGGAAGCCCTGGGTTCAAGCCCCAGTGCTGCACAAAATAGGATGTGGTGGCATAGACCTGTAATCCCAGCACTTGGGAAACTGAGTTGGGAGGATTAGAGGACCAAAAGTTCAACGTCTCTTCATTCTCAGTCACATAGCAAATCTGAGGTCAACCTGGCAAATGGGACCCTGTCTCTCTGTCTCTCTCTGTCTCTCTCTCTCTGTCTCTCTCTCTCTGTCTCTCTCTGTCACACACACACACACACACACACACACACACACACACACACACAAAGAGCTAGAGCAGTAGCTCAGTTAATGAAATACTTGTTTTGTAATCATGAGAATCTGAATTCCATTCCCAGAATCCATGTAAACATGTTTATCCAGGTGGCTTGAGTTTGTAATCCCAGAACTTGGGGAGTGGATCCAGGAGGATCTTTGGGGCCCACTTGCCAGTCAGTCTGGCCTAATTGGTGATCCCCAAGCCCAGAGAGAGACCCTGCTTCGAAGGAGGTGGGCAACATTCCTGCGAACAACACCTGAAGTTGTTCTCTGACCTCCACATGCGTGGGCGTTCACATGCACTTGTATACACACAGATACATGTGCACCTACCTGAACATGAACGTTTTATGCACATACATTTTGAAATAAGTGTTACAACAGTGTGTACTGTGGGATCCATTCGTGAAAAGTATTACACAGCAAACCATCTTTTATCTTTTTATTTTTTGGTCTTTTCGAAACAGGGTAGCCCCAGCTGTCCTGGAACTCACTCTGTAGACCAGGCTGGCCTTGAACTCACAAAGATCCGCCTGCCTAAGCCTCCCAAGTGCTAGGATTAAAGGCGTGTGCGCCACCACGCCCAGCGCAAACCATCTTTTATATAAGTTTAGTATCTATGTATATCAGCATGTGATCAGAAAGATGGTAAGTTATATGTAAGTATTAATCTTCATTATTCAGTTGGGTGAAGATATAAATAGAGAGGAGAGGGGGCTGAGAGATGGCCCAATGGTAAGAGCACTGACTGCCCTTGGAGAGGACCCTGGTTCGATTTCCAGCATCTACATGGCAGCTAACAACAGTCCATAATTCCAGTTCCAGGGGATCCAATGCCTTCTTCTGACTTCCATGGGCATTGCATGAGATGGGTACAGGCAATGCACTCATACACATAAAATAATAAAATACTAAAAAACAGAAATAGAAAGGAGAGGTTTTTTTCTTAATAACTTTGTATTGACATTAGTTACACTAAATACAAATAAGAATAAAATGGCAAAATAAAGAAAAGAGGCAACACTGGAAGATAAACATAAGACATTCTAGGAAGAAGTCAGTTTTCCCACTGAAGAATTTGGAAAGGCTTCAGGGAAGAAGTGGCAGGCAAGCTAGGTCTTTCTGGAAGAAGTGGTTTGGTTGAGAGAGATCTAAAGATTCTCCCATCAGAGGGTGAGTTGTCCAAGTGACGGAGGGAACAAGGAGGAAAATGAGCACGCATTAGACACTGTCTCCTCTATCAATCCTGTCAAATAGCTAGACTTACTCTATGTGCAAGGACATTGTGGCTTGGAGAAATTAAATGACTGGCTCGATGGTCACACAGGTGTTCATTTGCAGAGCCAAGTTTGAACTCTCTGATGGTTGGTGTTAATGGACAGATTTACAGAAGTTAGAATCACCTGGACCTGGACCTCTGGGCTGGGGGTCTGGATCAAATTAAAGTAGGTAGATCTGCCCGCTGTGGGTGGCAGCATCCCCTAGGCAGGGGATCCTGAACTATGTAAGTGGTGAAAACAAGCTGAGCACTGTCATGGATACATTCACTGCTCCCTTCTCCTGACAGCAGTGACCAGCTGCTTCAAGATCCTGCTGTTGTGATTTCCCCACTGTGAGGGACTGACTGCCTTTGATCAGATCAGGGTGCTCTCTCTGCTTGGAATGCTTTTTCTCACTAGCTCATTTGTATCCATTGGAGCATGTGACTCTACCAATTCAAAATAGGAAGTGACACTTCCATTATATGTAACATCAGAACTCTGAGCCAGGATAAATCTCTCTTTTTTTTGTCTTTTTTTTAAATTTTTTTATTTATTTTCCGTATGTGTATGAATGTATTGTCTGCATGCAAGTCTGTGCACCCGTGACGTGCAATGCCGTGGAGGTCAGAAGAGGGCGTCGGACTACCCTGGAACTGGAGTTCTCCTGGAATTGGAGTTTCAGACGGCTCTCAGCCGCCATGTGGGTGCTGGGGATCGAACCCGGGTCCTCTGCAAGAGCGGTTGGCGCTCTTAACCGCTAGGCCATGGCTCCAGCCTCTTTTTTGTCTTTTTGAGACAGGGTCTCCCTGTAGTCCCAGCTGGCCTGGAACTCACTCTGTAGATCAGGCTGGCCTTGAACTCACAAAGATCTGCCTGCCTCTGCCTCCCAAGTGCTAGGATTAAAGGCATGCACCACTACGCTTAGCAAATCTCTTTCTTTTAAGTTGCTTTGGTCAGGGTGGGGTTTTTTTTTCCGCCCCTCCCCATCCAGTCTCTGGTCAGGGTATTTTAACAAAGCAATAGAAAAATAATTAAGACATTGACTTGCTCAACAGTTCCCTCTTTTGACCATGCAAAAATGTTTTGTATTGAAGTGTATTAGCCAATATTCTGTTATTACAACAAAATACCCAAGGCTAGGTACTTTATAAGGAAAGAAGATTTATTCAGCTCACTGATTTGGAGGCCCAAAGTCCAAGATCAGGAGGCCCTATTAATTCAGCCTCTGGTGTAAACTCCCTTGGCTGGGTCACATAATGGTGGATTACATCAAGCTGAGAACATGTGATCATATTTCCAGAACAAAAGCCAGAGAGAGACCAAGACTACTCCTTTAAGCGAGTCCAACTTCCCAAAAGTTCTACCCCTGTTAACATCACTGCACTGGCCATGAAGTTCCTAACAAACCTGAACCTTTGGGGAGTGCACTAATACCATATTCAAACTATAGCACTGGGCAAAGTATGAGCCTTGAACATTGTCACTCAGCAAAAGGGTCCATGGAGAGGGTCTTGGGATCTCCTCAAGCCAGGCTTCCCTGCTCACAGTGTGTGTCTGTGGTGGGAGCCTCCCAGGGTTTCCACATAGCATGGTTATTCATTTATTCATAGCACAGTTTTGCATAGTTTGATTCTCAAAGTGGCCAACTGAATGGACTGGAATAACTCCACAGGGAGAAAGAGTTCTGAAGAGTTTTCAACTCAGAACAGAGGGCTTGGTGCTCAGAGGAACGGCAGGATAACACCAGGCCTGGGCCCTTAGCTTGTTTCCTCTCTCCTCCAGCCTAGCTGCCCTGCTAGACAGCCTGCATGCACTCCCCTGCCTTCTGCCTCTCTTCTGCTTGGAATGCATTTTCCTACAGGCTCATTTTCATCTGCGAGGAAACTCTAACACCACATTGAGAAAATGGACCTCTCCTTCCTTTTGTGTCCATTATTGGCACATTTGACCCAAACAATTCAAAATAGGAAGTGACACCTCCATTATATTGCTGATCAAAGGTTTGGCTCCCAGAGACGAGGAGCCTCTTTCAGAGTCTTGAGCAGACAAGAGCCCAGGGTTCTAGCTCTGGCCTTGCCTTTGCTCCAGGCATCACCTTGGCCCACTCCCTGGTTGATTCCTAGCTCTCCACTTGTAATCTTTTCGAGGCCGGGGCATTATCTGAGAGAGTCCTTGCAATGTCCTCTTGCTCCATGCTATGGCCACAAAGAATCCAAAGAGTGCCTTGCCATTTTCTGAGACTGGATCTTATTTCCCTTTGGCCTGGTTCCAGGAATAAGCGCTCTTTGCCTCTCGTCCTCCTCCCACCCCACCCCCATCTTTGTTCTTCCTCCAGAGACAAAGCTGCCAGCCCCTAGACTCCCCAGGCAGCTGAGCTTCGTGCCAGCCAGCCAAGTGGCAGCTGAGACCCAGATGAAAAGGCCCTCAGAAAGCTACCTGTGGCAGAATGCCCAGCCCAGGCTTGGCAGCTTTGGGCCCAGATGTCCCATGTGGCATCCTGTCTACCACCCTCACACAAAGCTCACTTTGTGAGCCCCACAGAGGGACCCATCTCTGCCAACCCACAAGTACCCCTTTCCCTTCCCTCTGTTCCACGATGGCTTGAGAAATAGCCCTTAGGGAATGCTTCAGGCCTGGACCACGCTGGCCTGCCTTTGTGCCAGGAAGTTTGGAACATTTTATCTCATTTAATCTTCAAAACAATGATCGCAGCAAGTATAGTCCTTTTTTTTTTTTTTCCCCTCCAGACAGGGTCTCACTGTGTAGTGTAGCCCTTACACATAAGCCCAGGCTACTTGAAATTTGCCAAGTCTCCTTCCTCAGATTACAGTGGGCACCACCATTCTTGGCCTCCTTTTTTCCTTCCTCCTCTTTCTCTTCCTCCTCCTTCTTCTTCATATACAGGGTCTCTAACCCAGGCTGACCTTGGACTTTTAAAAAATATTTTATTATTTTATGTTTATGAGTGTATTGTCTGCATGTGTGTAAGTGCACCTGTGCTATGCAATTGAACTTCTTGTGTAGCTGAGGATGACCTGGAACTTTTGATTCTCCTGCTTCTACCCCTGGGATTTACAGGCAAGCATCACAATGTCAGATTTATAGGGTGCTGGGGCTCAAACTCAGGACTTCCAACAGACTAGGCAAGCCCCACCCACCCCCTCTTTTTTTTGAAACAAGGTCTCACATAGCCCAGGCTAGCCTTAAACTCCTGATTCCCCTGTCTTTACCTCCCAAATGCTGGGGTTATAGGATTATACCTGGCTCTTTTTTGAAAGAAGAGGGGCAAACATACCTGGGTGCTTGGCGATGCAGGATAGAAAGACAAGGAAAATTAAGGAGATGTGGGAAAAGAAAGGAACCCCTCACTCTGGAGTCTAACTGAAGTCTCATTAGCTGCGAGTTAAGAATTTCAGCACAACTGGGCTGGAGAGATGGCCTAGCGGTTAAGAGCGCCGACTGCTCTTACAGAGGACCCGGGTTCGATCCCCAGCACCCACATGGCGGCTGAGAACCGTCTGAAACTCCAATTCCAGGAGAACTCCAGCTCCAGGGGAATCCAAGACCCTCTTCTGACCTCCGCGGCGTTGCACGACACGGGTGCACAGACTTGCATGCAGACAGTACATTCATACACATACAGAAATAAATAAAATTAA
>VZQC01004132.1:5579948-5614815 GCA_009823505.1 Rhizomys pruinosus | reverse complement strand
ATATATATATATGACACCAAGTAAGCCTGTGTCTGAAATCAGAGAAAAGCTACTTTTTGTTATATATATATATATATATGACACCAAGTAAGCCTGTGTCTGAAATCAGAGAAAAGCTACTTTTTGTTGCATAGTTTATTTTGGATTTTTGTTTGTTTGGTTTTTAGATAAGATTTCACTATGTAGCTCTGGCTGGTGTTGAACTCAAGAGATCCCTCCTGCCTCTGCCTCCAAAGTACTGGGATTAAAGGCATGTACTACAATGCCTGGCAACATTTATTTTTTAATTATGTGTATATGGGTGTGGGAGACTCTGTGCCTGAGGGAATGCAGGTGCCCTCAGAGTTCAGAAGAGGGTGGTGGACCCCTGTAGCTGGACTTGCAGGTGGTCGTGAGCCTCCAGTCCTCCGAAAGAGCAGTATGTGCCCTTAAGTTCTGAGCCATCTCTCCAGCCCATGCAGTATGTATATGTATTAACATATTATATATATTATATATGTATTGTGCATATATGTTGTATTAGTCAGGGTTCTCTAAAGAAACAGAAGCAACAGGATGAATATATAACTATATACAATTTATTGATTTGCTCACGTGACGGAGCTCAACAGTAGTGCCGAACTGGAGAGGCCGGGAATCCAGGGAACTGCTCAGTCCGCAAGGCTGAATGTCTCAGTAGTCTCAGTCTAGTGCTGAAGGCCTGAATGGATTCCAGGAGATCTGCTGGTCTCAGTACATGCTGGGATCTGAAAGGTTGATCACAGCAGCAAAACAAACTCACCAGATGAGAGAAGCAAGCCACGGAGAAAAAGGGACCACCTCCCGCTGCCATGGCCTTAAATACTGCCTGCCGGCAGAAGGTAACGCCCACATTTGGGGTGGGCCATCCGGGTTGAGGTGGTCTAATCAGAAGACCCTTTTTCTCTTATTTGTTCCTTAGTCCAGTCAAGTTGACACCCAGGATTAACCATCACGTATGTATATATGTATGTAATATATATTTATATATTATATATGTATTGTGTATATATGTATATAATATATATTACTTATATATTTATATATATAAACCTCTTTAACTCATTTTGGATTTCCCCCCTTTTTGAGTCAGGGTCTCACTGTGAATCCCTGTCCGGCCTAGAACTCACTGTGTAGACCAGGTTGGCCTTGAACTCACAGAGTTCTGACCTCTGCCTCCTGTGTGCTGGGATTAAAGGCGTGCGCCACCACTCAGCTCATATACTGTTCCCCTTTATTCCTCCATTCCCTCTTCTTTCCTTTTCTCTCCCCCATCTCTGTCACCCAAATAGTCTCTAGGGATATTTCTTATTTCTTTTATTTAAATGGAGTTGTGTGTAGGCTGAGATGTAGCTCAATTGTAGACTACTTGCCTAATATGCACAAAAGCCTCAGTTTGATCTCTATAACTTGAAAAACAAGTCATTTGCAGGGGACAAACTGTAGCCTGGGTTCATGTTCTGGCCTAGCGTTAATGACAGGGTCATGTGCAAAGTCCTTCTCTATGGGCTTTAGCTCTGTCACCTGTCAGCCAGGATTGCTGGGTTAAGTACTCATTCAGGTTCCTTCAGTGCAGGAACAGTCCTGAGTCATCTGCAAACAGGATGCAGTCTGACAGAAGAGCCTGCTCGCCATGGCCTCCATAGTCCCGACCCTGTCACCTGAGTTTATTGACTGTGAACACCCAGACATAGACTGTAGAGGACACTCAACCCTCTCTGCTTTGACCCATTCTCTTTTGTTAAATTAAAGAAACTCAGGGCTGGAGAGATGATGGCTCAGCAGTAAAGAGCAGTAGTTGCTCTTGTTGAGTACCTGGCTTTGGTTCCCAGCACCCACATGGTGGCTAACAACCATCTGTAACTCCAGTTCTGGGAGAATTCAACACACTCTTCTGGGCTCCTCAGGCATTGCATGGCATGGATACATTTATATATATGCAAACAACACAATCATACACATAAACAAGGAATAAAGAACCATCATTTTCTTCAGAAACCATCTCTCCCTTGTTTTCTACTATTACCATCTTACTACCAAGACAGGAAAACAGAACTGCAAGAAGAGAAACTGTCACTGGGAGTCATCCGAGCACTAAGTAAGTTATGCATGAGGCCCAACCTCCCGAATTTCCAGTTGGGAAAACTAAGCTTAATTTGTGGAAGGCAAGAGCCATTCTAGGGAGTGAACCCAGGGCCTTGAACAAGGTACTACTGAGCTACATCCCATCCCCAGTTATTCCCTTTTGACTTAACCATCTTTTGGGGGGTATTTTTGAGACAGGGTCTCCCTTTAGTCCCAGCTATCCTGGAGCTCCCTCTGTAGACCAGGCTGGCCTTGAATTTACAAAGATCCGCCTGCCTCTGCCTCCCAAGTGCTGGGATTAAAGGCATGCACCACCACGCCCAGCTTGACTTAATCATCTTTACAATATCAGATATACCCCTCCTTTGTGTTCCAGGGAGGCTCCTCAGAGACAGACCTCTCAGCACATCTGTGAGGGAGTATCTAGATTGGGTTAACTGAAGTGAAGAGACCTAGCCAAAACATGGCATCATTCCAGCAGCATGGATTCTGAGCTACTTCTCTTCCACTTTTGCCTCCACGCCCACTACCAGTGATGTGCATCGGAAAGCTTCCAGGCCTTCTACTGGATCTGAGGTTGACCACTTGGAGCCTACCAAGGGATCAGAGGCAAAGAAAAGTGTGTCAGCTCATTTTTCTTTCCTGGTAAAAGACTTTCTCCAACTTGGCTCTACCTCCTAATGTTTCCAGGGCTTCCTGGTAATGCCACCAAGTTATCACCCTATCAATAGAGTCATATTGATGAGGTCAGAGTCCTATGATATGATCGCCTGTTGGTGACTGGATCTACCAGTTGGGAACCAGGCTTTCAACACAAGAGCCTTTTGAGGTACACTTCATATCCATGATAGTTATATTGATTGTCAGTGTGGCAAGATCTAGGATCACCTCAGACACAAACCTCTGGGCGTGTCTGTGAGGGAGTTTCTAGATGAGGTTAAGAGGTGGGAAGATCTGGCCTAATTGACGGCACCATTGCATTGTCTGGGGTCCCAGGCTGAGGGAAAATGAGAAAACGAGCTGAGCGGGGCCTTCATCCTTCTCTCTGCTTTCTGACTGTGGATGCTGCATGACCAGCTGCTCACTCCTGCTGCCGTGCCTTCCCTGGCGTGATGGACTGTGAGGCAGCACTGAGAAAGGCAACCTTTATATCATCTGCACCATAAGGAGGAGGCTGACGTTAGAAGATTTCCTGGACTCCTTCTCTAACAAGTCCCCATAGCATGGCTACATTCCTCTTCAAAGATTCCACCTCGCCCTCTCGGCATGGCACACAGCCATCCTTGTGAGTTGTGGTAACAGTACCGTTCCTTGCCCTGTCACTAGCCTGAGGTGAAGGGGACGACACTAATGTGCCTTGCTACTCTCCCCAAGCCTTACCATACATTCATAGAATCCATTATAAAACTCTCTTCAGATACTCTGTCTTGCCTGGATGTGCTGTGGAGGGTGTGTGTGTGTGTGTGTGTGTGTGTGTGTGTGTGTGTGTGTATGTACTGTATATCCGTCTATATGCACACATGCCTGTAACTTGTCTCTGTCATTGATTAGATGAATAATCACACACTGAGACAGAAAGGGAACTTATTTCTAGCCAGGTGTGGTGGTGCACACCTTTAATCCTAGCACTCAGGAGGCAGAGGCAGGTGGATCTTTGTGAGTTCAAGGCCAGCCTGGTCTACAGAACGAGTTCCAGGACAGCTGGGGTTACAGGGAAACCCTGTCTTGAAAAGACCAAAAAAAAAAAAAAAAAAGGAGGGGAACTTATTTCTAAGTTTGTTTGTTTGCTTTCATCATTGATTTGATTTGTACGTGTGTCTCCTTCCACTATACATAAGGGTTCTGGGGATTGAACTCGGGCCACCAGGCTTATGCAACAAGCACTTTGAGACATCTTACTGGTTTGTAATGAGTCCTCCCTGTTTGTCAGTCCCTGGGGGAGGGCATTGGTTCCATCCTCACATCTTTAAAGTGGAGATTTTTTTTCTCAAGCCATAGGTTATAGAAGCTAAACCTGAGGCCTAGGGAGGTAAAGGGACTCACTGGGGCTGGAGCTCAGTGGCAGAGCACTTGTCCAGCACACATAAGACCCTGGGTTCAGTTCCCAGCACAAGAGGTAAAGGACTTATCTAACATCCTACAACTGGTGAGGAATGGAACCATGGTTTCGAACCCAGGAACACCTGCTTCTAAGGCCCCATGATGGTTTAATGGAGAAACCAAGCTGGGCAGCAGCAAACGGTATTTACTGCACCCTTCCCAGGCTTTAGTATAGTTGCCTGTACTACAGTCAGGCTTCAAATATTTGCTAAATTAAAATACCAAGGGAGAGAAATATGTATTCTGTGTCTGCCCAATGCTAGGCATGTTACAGGCTTCATCCTCTTTCTCTCCATTGTCATGTATGGTATATAATTATCCTACTTTGCTGATGAGGAAATTGAGGCCAGAGAGGGAATGTGCCCTAACCTAGACCTCAAATACTGGCCCTGTTCTTCTGCCTCTCACTCAAGGGTTGGCTACAGGGTGTGAGGAGGGGCTGGTCACTGGAAGTTATGTGAATCATTCTTGGACAAATAGAAACTTGGGAACAAGGAGTACCTGCTGTGGTCACTGCCCTGTGACCAGCTACTCTGAGCCCTTCTCAGACGCACATTCCCCAGCCCTGCCAGGAACCACCCTCTCCCATGCTGGCCCTCAGGCCCTGGGCCAAGCTCCACCTGCGCTGTGGCCTGTAGTGTTTCTTAGCTCTCGGCACAGGGCTCTCCAATCAACAACCTACTCTTCAAGTTCTCACAGATTGGACTTGAACCTAGGCACCAAGTGCAGTGCTCACTAAGCCGATAAGATTTACATGCAGATCAGTATACCAGCATCTGCTGATAGGAAAAAAAAAAGAGAAAGGAATTCCTGCTGAGTTCCCAGGTGTGTAACTCAGCCCAAGCTGGTGCCTAAAATGATCTTTTCTTTCCTCCCCCTTGGCTCTGAGAGCCTGCACTGTCCTCTTTAAAAACCATTACCCAGCCAGGTATGGAGGCATACTCTTTTAATCCCAGAACTTGGGAGGCAGAGGCAGGTGGATCTCTCAGAGTTCAAGGCCAGCCTAGTCTACATAGTGAGTTCCAGGAGACCCTGTCTCAAAAATACCAAAACAAGCAAGCAAGCAAGCAAGCAAACAAACAAACAAAACCCTACAACGTTAACCAGGGTGCACTGGTACACGATTGTAATCCCAGTTCTTAGGAAGCAGAGGCAGGCTGATCTTTGTGAGATCAAGGCCAGCCTTGTCTACATAACGAGCTCCAGGCCAGCTGGGGCTACAGGGAGACCCGGTCTCAAAAAGACAAAAACCAAACCAAACAAACAAACAAAAACCCCCAAACAAACAAACAAAGTACCTAACCAGTGCACTGACTCATGTCTATAATCCCAGTTCTTGGGAGGTAGAAGCAGGCGAATCAGTTCAAGGTCATCCTCTTTTACACAATGAGTTCAAGTCCAACTTGAGCTACAGGAGACCCTGTCTCAAAACCCCAAGATCATTTGTGGGCTGGGGAGATGGTTCAGTGGGTAACGTGATTTCCTTGCAAGTATGAGGACTAAATTCAGATTCCCAGAACTCATGTAAAGCTGGGCGTGGTGGTGCCAGTCTGTTATCTCAATGCTCCCATGGACTGATGGGAGGGAAACAGAACAATATTTAGATCCTTGCAGACCAGACAGCCTGGCATGTGCAGCCATGAGCAAGAGACTTCGCCTCAGGAAAGGTGGATGGCAAGGACAGCACACGAGGTTGGCATCCGACCCCACATGTGTACACACACACATGAACACACACATCATATACACACAAAGATTTTAAAAAATCATTGCCTCTCAAATGGGGAGTTTCTGGGATGCTAAGAAATGCTGGGTTGTTGTTTTGAGACAAGGGCTCTCTGTGCAGTCCAGGCTAGCCTCCAATTCTCCATCCTGCTTCCTAAGCCTCCGAAGTGCTGAGATTCAGACAGAATTTCCAACAGTTTTTGAAATGGTCCTAAACATATTCTGTGTACATATTTATGCAAAGTGGTATTCTCAGCATCAACAATTATACAATCAAAATAACAATCAGCTGACAAATGTTGAAGATTTTCTGCATCTCACAAATACTCAGCCAAGATTAATTCTTTGCATAAAAATAAACAAGCGAATCTCTCATTAGTATGAAAATTTGCTTTCATCTTTAATGAACAATAAAATTATATATATAACAAAGGATTGTTTTCAAATAAATTTCTTCAGGCCAATGAGGAGGCTCGGTAGGGAAAGGTGCTTTCTGCCAAGGTCGACGACCTGATATCCATCCCTAGAAGCAATGTCCCTGGCAAGTTGTCCTTGGCCCTCCACAGGCCCACACACATACACCTACACACACAAAATAAATAAATGTGAAAAATTGTGAATTTCTTTTTAAACATTTTTATTGAGCTTTAGTACATTTCATATCCCAGTTCTTAATCAAATTTAGATCTCCTCTCCCATCCATGCCCCCCGACACCCTTCTCTCTCAACCAGACATCATGCATTCCACCATACACAATTAAGTCCTATCCAGTCTAGGGTACCAAGATGTCCTTCGGTGCAAGTTTATCCACTGGAGTCCAGTTAGCCCATCTAGAGTGATCAGTAAGTTCTACTCCGCTTCACCAGGTAGTAATCAGTCTCCAGCAGTTCCCAGGCTAGGGCCAGCCTGCTGCCCATTTCCCTCCATCCACTCTAGGCTCTTATCTGATTGAGTTGGCAAGGGTCTTGTGCTCGACCTTACGCTTGCCATAACGAGCGAGCTTCCAGTGGCCTGAAAGCCTCTGTTTCCATGGACCAACCCTGGCTCTTACAATCTTTCCACATTATCTGCAATGGTCCCTGAGCCGTGGGTGGGTGAAGTTCAATACAGGAGTCCTATCCAGGGACACAGACTCTACAGTCTCTTATTCTCTGAAACGTAGCCAGTCAAGGCCCTCTGTGTGCATCACACTCTGTTGTACTAGGAAGTTTCGCTGATGAGAGTCGGGGGCTGCACTAGTGTTCTCCCCACCCCTGTTCCACTATGTGCCATGAGCCTTAGGTGTAGAGGTTCCATGGTAGATGTCACCTAGGACTGGGCATCTCTCAGACGTACATTCTCTGTGCATGACCAGTTGTGGAACTCTGCAATAGCCTCCATCTGATGCAAAAAGAAGCTTCTTTGATGGGTGGTGTATAGTATACCTGTTGTAAATATAAGGATCCGTATTTAGCATATGGTAAGAAATTTTGTTCATCTAGAGAGATGGAAGAGATAAGGTTTCTCTAGGATCTATGACCTCTCCAGCCATCTATATTGGCTGTGTTTACAATACCACCCATGAGTTAACTCCCATTGAGTCCGATTAGATAGCTGTTGATTACCCCCCAGATAACAGTGTCTACTACACCACAGACGAAGTTTGCTGTCATTATGGTTATTGGGCTTCAGGGCTGGGTTGGACCTAAATTGATTTTCTCCCTTAGCAGCTTAATAGTATCCTCTAGAACCGTGAGAGCTGGTGTCTAGGTAGAAGGCTTCCAGGTCAGCTCCTGCTCCATTGCTCCAAGTCCAGTGTCCTGTCTAAAGCAGCAGGCCTTACCCTTGAGTTCCAGGAGACAACCAAGAGCTCTGGCAATAGCCTGTGTGATGTGGGGAGTCTCTTGGAGTACTCTGGCCAACCATTCGAAGGGTGTTCTTTCCTGTCTGGCAGTGTGCTCCTTGTCTTACAGCTCCCAGGTACACACAGGCACTAATGTGCAGACACCAAATGCGCATTTCTCAGGGGGTTCCTGAGCCAACACATTTCCCTCTGGCTTCCTTGCCTCCCAAGTTCCAATCATCTCTCCCCTGTCCAACCTCCTTCCTCCCTCTCCAGTCTGAGTGTCCCCATTATCTCCCCACCCCGTATCACCAGCCTCCCACCATCTCACTCCCCACTGCCCCCCGAGTTCCCTCCTCCCTAAAACTCACTTCTTTATGGTTTATTAGCAATGGATGTCTGGTCTATAACTCTTTTACATACCTGTACATCGAGGGTCATATAAAAATTTCTCCAGAAGAAAAAGATCACAAGTGGGAAAGGTTTAAGAAGCCCTGTCTCAGAAGGCTGTGTGTGTTCACAAAAGAAGGTGACCCAGAGTCCAGGGCCCCCAGAGGCAGAAGTCTGACCTGGCTCACACACTGTTGTTGATGATCTCTGCTGCTATGGTGATGGCCAGGTTCCTGGTGAATCCAATCACTGGGCTTCCAGGGTGACAGCAGGGACCAGGGTTGGCCCCCTGCCAATCACCACACAGGGAGAGCTTGGGGCCAGTAGGGAGGGACCAGTCTGCATTTCAGCAGACCAAAACCAACACTATTTACCAAGGGTGGAACCGGCTGAAATTCAGGATGACGCTGAACAGGTGGGTGGGCCGATAGAGGTTGGTGCCACACCATTGTTACATGTTTATCTGTTCGCAAAATTTGAGTTGTGCTATTTTAAATATTCATGCATTCACACACATACACAGATGCACACATTTGTTTTCCTTGTGTGGTATTATGAAGATTCCCCTCATCTCATGAAGGGTTTTCTTTCTTGCTTGCTTTCTTATTGACAGGGTTTGTGCTATCTAGCCTGGACTGACTTCAAACTCCCAATGCTTCTGCCCGGGTCTCCCAAGTCCTGGACTATGTGCATGGCCTGCCACACCCGGCATTGTGCCTTTTCCCCTAAGTGCTGTGAGTGGAAAGCAAGGATTCACACACGCTCAACTCTGTACCAACATTTTCTTTTAATTTATATTAGAAAAAATTGTCTGGAGCTGGAGAGATGGCTCAGAGGGTAAGCTGCTCTTGCAGAGGACCCAGGTTTGATTCCCAGCACCCACATGGCAGCTAACAACCATCCATAACTCTACTTCCAGGGGATCTAACACCTTCTTCTGGCCTCTCATGCACTGCACAACACAGTCGCACTTACATACATGCAGGCAATACACTCCTACACATAAAACAAAAATACTAAATAAAATATTAAAAATATTTGTGGGGCTGGAGAGATAGCCTAGTGGTTAAGAGCACCGACGCTCTTGCAGAGGACCCGGGTTTGATCCCCAGCACCCACATGGCGGCTAAGAACCGTCTGTAACTCCAGTTTCAGGAGAACTCCAGTTCCAGGGGAATCCTCTGACCCTCTGACCTCCGCGGCATTGCATGACACGGGTGCACAAACCTACATGCAGACAGTACATTCATACACATACAAAAATAATAAATTAAAAAAAAATTAAAAAAAATATTTGTGTACAGTTGTGTGTGTTTGTATGGGTATCGAATGCACACGTGTGTGCATGTGTTACTGTGAGCCTGTGAAAGCCAGAGTAGCATGTCAGGTACCCTCCTCTGTCACTCTCCACCTGTATTTTTATTTCTTAAGATAGGATCTCAGGTAGCCCTGGCTGGCCTTGAAATCACTAGGCAGCTAAAGATAAAGATTGAATTCCTGATCTTCCTTCCTGCCTCCACTTCCAAAGTGCCAGGACCACAAACATGTGCCACCGGGCTGCAGGGACTTGAACCCAGGTTTTTTTCGAGTGATAGGCAAGCATGCTACAAAGTGAGCCAGTCCCCAGACCTGTACCAATATTACAGCTATGAAGTCTTACATGTATGAAGCCACATTTCATTTCTTCCTTCTCCGTGCCTTTCTCTCTACTATAAACAGCACTGCAATGAACACTCTATGACTAAGTTCTATTCTTTTTTTATTTTTTTTTTATCTCAGAAGCCATCTGTAATTAAGGAGGGTGCGCTTTTTTGAGGACCTTATTCTCTGTGGTCAAATTCCTAGGACTGCCATGCCACCCTCTAGGCACACAGGGTGTGGTCACCCATTTCCATTTTTGTCCAGGTTCAAAATCCGACACCACACACTTCTGGGGGCAGCGGGCAAGCACCCCAGCGCAGGCTGGCGGAGAGCCAAGCGCCGAGAGCCAAGCCTAGGGCTTCTCTGCGTGTCTCCCTGAATCTGAAGCAGGAGCTTTTTCTGGAGGGCTCCATAGTCGAGCCTGAGCACCTTCCCTTCCTCCCACCACGTTCTCTTCCTTCTCAGCCCTCTCCTTCTCCCTCTGCTACTTCAACCCTGCCCTCTCTGTCTGGCTCTTTCCTTTGGCGTCTCTGCTTTGCTCCCTCTTCTGTTTCCTTCTTTCAGTATTTTCTCCTTGGAGCACAGCCACGTTTCTCTTCTTTTCCAGTGGCTCCCTGTCCTCCACCCACTACTCCTGAGTGACTCAGTATTTCCCCACATAGACACGACAGCCAGGTTTCCCCTTGCTAGGATTTGAATGTACCTGAACTTGCCTGTTCCATGGGGACAACATCAACAGATCACAGAACTGGGAGCTGCCAGGCTGTCTGGGCTTTCACGGTAGGAGACACACATTCCACTGAGTATGTCTTTAGGGCTTTGCCACCCCAGCCTGTATCACACTGTGCTGATGACCCACCTGCAGCCTAGCACAGTGGCTATAGAGAGCGACCCTGCGTGATAAGGGCAGGTCCAGGATTTGATGCAGAGGACCCAGAAGCACAGCAGGTCTGGACCCTGTGACCATGTCTCCCACGGTGTGGCCTTACAATGTGTCATAATGTGCTGGTGACGGTGTTTCAAGAATGTAATTCCTGGGGCTGGAGAGACCGCTCAGTGATTAGGATGAGCTGTTCTTACAGAGGACCTGGGTTTGATTTCCAGCATCCATGTGGTAGCTAATACCCATCCATAACTCCAGTCCCAAGGGATCTGACGCCCTCTTCTGACCTCTGTCTGTATTGCATGGCATGGGTGCTCTTACATAGATGGAGGCAATATACTCATACACATAAAATTAAAGAACTGATAATCAGACTACTAAAGCTGGAGAGATGGCTCAGAGTTTAAGAGCACCGGTTGCTCTTGCAAAAGACTCCTGAGGGCTCAGTTTCTAGCACTTACAAGGTGGCTAACAACTCTAACTCCAATTTTAAGGTATCTGATGCCCTCTTCTGACTTCTATGGGCATTTCATGAAAGGGTGCATGTACATACATGCAGGCATAACATTCATACACATAAATAGAAATAAATTAATAAAACTTTTTAAAAGAATCCAATTCCTAAACTTCAAGCCATCCTTGTTGAACCAGAACATCTGAGATGGGGTCAGGATGCATCATGTTAGTTATGTGTGACACACACTTTGAAATGCTTGCATCCTGTGTCTCAGGAGCATGCTGCCAAGACTTTCCTCTATCAAGAAATCTCCATGTGTATGATGTAGGCAGATAGGTATTACAGCACTGTTTGCTTTACTCAAAGCATGTGTGTCCTTAATAGATCTGTTAACAGAATGGGCAAATGAATGATGACGCCTCCTGTTGTGAATTACATTCATCCATTAAAAAGAATGAGGTGTCATAGAAACGGAAAGTAGATTAGCAATGTATGGCCCATGAGACGGACAAATGGGGAATTATTGCTTACTGATCCCAGAGGGGTTTGGGGTTTTCTTTGTTTGTCTGACACAGGCACTCTGGGTTGGCTCTCCGTGTAGTCCAGGTTGGCCTGAAAACCCTGGTCCTCCTGCCTCTGCCTCCTGAGTGTTGTGATTATAGACATGCACCCCCAAATCCAGCTTGGCTTCAGAGTTTCTATTTGGGATAATGAAAAGTTTTTGGTGATAGCTGAACAATACTGTGATATAGCCACACACACACACATGCACACATACACACACACACACATGCATACACATAATTGTTTATGAGTTGTGGGAACTACGATATGTGTTGTGGTCAGAGAATGGCTTAGGGGAATCGGTTCTCTCCTTCCAGTGTATGGGTCCTGAGGACAGAATTCAAGTCCTCAGGCTTGGAGGCAAGTACCTTTACCTCTGAACCATCTGGCTGAACCAGTTTTGACTGTGTGTGTGTGTGTGTGTGTGTGTGTGTGTGTGTGTATGATTTTTTTTTTCCCCCTGTGAAAAGTTAAACACACAAAACACCATCAAAGAGCTTGGGATCAAGTGAGACATTAGACTGAGATAGAGGTTGTTAAATCAAATGCTTTATATAGAAGCAGTTATGGGACAATCTGAGCTAGTGTGGAGGAGGATCTTGTAGGAAGTGACATTTTGATAAGTCCTCAAATAGCCCAAGATGATAGGTAATTTAGCCCCACCTCCCTTCCCTTTCCACTGAAAGCTGCCAGCCAGATTCCGACCCCAGAGCTCCATATCATCTGGGAAGGTGGCTTCCTTAAAGTCTCTGTCTCCTAGTCTAGATGAGGGGACAGCTCCTCTATTCCCTGGTAGGATGTGGGGTTGTGGGGACAAGCCAGGAGAGGTTTTTTTTTTTTTTTTTTTTTTGGTCTTTTCGAGGCAGGGTCTCCCTGTAGCCCCAGCTGTCCTGGAACTCACTTTGTAGACCAGGCTGGCCTTGAACTCACAAAGATCCTCTGCCTCCCAAGTGCTAGGACTAAAGGCGTGCGCCACTACGCCCAGTTTTTTTTGTTTGTTTGTTTGTTTGTTTGTTTTTTTTTTGGTCTAGCCAGGAGAGTTTTAACAACTCCTTCCAAAGAAATTTCCCCTCTAATTTCCTGAGAAAGTTCAGATTCTCTTTCAAATCAGGAAGTAGGTGAGGAGATGGGTATTAGCTATCTTCCGTCCTGATGCCTCCTGCTTGCTGAGTGGTATCTTGGGGAGGTGACAGAAGGCCCAGGATCCCAGTAGAGAGGGGCTGAGGCTTGGAGTTCTAGGCCTGGATCTGCCCCGCAGCACCCTCTGCTGGCCGGAGCCCCAGCGGCAGGCGAGCCGCTTAAGACATGGATCTCTGGGTTGAGCCCTTGCAGTCTACAGTCTGGGTAAGGCTCTTTATCTTGAATTGAACAATTAGACTAAGAGGCGGTCTGCAAGACAGCCAGTTCCAGAGTGGAAGGGGGAAGATCCATGGGGTGCATGGTGTGGGGGTTGAGGTTGGGTTTGAGAAGGTAAAGAGGGGAGATAGATTTAAAAAAATTATTGAGTTTGTGAGAGAGTGCCCGCATGTTGGCTGATCCTGTGTGTGTGGTTGCTGGTTTGTGGCTTTAAACTTTATGTTCAGGCTGGTATTTCCATCTGATCTCTCTCTCTTTCTCTCTCTCTCTCTCTCTCTCTCTCTCTCTCTCTCCCTCTCTCTCTCTCTCCCCCGTCCCTCTCTTAGGGTCTCACTATATAACTCGTACTGTCCTTGAACTCACCATCATCCTCCCTCAGTCTCCTGAGTGCACCACAATATCCGTATTTGTTTTTGTTGTTGGTTTTAAGTAGCATACGGGGGACTGGAGACTGGTGAAAAGCATGAACTACTCTTGCAGAGGATCCAGGTTTAATTTGGAGTTTTGTTTGTTTGTTTGTTTGTTTGTTTGTTATTTTTGAGACAGGGCCTCCCTATAGCCCCAGCTGCCCTGGAACTCAGTATGTAGACTAGGCTGGCCTTAAACTCACAGGGATCTGCCTATCTCTGCCTCCTAAATGCTGGGATTAAGGGTGTGTGCCAGCAGGCCCGGGCGGGACCCAGGTTTGAATCCCAGCACCCATATGGTAGCTAACAACCTTCCGCAATTACAATTCCAAGGGATCTGAGGGCCTCTTCTGATCTCTATGGGCATTGCACACACATGGTGCGCCTACATGCAGGCAAAACACTCATACACATTAATTGATTGATTGATTGATTGATTAAAAGTAATGTATTAAAAAATATTCAAGTTTAGCCAGGCATGGTGGCGCATGCCTTTAATCCTAGCACTCAGAAGGCAGAGGCAGGCGGATCTC
Organism: Rhizomys pruinosus; assembly: GCA_009823505.1. NCBI lineage: Eukaryota > Metazoa > Chordata > Mammalia > Rodentia > Spalacidae > Rhizomys > Rhizomys pruinosus. The sequence continues at coordinate 5,600,833 of VZQC01004132.1, read as the reverse complement.
TGTGAGTTCAAGGCCAGCCTGGTCTACAGAATGAGCTCCAGGCCAGCTGGGACTAAAGAGAGACCCTGTCTCAAAAAGACAAAAAAAAAAAAAATAGAGATTGAATATATAAATGTCAATATGCCTATTCCTTAGCTTGATAAGTAAGACCTAACAAACATAAAATATCTATGTTCTCTTTGCTTTTTACTTCTCTCCCTAGAAATGGCTCTGTGTTTTTCATTACTAGGTAAGTTTTTTTCTTTGCAATGCTGGAACCTGAACCCACAGCCTTGTGCTAAGCAAGAGCTTTACCAGCGAACCATATATCCAGCTCCACTTCTTTTGAACAGGTTGTGTAGCCCAGGCTGACCTCCAACAGGCAATCCTTCTACCTTACCCTCTCAAGTGCTGAGATTACAGTTTTGTGCCACCAGCCTGGCCCTATGTAAATTTCTATTTACATGTTTATATACTCATAAACATTATAAAGATGCATGCAATCATAAAAATTATAATAGAGGAAGGAAGAGATGGATCATTGGTTAACAGTACTGATTGCTTTTGCAGAGGACCTGGGTTCAGTTCCCAGAAGCCAAATGGTGGCTAACGACTGTCCATAAATCCAGTTCCAGGAGATACAACGCTCTCTTCTGACCTCTATGGACATATGCAGGCAGTGCACTCATCATACACATAAAATAAAAATAACAAAATATTTTTTAATTATAATAGGTAACAGTTTTATTATATATACAACATATCTGGTATATAGCATATATACATAGTGTACATACTGTGTATAGTATGTCTTTGTATGTATGTATGTATGTATGTATGTATGCATGTATTTATGTATACATGTATATTGAAGGAAGGAGGGGACAGAAGAAAGGAGGAAGGACGGGAGGAAGTCTCTCCTTTAACATCCTGCATTTAAGATTAGTCCCATCTTCTATGCCTTGCTAAATTTAATGTATTACTCCTTCTGGAAGCTTCTCCAATTCCCAGGCTAAGCCAGATACTTCCTCTCTCCTTCACCTGCGTTTGTGTTTTCCCAGATCTGCTGAGATGGTACATTAGCGCTTTGCTTGTCTGTCTTCCCTGTCAGCCTCTGCACTTCCTGGGGATCTGGAAAGATGGGAGGATTTTTCTCCTACCACTTGCCATTGGCCAATGAGAGAGACAGTTCTGAGTCTGGAAGCATACAACACTAGTGCTTATGGGCATAGAGTCAAGCCTGGAGCTTGGCACAGAGCTGGAGGGCAGATTAGTTCACCTGTCAGCGGAGAATGAGGCCAGCAAGGTCAAGATAAGGCTTGGACTTTAATCGGCAGGTGGTTCTCTATCATGCGTGGAGTCTCTTCCATTCTCTAGAGGTGACCTGAGGTCAGATGCAAGATGGTTGGCAAGTAGCGACAGCCACAGCCTTCCTGATCGCATTTCAGCCAAGCCAGAGCTGTCTTTCTCGTAGTCATTGTTTTTATTCTGCAAAATTTCATTTAAGTAACTATCATGGGATGCAAAATCAAACTTTAAAGGGATGAGAAGTGTGGTGGGCACCATAATGACCTCCAAAGATGTCTGCATGCTAACCCCTGGACCTGGGATCAGGATGGGATATACCGAATGGGACAAGGGAATTAAAGTTGCAGAAGGAATCAAGATGGCTAATTAGAAGACCCCGAGACAGGGAGATTATTCTGGACTAACCGGATATGGTCAGCATTACATAGGAAAGGGGAGAAGGAGGCAGTGAAGAGAAACGAGAGTTTCCAGCTTTGTAAAGGTAGAGACAGAGAACGACATCACTAACTAAGGAATGGAGCAGCCTCTAGATGCTATAAAAGGACAGGAAAAGCTTCTCCTACCCTCACCCCAGTCTCCAGAAAGGTGTGCAGCTCTGTTGATGCCTTGATTTTTATTTATTTATTTATTTGTTTATTTTTGTATGTGTATGAATGTACTGTCTGCATGTAGGTTTGTGCACCCGTGTTGTGCAATGCCTCGAAGGTCAGAAGAGGGCGTCAAATTCCCCTGTGTATTAGTCAGTTTTCTGTTGCTGTGATAAAACACCAGACCAAGGAACTTATAAAAGGAAGAGTTTATTTGAGCTTACAATTGGCGGTTCCAGGGAATTAGTCCATTGTGGCGGGAGGCGTGGTGGCCGGATCCAGAGCAGCAAACAGAGGGTCACATATCGCAAAGAGCACAGGAAGCAGAGAGGAGCAACTGTAGAGCACGAGGCTTGTTAAGCTCACTAAGCCCGCCCCCAGTGACACACTTCCCCCAGCATGGCCACACCTTCTAAGACCTCCAGAAACAGCACCACCAACTGGAGACAAATGTCTGAATACCTAGAGCCTATGGGGGACACTCATTCAAACCACCACATTCCACTCCCTGGCCCCCATAGGCTCCTGACCATATAAAATGCAAAACGCATTTAGTCCAACCTTAAAAGTCCCCATAGTCTTTACCAGTTTCAATGTCATTCAAAAGTCCACAGTCCAAAGTCTCTTCTGAGACTCAGGCCAATCTCTTAACTGTAAGCTCCTGTAAAATCAAAAGGCAAATTACATACTCCCAATGTACAGTGGAACCGAATACACATTCCCATTCCAAAAGGGAGGAATAGAGGCATAGTGAGGAAATACTGGACCAAAACAAGACCGAAAACCAGCAGGGCAAACGCCAAGTCCTGTAGCTCCACATGCGACTTCTGGGACTTGACTTCCAAAGGGCTTACACGGCTCAGCTCTTCCAGCTTTGCTTGCAACATACATCTCTTTCTTAGGCTGGTACCACTCCCCGTATGCAGCTCTCCTTGGCAAATATCTCACAGGTCTGGCATCTCGAAAGTCTTCTTGGGGTCTCCGCTGCCAACCAGGCTTCATACTCACAGCTTCACGCAGTGGCCTATCACGGCCTTCTTTATTCAGGGACACCCCTGCTGTACTCTTCCTGGCCTCTTTGGCTCTCTGAAACCGTGGAGGAAGAGCTGATGACCCCTTCACTCTTGCAAACTTCATGTCTCTAAAGCCAGCACCACGTGAATGAAATTGCCGAATCTGGCTGCAAGTTCGGGCCAGACCCTGGCCCATTTCAACCACATTTGCTACTTTTCTCTGCCCTGGACTTGCTGGAGGATTAGCTGGGTGTGGTCTTGCCCTGAAGGTACTGATTCTTTTGTTTACTTGTAAATCTCGAAGCCCTTCCTTAATCACTTTAAACTCCTTATCAAAAGGAAACTCTCCTTCACAAGCCTTGGCCCCACCTTTAATCTTCCTAGTGCAGTTTTCAGATCCAACCTCTCCTTCACATGCCTTGGCCCCACCTTTAATCTTCCTAGTGCAGTTTTCAGATCCAACCTCTCCTTCACATGCCTTGGCCCCACCTTTAATCTTCCTAGTGCAGTTATCAGATCCAACCTCTCCTTCACATGCCTTGGCCCCACCTTTAATCTTCCTAGTGCAGTTTTCAGATCCAACCTCTCCTTCACATGCCTTGGCCCCACCTTTAATCTTCCTAGTGCAGTTTTCAGATCCAACCTCTCCTTCACATGCCTTGGCCCCACCTTTAATCTTCCTAGTGCAGTTATCAGAGCCAAACTGTACATTTTGCATTTCTTTCTGCTCCATCTGCTCTTTTTCACTGTAGATCTGTATAATATTCACCATTAAAAGCCACGCCACCATTTCTACATTAGGCTGTCTTGAAATATCCTCCGCCAAAGACATCAGTCCACTGCTTTTCAACTTAGCATCAGGCAAGCATCTGGGCTGTGGGCAAACTGCTGCCAGACTCTTTATCAAAATATCCTGGTTAAGATTCATTGTCAAACTGAGACCTCTAAGATTCTGACAACAAATCCGTGTTCGTATAAGATACTAGATTTGTGGTAATTTATAACAGCATTGATACAAAATGAATAGAAGAAACCATGGAAAGCATTTTCAGGAGGGAAGAACTGGGTTCTCGCGCTTGGAGGTTGATTGTGAACGGAGAAATTCCCCAGAAGCCAGAATAGCAGCCTGGCCCTGTGCGGCCCTGGCCCAAAGGGAGAAGGCCCTAAAGGATAGCTAAAGGGGGTCTGGGGAGGTTTGGAAGAATGGTGTCCACTGGCTAAATTTTGAGCATGAAATCCTATCTCTCTGTAGCCCCGGCTGGCCTGGAACTTGCTGTGTAGCCCAGGCTGGCCTTGATTTCACTGGCTGCTTCTGCCCTCTGAGTGCTGGGATCAAAGATGTGTGCCACCATGCCCAGATTGCTTTTTTTGTTTTTGTTTTTGAGACAGAGAAAAGTTGTGTGGCTTAGGCCAGCTTAGCTGGTCTTGAACTTGAGGTCCTCCTGCCTCTATCTCGGCAGTGCCGGCAGGTGTGTGCTACCACCCCTAGCAACTTGATGGATCTTAATCAGCGTCACCTCCATCTCTATTAAGGACCCCCCACGCCCCGCTGCCCAGCACTTGTCCAGAGTGGGCAAGAGGTCCTTACTGCCTGGACACTGGGGAAGGGCCTAGCTTGATGGCAGGCCCGAGAGGCAAATCAACAGTTCTCCCAAATGAGGGTGACTCATGGAGAAAGGAACTGACCAAGGCAAAGGACACAGCTATGTTCTCTGGGTCTTTGGCCACCCAGCTGTGCTCCCTCTGGCCTACTCTTCACCAAGGGGAGCCCAGCAAAAGTGTGTGGAATGAAGACCACAGAAGAAGTGAGGAAATGCTTGGGGAACACAGACCCACCACAGTCGTCTTTCATCCATTCATATTTATTCTTTATACACATATAATTTTTTATTTTATGTGTAGGAGTGTTTTGCCTGCACGTATGTAAATGCAACAGGTACATACAGTTCCCGCAGAGGTCAGAAGAGGGTGTCAGCTCCCTTGGAGCTGGAGCTATGGATGGTTGTTAGTTGCCATGTGGTTACTGGGAACTGAACCTGTGTCCTCTGTAAAAGTAGCCAGTGACCTTAATTACTGAGCCATCTCTCCAGCCCAATGTTCATTTTTGCTTTAGGAGCACTTGGGAGGTAGAGCCAGAAGGATCAGGAAGTTCAAGGCCAGCCTGGGCACAGAGAGAGTTCCAAGCCAGCCTGCCTATACCAGACTCTATTTTATACATATGTATATGTATTGTGTATATGCATCGTATTAGTCACTTTTCTGTTGCTGTGATAAAGCACCATGACCAAGGAACTTATAAAAGAGTTTATTTGAGCTTACGATTGACAGTTCCAGGGAATTAGAGTCCATTGTGGCGGGAGGCATGGCAGCTGGATCTGGAGCAGGAAGCAGAGAGTCACATCTCGCAAAGAGCACAGGAAGCAGAGAGAGCAACTGTAGACCATGAGGCTTGTTAAAACTCACTAAGCCTGCCCCCAACAACGCACTTCCTCCAGCATGGCCACACCTTCTAAGACCTCCAAAAACAGTGCCACCAACTGGAGACAAATGTCTGAATACCTAGAGCCTATGGGGGACACTCATTCAAACCACCACATTCCACTCCCTGGCCCCCATAGGCTCCTGACCATATAAAATGCAAAATGCATTTAGTCCAACCTTAAAAGTCCCCATAGTCTTTACCAGTTTCAATGCCATTCAAAAGTCTACAGTCCAAAGTCTCTTCTGAGACTCAGGCCAATCTTCTAAACTGTAAGCTCCTGTAAAATCAAAAGACAAATTACAAACTCCCAACATACAGTGGAACTGAATACACATTCCCATTCCAAAAGGGAGGAATAGAGACATAGTGAGGAAATACTGGACCAAAACAAGACCGAAAACCAGCAGGGCAAACTCCAAGTCCAGTAGCTCCATGTGCAACTTCTGGGACTTGACTTCCAAAGGGCTTAGATGGCTCAGCTCTTCCAGCTTTGCTTGCAACATACATCTCTTTCTTAGGCTGGTACCACTCCCTGTATGCAGCTCTCCTTGGCAAATATCTCACAGGTCTGGCATCTCGAAAGTCTTCTTGGGGTCTCCACTGCCAACCAGGCTTCACATTCACAGCTTCACGCAATGGCCTATCAGGGCCTACTTTATGCAGGGACACCCCTGCTGCACTCTGCCTGACCTTGGCAGCTCTCTGAAACCGTGGAGGAAGAACTGATGACCCCTTCACTCTTGCAAACTTCATGCCTCTAAAGCCAGCACCACGTGAATGAAATTGCTGAGTTTGGCTGCAAGTTCGGGATGGACTCTCTCCTACTTTAACCACATTTGCAAATTTTCTCTGCCCTGGACTTGTTGGAGCAGAAAACCCTTTCAGTATTTTCCTTTCAAAAGTTGGAGGATTAGCTGGGTGTGGTCTTGCCCTGAAGGTACTGTTTCTGTTGTTTACTTGTAAATCTCGAGGCCTCTCCTTAATCACTTTAATCTCACTTTTTCCATTGTTTACTTGTAAATAGCTAGGCCTCTCCTTAATCACTTTAGTCTCCTTATCAAAAGGAACCTCTCCTTCACATGCCTTGGCCCCACCTTTAATCTTCCTAGTGCAGTTTTCAGATCCAAACTGTACATTCTGCATTTCTTTCTGCCCCATCTGCTCTTCTTCACTGTAGATCTGTACAATATTCACCATTAAAAGCCACGCCACCATTTCTACATTAGGCTGTCTTGAAATATCCTCCGCCAAAGACATCAGTCCATTGCTTTTCAACTTAGCATCAGGCAAGCATTTGGGCTGTGGGCAAACTGCTGCCAGACTCTTTATCAAAATATCCCAGTTGCTGCCTAAGTCTTTATTTTCCTCTGGAACTACATTTTTTGCAGCAATGCTTTCTTCCAGGCTTCTACTAGAATGGCCCCTTAAGCTCTGCTTACAGTAGTCAACAGCTTTTCTAGCCCAAAGTTCCAAAGTCTTCCACATTTCTCCAAACATCCACATGGTCAGGTTCTTCACAGCCAACAGCCCACTCTCTGGTACCAAATAAGTGTATTAGTCACTTTTCTGTTGCTGTGATAAAACACCATGACCAAGGAACTTATAAAAGGAAGAGTTTATTTGAGCTTACAATTGACGGTTCCAGGGAATTAGAGTCCATTGTGGCGGGAGGCATGGCGGCTGGATCTGGAGCAGCAAGCCGAGGGTCACATCTCGAAAAGAGCACAGGAAGCAGAGAGAGCAACTGTAGACCATGAGGCTTGTTAAAACTCACTAAGCCTGCCCCCAGCAACGCACTTCCTCCAGCATGGCCACACCTTCTAAGACCTCCAAAAACAGTGCCACCAACTGGAGACAAATGTCTGAATACCTAGAGCCTATGGGGGACACTCATTCAAACCACCACATGCATGTATATGTGTAACATATGTATATGTGTACATTTACCCTTTTAGTAAGCAAGGAAAGAAACAGGAGATATTCTGGGCTAATGAATGCAGGGCAGAGGAAGAGGGAAAACCTGGATCTTACCTTCCAAGGGCTCACAGACAGGGACAAAACAGCTATGTTTTTGGTGAGTGACAAGTTTTATCTGGTCACAGGATTTTTAAAATATCATGGCCTTGATATTTTAGTGATAAATATGGCAGGCGAAGGTCCCCAGTGCAGGGAGCAGAGCATGAGTGGAAACAAAGTCCAGCCTGTTTCCTCATCAGTACAGAGGCTGTGCGGCTAGATGGGTACAGAATCTTGCAGCTGCAAGAATCCTGATTTTTTTTGATGGCTGCAGCCCTGCACCCCTCAACTCCACAAGTATAGAAGGCCAGTGCTGGCTGGGGTATTGGCTTGAGAAATCATTGCATCAGCTGCAGGAAGAATGGTTTTCCCAGAACTAGGGGAAGGGTAGGACAGGGAAATTGGGAGTGAGGTTGAACAGGAAGACCTGCCAGCTTCCTGGGTCCACTCTAGTCAGCCCTTCTCACAGAGCCTGTAACAGTGGCACTTGTAGTAGATTGTGATTCTTGTAGTAGATTGTGATTACTGAGAATCAAACCCAGGGATTTACGCGTACTAGGCAAATGGCCCACTACCAAACCACATCCTCAGTGCTTCTGACTCTTGACCTCATGGGTCAGGACTGAAGTGAAACCATGAAGAAAAGTAGCCTAGGGCTGGGTGTGTGGGTTAGTGGAAAGTACTTGGGTAAGGGGCACGGGGTTCAATCCCAGCACTGGAGAGAGAGAGAGAGAGAGAGAGAGAGAGAGAGAGAGAGAGAGAGAGAGAGAGAGATTCCTAGCAGAGTAGTCTGGGGTCCATAGAAATTAGGTGAAATGTATATGTAAAAATAAGTTTTTTTGTAAAAATAATTTTTAAACTGAAAATTTTTCATTGCTTAGCTCTGCAGCCGCCCAGGCTCAAGGACACCCATTGTTACTTGGAGTTTGGCAGCCGGGGCACCAACTTTACCTTGGTGTCATACTCACATGGCGTTCCTGGCCAGGCCCTTGACCCCAGACCCTCTGCAGCCAATTCATTTTGTCTGGCTTGGGGCTTTCAAGGTAAGGCCATTCCAAGAGACATCTTACCTAGCCCAGCCTCAGTTTCCCCATGTGGTTGTGAAAAGACCAGAGAAATTTTTTATGTGTGTGCTGTGCTAGGGATTGAACCTAGGACTTCACACATGCTACACAAGTGCTCTCTTACTAAGCTAGTTTCCAAAACCAAAGCTTGGAAAATTCACTGAAGCTTGAGGGCTAGCTTCTGCCACTTCCTGTCTTTGCTGGGATCCCTCAGCTGCCATGGCCCTGCTGGACCAGATATGGCCACTCCGAGAACATGAGCAACCCTGTACCCCCCCACCAAAAACCCCTGCCTCCCCCCCCCCGTTCTAGAATTTGCTTGAGTCCAGCCTGTCCCCTTAAGACTCCTGAGTGTGTGTGTATTTGTATGTGCATGGGTACATATGTGTGTTCACATATGTGAGGGCCAGAGGTCAACATTGGCCTTCATTCCCAAGGAGTCATCCACATTTTTTTTTACTTTAAAAAAGAGGGGCTTTTTATTATTCTGACAAGCTCTTTTTTTCCAAATTTGAAGTGTGCTACCCACCCCAAAATGGCTTTAAGGATATAGTCCATTTTATTGTGTGAAAACCACTCTGCACCCATTCTTAATGTATGTATGTACACATACACCATTAAGGGATTTGAGTGTTTTGTTGAAGAGTGCCCAGTTTTAAAATATCACAAAATATACCTAAATCTTAAAGGTTTTTTTCTGAATATCCAATTGAAAGATGTGTAGTATAAAATAGCCTGGATGTGGGCTGGAGAGATGGCCTAGCGGTTAAGAGTGCCGACTGCTCTTACAGAGGACCCGGGTTCGATCCCCAGCACCCACATTGCGGCCGAGAACCATCTGAAACTCCAATTCCAGGAGAACTCCAGTTCCAGGGGAATCTGACACCCTCTTCTGACCTTTGCGGCATTGCACGACACGGGTGCACAAACCTACATGCAGACAGTACATTCATACACATACAGAAATTTTAAAAAAGCCTGGATGTTTCATATCACCTTCAAGTTGTATCAAAAAAGAATGAATTGTAAATTTTAAGGAAGCTCAAATACTGAAACATATAAAAATATTAAGGCTCACTGGTAAAGGTACTGATAAATTGTCCAAGAAAAACACATGGCTTTATCTAGTTTGTTAGTGATTCCTGTTTGGTTGACTTGATTTCACAATGTCTGAAAAGTAATTGCCAAACAAAAATGTCAAATCTGAAGGTGACCCCCAACTGGAAGAACCACAACCCAGGTCTCAACTTTAGGTTATATAGTGCCAACCTCCGAAAACCAAAAGACTTGACACTAGTTGGACCTGTGGAAAAATACTATTACATGTAAGTGCCTAAAACAGTTTTGAGGGTCTGATTTCAGACTAGTGTAATGGGTTACATTTTCATATCACCAAAGCAGCATTTCAATTTTACTATCCAGAGACCTCTCTGACAAAACTGAGGTGTAACGTGTATTTCAAACTTCCATTTGGGGCACAGAAGAAAGCTAGGTCCAGACAAACTGAAAGGCTGCAATCTTGCTTGCTTCTCGAATGCCACTCGAATATGCTCCTGTAACCATTTGTGGAAAATGCCGGTTTGTTGCCTCACCAGCAAAAAAGACAGCTCCCTGTATTTCTTCAGCAATGATGTCACAGGCCTCACTTCCATATGTCTTCACAAAACTGTACGCCATCTGGATCCACGGCTCTGTGCTTCACCGAGTGACAAAAAATTTTGTGGGATCTGGGACTTCCTGCTCCTTAGAGAGCTCCCACAGGATGACCGTGCACTGCAGCAGCACCTGCTTGTCATCCAGGGTCTTCAGGGATGCCACTGCCTCCCCTGTGATGACCGACATCAGCACACTCTGCTGCTTCTGGGGATCCATGTCATAGTACACAGCAAAAAGCCCTCGCTGGCTGGCGCTGGCAGGAAGTGACCAAAGAAGTCAGCCCCTTGAACCTTACTGTCCCAAAACCTGTAAGGGAACTGCAAGACAACCTTCTCAATGATGCCTGCACCCAAGCTGTTGATGACTTTCATATTCTCTGACAACGGTGGAGTGAACTGGATGAGACCTTTCTGTAATATGGCCAGGGGTATGGTGACTAATACCTTCTGCGCAGAATGTCCTGTGCCATCTGTTGTGGTGACCTGCACTTCATCGCCAGTATAATCAATGCTCTGGACTGGAGATCTGAGCTGAATGTCCAGCTCTTCAGCCAGTTTCTCAATGATAACAGAGTGCTCAGGTGTCAGAAGAGTGTGGTCACCAGCAAACTGGGCAAAGAATTCATTGTGACCCAGGAGCACGCAGACACCTGGTACAGCTTGCTGCCACAGGCATATTCCAGGTCACTGAGATGGAACTGCAGTACCTGTCCTTCCAGCTTGCTGAACTGGATGCCAGACTCCTTCACAAAAGCTCTGTAGATCTCCTCTATCTTCTCTGCCCACTTCTAGGTGTGGCCCGGCAGCTCCTGTCATCCACATTTTAGAACTATTTAGTTTTTGAGTGTTGTGCCTGCATGCATATAAGGGAACCTATGTTGTGCAGTGCCCATGAAGGACAGAAGAGGGCACTGAATCCCCTGGAACTAGAGCTGCAGATGGTTGTTAGCCACTATGTGGGTGCTGGGATTGAAACCTGGGTCTTCTGCAGGAAGAGCAGGTGCTCTTTCCCTCACTTTTTTTTTGAGACAAGGTCTCTCACTGGGACCAGGAGCTCACCGCGTGGGCTCAGTTGCCGTCCAGAGAAGTAACTCCAGGGACGCTCCTGCTTCCTCCACCTTCTCAGTGCTGGGATCAAAAGCACAGGTGTCCACACCCAACTATTTACATGGGTGCCATGGATCAAACTCAGATCCTCGTGCTTACATAGCAAGAGCTTTACCCACTAAGGTACCTCCCCAGTGTTGTCTTTTTTTTTTTTGGTCTTTTTGAGACAGGGTCTCTGTAGCCCCAGCTGTCCTGGAACTCACTCTGTAGTCCAGGCCGGCCTTGAACTCACAAAGATCCGCCTGCCTCTGCCTCCCAAGCACTAGGATTAAAGGTGTGCGCCACCACGCCCAGCTTGTCTGTCTTCTAATATGACATATGGACAATCACATTTTATCCAGGGCTTTCCGTCTGCTATGGAGACAGACCTGACGGCAGTCTTGTTCTACAGTCTGCAGGCTGGGTGTCTCTCGTCATGCAGCCTCCTCAGTCCCCCCAGGCTTCCCATGTGTTACATACTGGCTGTGCACACAGTTCATTTTATCCAGGGCTTTCCGTCTGCTATGGAGACAGACCTGGCAGCAGTCTTGGTCTACAGTCTGCAGGCTGGGTGTCTCTCGTCATGCAGCCTCCTCTCAGTCCCCCCAGGCTTCCCGTGTCACACACTGGCTGTGCACACAGTTCATTTTATCCACCTATTTGCTAACCCCTCTCCGTTCCCCCATTAGCACTCTCACTCTGTTCCTCTGCTTCAAGCCCAGAAACATGTCTGGGAATGGCCTCAGATGGGATCACAACACACACACAAAGGCAGAGTAAGTCTGTGAGACACAGGGGCCATGCACTTGGGAGAAACCCCCTGAATCCAAGTTTCAGAGGTCACAACAGAGACAAGCCCTATTCTCCAGATGCAGCAGGAGGCTCAGGGCTGACCAGGCCAGTGGGAGAAAGGGAGGAGGCAGCTGTTCCAGAGGCCCCAGGGCTGTCTTGTTCTGTTCCCCATGTCATGCCGGAGTCAGCTCTCTCAGACCTGACCACAACAGAATACTGTGTATGCCAGCTCTGCTTGTTGACCCTGGGCTTGGGCACTAAGGCAGAGAGTAATGCCCTTGGGGACCTGGACATGGATTCAAAAGGAGTTACACAACCAGGACTGGGAAGATCTTCCTTTGGAGATTTCCACACCTTTCAGTTGACAGTGTGCATGCTGGAGGCAGTCAGGCTGCAGGGCAACATGTGTGATGCCTGAGCCCCTGTGGTTCAGGAAGTGTCCTTCCTGCCTCATGGTCTTGGGTTGAACCCACTGCTCAGCAATTGAGGACTTCGAGGCATTGGAAGAATTTTATCCCAGTGAAGGTAAAAAAAATCATGACTAGAGCCAGGCATGGTGGCACGTCTTTAATCCTAACACTTGGGAGGCAGAGGCAGGTGGATCTCTGTGAGTTCAAGGCCAGCCTGGTCTACAGAATGAGTTCCAGGACAGCTGGGGCTACAGAGAGACCCTGTCTCAAAAAGACAAAAACAAACAAACAAAAAATGACTAGAAAGAAGGAAATTAGTTATGTTAAATTTTTGTAGTGATGTCTCCTGTATATTAGGCAAGCATCTCATCACTGAGCTATATTTCCAGCCCCTAAATATTTATTTATTTATTTCTCTGTTTATGAGCACACTACCAGTACGGATGTAAGTGTGCTCGTGTCATGCAATGCCCAAGGAGGTCAAAAGAGGGTGACAGATCCCGCTGGAACTGGAGTTACAATTGGTAGTTAGCCACCATGTCAAACCTGGGTCCTTGGCAAGAGCAGCCAGCGCTCTTAACTGCTGAGCCATTCTCCAGCCCCATACATTTTTATTTTTTTGAGAGAGGTTTTTATTTTGTAGCTCAGACTAGCCTGGAACTCATTATGTAGCCCAGGCTGGCCTCAAACTTATGGTGATCCTACTGCCTTAACCTCCTGAGTGCTGGCATTACTGGCATGAATCACCATGCCTAGAAGATTCTTTAATATATTAACTTTGAGAAATTGTTCTTTTACAATTCCGTTTAGGATACAATTTGATGCAAAGTCTTATTAGCCAATTGAAGTTATACTGGGTGTAATCAAGGTTATGTAGCTTGGTGGTGGTTTTCTTCATGAGGGAATACTTGGTGGAAAAATGTCCGTCTAAGGAGGGCAGCCAGAACCCAGACATGCTGTTGTCCGTATGACTGGACTTCCAGCCCCAGTGCTAGTGCTGTTTCATACTGAGCTCTTCCATTTCAGAACGTTTTGTTCGTTTCACAGCTAGATATCTAGGTTCAAGAAGGGAGCTGTGTGCAGTAGAAGGTTATCCTAAGCTAGCCACATAGAGGCCACTTGACTTCAAGTGACCAAAAAGAAATACTGATTGCCCTGCAGTCAAGAGCACTGGGTGCCAAACAGAAAATGCTCCCCTTTGACTGGTTGGGCAGGCTTCTGAAGGAAGAGCTGGCCTTTCACTCAGACAGTCATGTGGAGCTGAACTGACAAGCATGAGGCTGGCAGGTTTGTCCCTGGGTAGATGGATCACCTGATGTACACACTAGGAACCAAACGCTGGGATTGGCTTAACACAGGACTGTGTTGGTCCAGTGGCTGGGCTTTGGCGTCCTGTCAATTTGCTGTCAGGACAAAGGCCTAGAAATAGTGCTGGAGCAGTCTGCTGGACTCAGTGAGAGAAAAGAGGTAGCCATGCAGGTGCTAACCAAGCGGTACCCCAAGAACTGCTTGCTGACCGTCATGGACCGCTACTCAGCTGTGGTGCACAACATGGAGCAGGTGGTGATGATCCCCAGCCTGCTGCGGGATGTGCAGCTGAGTGGCTGCGGGGGCTCCATCCAGGAGGGAGCCCCGGATCTCTATTCCTACTTTACCATGCTCAAGACCATCTGTGTGGAGGTGGAGCACGGATTGCTGCCAACGGAGGAGTGGCAGGCCAAGGTGGCTGAGAGTTACACCAATGAGGCCGAGAATGAAGCCTCCGAGGCGGAGGAGGCTGACGAGGAGAGGGTCTCCGGGGAGCTGGACCTGGAAGCTCAGTTCCATCTGCACTTTTCCAGCCTCCATCGCATCCTGACCCACCTCACCCTGAAAGCCCAGGAGGTGACAAGGAAATACCAGGAAATGACAGGACAGATCCTATAGGCCTCCAGCTCTAAGGAAGGTAATGGTGGCAGGGCTACTGGGTCAGAATCCATGAAGACATTCTGGGGAGGAGACGGATGGTGCCGCAGCCTAGCAGGAGGAGGACAGCTGAGTGCTTATTTATTTATTATTTATTTTCATATGTATATAAATGTACTGTCTGCATGCGGGTTTGTGCACCTGTGCCGTGCAATGCCACGGAGGTCAGAAGAGGGCGTTGGATTCCCCTGGAACTGGAGTTAAATACGGTTCTCAGCCACCATGTGGGTGCTGGGGATCGAACCCGGGTCCTCTGCAAGAGCAGTCAGCGCTCTTAACCACTAGGCCATCCCTCCAGCCCCCAGCTGTGTGCTTTTACATCAGGGTATTAGGACTATCACTTGGGAGAGCCCAGGACTGGTCTTCTCACCCAGTATTGGTGACTGACCATGAACTGCTACAGAAATAAGAAAAGTAGCCTGTGAGTACATACCTCCTAGGGATGTGTGTGTGTGTGTGCACGTGAACGCACATTTCTTAGTAAACATATGGATGTTTATCTGAACAAGTGTGTTCTCAAGGTCAAGGTCAATTTCAGGGGAGTGATTTGAGAAAGGATCTCATTGCGTAGCATTGGATGGCCTGGGACTCCCTATTTAAACTAGGCTGGCCTCGAACTCACAGAGATGCCTGCTTCTGCCTCCCAACTACTGGGATTGAAGGTATGGACCACCATGCCTGGCCAAAGTCATCAGAAATGTAATTCTAATTACATTTTTGTGGGTGTATATACATGTGTGGAGATCAGAGGACAACTTGGGGAGTCAGTTCTCTCCTTCTACCGTGTGGAGCTCAGGGCTCAGGCTCAGGTTATCAGGTTGGTAACAGGCATCTTTACGGAACCATCTGGCCAGCCCCTTTAAAATATTTATTGTTATTATTGTGTATGTATGCATGGGGCTGTCATGACGTGCGTAGAGGTCAGAGGACAATTGTGTGGAGTCAGTTCTCTCCTTCCACTTTTTTTTTTTTTCCTTTTTTTCCTTCCACGTTTAATATGGGTTTTAAGGACTGAACTCTGGTCTCGAGGCTTGCAAGCCCAGCATCTTTACCTGCGAAGCCATCTTACCATCCCAAAGTCACCTTCTTTAAGAGCCTGATTATAGCTGTGGACATGTCCAGAGTTAAGATACACACAAGTGTACTTATATTTCCAAGGGATATGCTATCCACTAATGTGACACACAAATCCTAAGAACCCCTTATGTCATGTGTAGTAGTTTCCATTTGTACACATAGTAAGGCCAGTAGAGGTTCTAGCTGCTTGACAGAGTGATCTTATACAATCCTACAAAGATGAGGATTTTTTGTTTTTGAGCTAAGATCTCACTGTACAGCCCGGCGGTATGCAAGGTTGAACTCTCAATCCTCCTGCCACTGTCTCCTGGATTCTGGGATTACAGATGTGTGGCACCATGCCTGGTTGCCAAAGATGAATTTTATCATTTAAATTTTGCAAGTGAAGATACTCACCCAAGGGAGCTGTATTTAGTGGTGTGCACTGTGTACCCCGTGTGTATGTGGCAGTGCTGCCCAAGACTCTGTTCCCCCAAGTCACAATGCACAGAGGCTGGTGGGGCAGCAAGGAAACAAGTGATGGCAGAGCATAGCATGTGGGAAAAGGGGCCGGGCTGTGGGCTCCTCACAGGCAGAGACTGGAAAAATCAGACCTGCTGCCTGCCAGCTTGGACCCTGTGCCACCTGCCAGCCCCGCTTCATTATAAACTGGTGCCGTCAGGGGGGCTGGAGAGATGGCCTAGCGGTTAAGAGCACTGACCGCTCTTACAGAGGACCCGGGTTCGATCCCCAGCACCCACATGGCGGCCGAGAACCATCTGAAACTCCGGTTCCAGGAGAACTCCAGTTCCAGGGGAATCCGACACCCTCTTCTGACCTCTGCGGCATTGCACGACACGGGTGCACAGACTTGCATGCGTACAGTACATTCATACGCATACAGAAATAAATAAAATTAATAAAAAAAAATTAAACTGGTGCCGTCAGTTACAAACCATATATATCACTTGATACAGGACAGAGGGACAAGGTGAGCACCTCCAGAGCTGGCTCGATGGCTCGGCAGGTCAAGATGCTTGCCATGAAGCAACCTGACAACCTGAGTTCCAACCCCCATGGTGAAATGAGAGAACTGACCCCCACAAGTTGTCCTCTGACCACTGCAATTGTAGCATGTGCGTGCCAACTTCCCTTCCCCCACTAAATAAATAAATAAATAAAAAGTGTACCTCCATTTACTAGTAAGGAAATTAAAGCTGGAGAAATGAGTGACTCACCTGAAGTCACATAGTCAGGAAGGGGATAAAAGCAAGATGAGACATAGTGTGTTCCCAGCACTCAGGAGGCTCACGAGCTCCAGGCCTCATCAAACCAAGCAAAGTGTGCCGGGCCCCACCTCGGAGCTGGATGTTACTCACCCTCTGCCATTTGAATGACAGGGAATATCAACATGGCCGTCTTCCCTCACAGACTAGAGAAGACTTCTGCTCCCAGGACTCTCCTGTTTTCCGTTCTCCACCTCAACCCGTCTGTCAACCTCAGCCCTATTTCAGAGTCTCCCCTTGAGGCTTCCTGGCTGCCTTCCAAAAGTTCTCCTTCCATTAAACTAGGCTGAGTCAACAGTTAGGGACCTCAGGGGAGCTGAGTCTCAGTTCATGTCCTCAGGGCTATGCCACTAATGGGCCGTGAGAGTGGGCCAAAGCATGTCACTTCTTTGGGATGCAGTTTCTTCACTGCACAATAATAGTAAAAATAACAACTTGCATTTGAAAGTGTGTAAATCACTGGCATATCAACTATCTAATGTTAAAGATATCTAATTACTTTCTATTTTTTTTTTTTTTTTGGTGTTTTTGAGACAGAGTCTCCCTGTAGCCCCAGCTGACCTGGAACTCACTCTGTAGTCCAGGCTGGCCTTGAACTCACAAAGATCCTCCTGCCTCTGCCTCCCAAGTGCTAGGATTAAAGGCGTGCGCCACCACGCCCAGCTGATATCTAATTACTTTCAAAACTGATTATTTCACCAGGCATGGTAGCACACACCTTTAATCCCAGTACTAGGGAGGGGAGGCAAGGTAGGCAGCTGTCTATGACTTCAAGATAAGCCTGGTCTACAGAGAGTTCCAGAACAGCTGGAGCTACAGAGAGACCCTGTCTCAAAAAGACAAAGCAAAATTTGTTATTTTTTGTATATGACGTGCATGCTCACTTGCATGTTTTGTATGTATGATGTTTGTGTTCACTTGCATGTGTGCATGTGTTCAGAGGACAACTTTGGGGACTGCTTCTCTTTTCACTGAGCATTCCAGGGATCAAATTCAGGTCATCAGGTTTGCACAGCAGGTGGTCTTACCTGTTGAGCCACCTTGCTGGCTGACTTAAAACATTTTTTTTCGGGGGCTAGAGAGATGGCCTAGCGGTTAAGAGTGCCGACCGCTCTTACAGAGGACTCGGGTTCGATCCCCAGCACCCACATGGTGGCCGAGAACCGTCTGAAACTCCAATTCCAGGAGAACTCCAGTTCCAGGGGAATCTGACACCCTCTTCTGACCTCCGCGGCATTGCACGACACAGGTGCACAAACCTACATGCAGACAGTACATTCATACACATACAAAAAAAAAAAAAATCTGGGCTCTTGTGTCAGCACTGGCACTGCCCTCTATATGATCCTTCTGTTGAGGAGATGTAGAAGAACCAGGCAAGTAGTCCCAGCTCCGACAGCCTTTGACACCCCAAACTTGAAGTGCTCCCAGCTTTCCAACGAGGCCACAATTTCATTGCTCTCCTTCAGTAGGCACAGAGCAGTACTTCAGTTGTTTGCATTTATAGACATTTGGCTTTTTAAATATTTCCACAGATCACTTTACAAAGGAGAAGACAGACTCTGATAAGGCTCAGCAGTGCATCAGGTTGGAAACTGGAAAGGAAGGCCTGGACCTGCAGCTGAAGATGGTCTCTGTGATGCTTCCCTGCCTTCCTGTGAGCACCAATTTGTGGACTCTGGTCACCAGCTAGCCTTTATGTTTGTTGCTACTCTCTACTCCTCTTTCTCCATTTATCCGCTTGAGGGGGTGACCAGTGGTTAAGGCAGTGTGGCTCAGTAGAAAGCAGAGGTGTTAGCACATGACCAAAGTTCACAGTCTTCTTGGCCGTCATCTACTGCATGGTCACATTATTCACCCACTGTGGAGCCCAAATCCCCTCGTCTATAATACAGCGCTGCTGCATCTACCTCACAAGGTTATGTAAAACAAAACAAAACAAAACAAAACAAAACAAAACAAAACAAAACAAAACAAAACAAAACAGGATGACTCAGAAGCCCTTGTACCCGAGAGCTCTTGCGACCAGCAGTTTTCTCCTACCTTCCCTGGTGCATCTGCTCTGGTCATTACCCTCCAGGACAGGTAGGGGAGAAGTCCCGTGGGAGGAGCAGCTCTCCTGTTCCATCTGCTGACCACTGATGAGGCTGAGCACATGTGAATTATGAACCTATTTATTGCAATAGCAATTAAAAAATATGATGTGTGTATGTCTTTATTTTTAAGGCATTTTCTCTAATTTCATGTGTTACAAGTGGACTCCAGTGAACAGACACAGAATTCATTTGGTTTTGTCCCCAAACAATCTGCTTATAATCATCCCGTCACCCAATCTGAAGCCATATACTAACAAGTTTACTAATCTCTAAAACCTAATCTGACCATAAAATCTATGCCTGAAAACAAAAAGGCTTTGAACAGCATTTAGAATTGACGGTCTGTAAAAAATAATCTTCCTCATGTTCAACCTTTAGCACTGGAGGGGAAAAAGGCACTTCCCCCAGGGAAATGTGTTATTCCGAGGCACTCAGCTCCACCGCAGACTACTAGCTACCGAGCCGGCTTCTCCAGGATGATCACCTAAGTGCACCAATCACCCTGTTGAATCTCCTCTTCTCCAACCCCACCCCCACTGCAGTGTTATAGAGAGGAACTCAGGAATACAAACCTGTTATTGCATTTAAAAACCTTTCGCAGGGGACTAGAGAGATGGCCTAGTGGTTAAGAGTGCCAACTGCTCTTGCAGAGGACCTGGGTTCAATCCCCAGCACCCACATGGCAGCTGAGAACCGTCTGTAACTCCAATTCCAGGAGAACTCCAGTTCCAGGGGAATCCAATGCCCTCTTCTGACCTCCGTGGCATTGCACGACACATGTACACAAACCTACGTGCAGACAGTACACTCATACACATAAAAAATAAAAAAAAATAATAAAAAAAAACGTTTGCAGGGTGCCTGGTCAGATGGCTCAGTAGATAAGGGTGCTTGCCAAGCCTGAAAACCTGATTTGACCCCCAGATCCCACTTGGTGGAAGGAGAGAACCAACTCCAAGTTGTCCTGGACACCAATGCACACACACACACACACACACACACACACAAATGTAAAAAAGTGATTAAAATTGGAAGACAGAGGCAGGTGTATCTCTGTAAGTGCAAGGCCAGCCTGGTCTACACAGTGAGTTCCAGGACAGCTGGGGCTACAGGGAGACCCTGTCTTAAAAAAATAAAAAATACAAAATAAGTAATTAAAAAAGAAGTAAATAAAAATCTTTGGTGAATCAAGAGTAATGGCACATGTTTAATTTTTTTTTTTTTTTATGTAAGTTAGGTCGGTGCTCTTAACCGCTAGGCCATCTCTCCAGCCCGGCACATGTTTAATGCCAGCACTTAGGTAAACAGAGGCAGGAGGATCACAAGTTCAAGGCTAACTGGGCTACACAGGGAGTTTCACAAAAACTCAAAACAAAAACCAGACAACCCCCCACCCCCACCTCTTTGGGGAGCTTCTAATACTTAAGGGATCAAGTCAACATGATTTTGTATAACATAAAACCCTTTATAATCTGGCATGCTTTGTACTTGCAAAGAAGAGGAGCAGGCAAATCTTTTGTGAAGGGCTAGATACTACTTCAGCCTTTTCAAGACAAGGCTTTGGTCACTCGAGTCTGCTGTTGTGGCCTTGGAGCAGCCATAATCAACACACCAACAAATGAATACGGCTGTGTTCCAATAAAACTTTACCAGCTTTGGGCTGGGGATACAGTTCCACTGGTAAAGTATTTGCCCAGCATGCATGCCCTGGCTTCAATCTCAACAATGCATATATTGGGTGCTGTGTTACATGCCTGTGATCCCAGCACCGGTGAGGTGCAGGCAAGATCATGAGCTCCTGGTCACGGCCACACAGTGAGGTCAAGGGCTACATGAGACTTTGCTTCACAAAAACCCTCCCTGCCCACAACTTTCTCAGCAAGGCTAGATTTGACCCACAGCTTAAGTTTTTCTGTTTTATTTTTTGTAGTGCTAGGGATAGGACCAGGACCTTGTACATGGTAGGAAACACTTTACTGAGCTCTAGCCACAGCCACTAAACACCATTGGAAAATCTTTTTTTTTTTTTTTTTTTTTTTTTTTTTTTTTTTTTTTTTTTGCAGGGGTTCCCTTTTTTCCCCAGCCGGCTT
>VZQC01004132.1:5547856-5561214 GCA_009823505.1 Rhizomys pruinosus | reverse complement strand
AAAAAAAAAAAAAAAAAAAGAAAAAGTTAAATTCAAAGACCCAAAGCTTTCTTCTTTCATCTTTGGATTTCTACAGTTTTTAGCACAGATACTGTGTCAGCTATAATCACGGTAGTCTCTAGCAGGCCAGTGACATACTAGGATACACATTGTTTTTTTGTGTGTTTGTTTGTTTTGGTATTTTTGAGACAGGGTCTCCCTGTAGCCCCAGCTGGCCTGGAACTCACTATGTATACCAGGCTGGCCTCAAACTCACAGAGATCCACCTGCCTCTGCCTCCCGAGTGCTGGGATTAAAGGTGTGCACCACTACACTCGGCTTAGGATATACAGTGGTTTTGATAATCTATTCAAAGTGTGGACCCCAGAAAAGCAGCAGTACCGAGCGCTTTACTCAGGCCTTATGAACCAGAACCAGTATTTTAACAAATCCTTAGGTTATTCTTGTGCACTTGAAGTCTAAGAAGCTCTGGTTCTGAACATACACTAAAAACAAGCTTTGCTGCTTACTAGCCATGTGACCTTGGGCAAATTGCTTTAACCACTTAGGCTCTGTGCTCTCGCTTATGGTAACACTTCCGCAGTTTTTTGAGATCTAAATGCTATTATGCTCAGACCAGTGTCAGCAATGCAGGGTGTAGAGTGTGCTGCACAGCTCAAATTGAGAGGGTCCCTCTTGGGTAACTGGCTCCTGCTTCCGGCCACCGCGATCCGGCCTGGAGAGCCCCAGCCCCCACCCCCGCCAGCCGCCCTCTCCTCTTGCCTCGCTCCGAAGCACTCACCGGTGATCATCACCGGCCTCCGCCGAAGCGCGTTGTCAAGCAGCCCGGAGCAGTAGCCCATGAAGCCGAAGTACAGAAGCCGCGGGTCGGTCAACTTCGGCGGGGGTAGGTTCCGGGCCTCATCCGGCAGGAATTTTAAGGGCTCTCGGCCCGGCCGTCCGGTCATCATATTGAGGCCGGTTCTGTGTGAGGTATGACCTCAGACCACCAACTACAAGAGAAGAAGAAAGAAAGAAACAAAAACCACCACGAGTGTCAGGGCCTTTAAAACCTGGCGTTCTCCTCCATGCACAGGATGAAGGGCAAGGGGCACAGTGGTGCAGCGCTCAAATGCTTCCCCTAGGGTGCAGCTCTAGGAACTCTGCATGCAGGGTTCCGGGCTTGTAAATGGTCCACAATGCTTGCTAAATTCAGCTGGTGCCGAGGGTTTGCAGGCTTGATACCAATTAGGAACTTTGATTTTTGTTCCCTAGTTCCCTCATCTGGAATTTCCCCTGCCCTGAATTGCTCTTAAAAAAAAGATTATCTTTTGGGGGCTGGAGAGATGGCCTAGCAGTTGAGAGCGCCGACTGCTCATGCAGAGGACCTGGGTTCGAACCCCAGCACCCACATGGCGGCTGAGAACCGTCTTTAACTCCAGTTCCAGGGGAACCCGACGCCCTCTTCTGACTTACACGGCATTGCACGACACGGGTGCACAAACCTACATGCAGACAGTACATTCATACACATAAAAAATAAATAAAAATTAAAAAAGAATATCTTTTAGTCATTAAAATCCACTCTGTAAGATTTGCAGTTTAAAAGGGTATACTTAAAAATAACATATATTTATATAGAGAGGTATTTCAGTAGAGATTTATACACAAATACAAAATAAACCATATAAGTTAATGGACTTGATGTCTCTGAAGTCATAGTCCAGTCGTATAGCTTTAAAAAGCAAAGTGTAGGGGCTGGAGAGATGGCCTAGCGGTTGGGAGCGCCGACCACTCTTGCAGAGGACCCGGGTTCGATCCCCAGCACCCACATGGCGGCTGAGAACCGTCTGAAACTCCAGTTCCTGGAGAACTCCAGTTCCAGGGGAATCTGAAACCCTCTTCTGACCTCCGCGGCATTGCACGACACGGGTGCACAGACTTGCATGCAGACAGTACATTCATACACATGCAGAAATAAAAAAAAAAAAAGTGTATATTAGGTAAAATTTATTTAGCAGGTACCCGGGGGCTGGAGAGATGGCCTAGCGGTTAAGAGCGCGACCGCTCTTACAGAGGACCCGGGTTCGATCCCCAGCACCCACATGGCGGCTGAGAACCGTCTGAAGCTCCAATTCCAGGAGAACTCCAGTTCCAGGGGAATCTGAGACCCTCTTCTGAACTCCGCGGCGTTGCACGACACGGGTGCACAGACTTGCATGCAGACAGTACATTCATACACGTACAAAAATAAATAAAATTAATATTTAGCAGGTACTCAACTCTGCCCAAGCTTTATCCACATAGTATAGGATATTTTAAGACTTAGTGAAATGTTTAGATTAGTTAAATTTGGTTGTAGGTTTTGGTGAAAATGGCAATATATTTGAACTAATTGGGAATACGAAATGTTAATTGTTTTATTTATAATTTGTATTGGGTTAAGGTACACAAATGGTCTCTATATTTTTCTGAATTATACAACATCACATTGTAACACTTTCTTTTACTTGTAGGACAATTTAAAGGAACTAAGCTTAAATTTACTTCCCAAATAAGAATTTTTTTTAAAAAAAAAAAAAAAAAAAAAAAAAAAAAAAAAGCTTATGCCTTGGCTCCTGTTTATGGGTCTGTGTAATACAACTTAGTGCATCTATAGTTCAAAACATAAAAACTTAAAAATTAGAACAAAAAGAGGGGTATGTGGAGGTGGGGTATGGTAGAGGTAGTAGTGCCGTAGTATCCTTTTCTGGGATTACAGATGGAAAACTCTGTGTTCCAATCCTATTGATAAATTTTCAATTTTAAGATCTTGAAACTAACACGGCGGCGAATTGTATGTTCCCACAGGAAAAATCACCAATCTATAATGCCTGAAAACGTTTACACCTTTTTGGCTGTACAGGAGACTGGGAAATGCCAGCAAAGAGGTGCTAAGAGGCTGACCCATCTGAACACTCAAGAAACGGGAACCTCAGACTGCCTGAGTCACAGACACTGAGCCTCTCTCTGAATGCTATTGGGGTTAAACCTGTTTATAATGGGCCCTAATGAAGTATACCTTCCAGATACTGAGAAGCCTTCCTACCTTCCCCTTTACATGGAAAAAGAAAAACATGATGGTAAGAAATATTCCCTAACTGTAAATTAGAGCCAACTGTTATGTTTGGTAATTTCTTATAACACAGGTATAACTACCCTTTTTAATTGACTGATAGGCATAGGAACTGTGAAACGGATTATTCTCTCTCTGGAGCCAAATTCAATAGTAGTAACGTCTTTATAAGCTGTGTAATTAAGCCAAATATATAACTACAGGAAAGCTCTGACACCAGCAATGACTTATTTGCTTATGGAGATGTTGGCTAGGGGATTCACCCCCCCCCCAATTATAAAAGGCCATTTTGACTATAAGTGGGATAAATGCAAGGAGGAAAGGCAGTAAGTCCCTGTTGTCGAAGACCTGGTGTGAGCATGAAAAAAATGTTGAGACGTCACTTGCTAACGTACAGATGGCCTCTGACATGCCAGAGCGTGTTACCTAAGGCCACTAAAGCAATACAGCAAAATATTGGTCTCCCTGAGACAAGCAAAGTCTCCCCTCATCTATGTACTCAGTTTCCTCCAACTGCCTCTGGAGGATTTAGATGGATACTGTGCAACAGTGGGCCAGCCAAAGTGTTTATATCTTATTCCAAATCTAATTGGCTATTAGCTCTCTCCTTGGAGGCATAACTCACAGCGATGCCACAAGCTTAGTCCTCTAGTGGTTAGGAGCTGTTATAAGCACAATAAGAAACTTGTCACCTTTATAGAGAAACCACCAGTTTGTAGATTAGCATACCATCCAAGCACTGTGTCTATGCTCACAAGCTTAGTTGCCATAATAATTACTACTGCTTAAATGCCCTTGAACATCCAATTGCTTGTGCTTTGTTAGTAGGATTAAAGAGGCTGGGGAGATGGCTAGCGGTTAAGAGCACTGGAACTGCTCTTACAGAGGACCCGGGTTTGATCCCCACGCCAGCACCCACATGTTGGCTCCGAGAACATCTGAAACTCCAATTCCAGGAGAAACTTCCCCCCCCCACCAGTTCCACGGGGAAATCTGACACCCTCTTCTGGAACTCTGCCGCAGCTTTGCACGACAGGGTGCACAAACCTGATGCAGACCGTACATTCATAACATTACTCAAAAAAAAAAAAAGTATCCACTGGATAACTGTCAGCCATGAAGGGGATCACCCTGAACAGACTAGAGTCCACCAATGCCATCTCCAGAGTCAAATAGACGTTTTTGCTTCTCACCCACTTGTGCCCCTTTCCCACAGCCCAGGGAACAAACTGCGTAAGAGGATTGGTTTGTTGTTATGAGAATGTAAGCACTGCGGAGAGATTGAGGTGAATCATGAGACTCCAGTTTTCTATCGACTGGACTCCTATTTGATCATCATACTTGTTGCATGACAAGCTTCTCCAACTGGACTATGGGACCCTTGAGTTGTTCAAAATTTAGACATAAGATACTTGCAAAATTGGTTTGAACATGATGTGACGGACCATGCAGTGTTTATGCTTACTAATTTGGGCTCACTTCAAAAAAATGCACCAAATTATCTATTTACAAGAAAACTGAGTAATGTCCATGTTATCTGAAAAACAATACTGTACTTATTATATTGTAGAATCCCTTACTAAAAACAAAAGAGAAAAAAAACTCTTAAAAAAAAAAAAGAGAAGAGAGAGGAGAGAGCGAGATGGTTTTTCACCTAGACACTGGCTGTTCTGAAAAAACCCAAGGTTCAAATCCCTAGCACCCTTAGGCAAAACTAACACCCCTCTATAACTCCAGTTCCAGGATATCAGACACCCTCTTCATCTTCTCTGAGGCAATGCACGGACATGGGTTCACTTATATACATGCAGGGCCATTAACACTCATACCATAAAAAATAAAAAGTATTTTTTAAACTGAAAAAGAAAACAGCCTGATTCCTTTTTTTAATCATAGAAATAGAAATAAAAATAAAAAAAAATTTTTTTTGTGTATGAGTGTTACTGTCTGGGCATCTAGGTTTGTGCACCCATGTAGTTCACTGTCGCGGCGTCAGAAGGAGGGTGTTGGATTCCCTGGAAGTCGAAGTTAAAGATGGTTCTTAGCCACCATGTAGGTGTGGGAATTGAAAACCTGGGTCCTTGCAAGAGCAAAGGTCAGTGCTCCTAACCACTGAGCCTCTTCCGGCCCCAGAAAACATTTTAAAATTGCCAATTAACAGCCTGTAGATGCCTATTGCTTTTATTTACTTAACTCTTTTTTGCACCGGAACTCATATAGGAAAGGATGACCTTGAAACTTGAATCCTCTTGTTTCCTACTCTGCGCAGCCCTAGGGTTACAGGCGATACACCACCATGCTTTTTAATAAACATTCACTTGTTTGCTCAAGCTCATTTCTCTGTCCCATGTTCGGCGTCTCCATGAAAACTGAATTTCATTTTTTTTCTGTTTTTTCCTTTACTTTGTTTATTTTTTAAAGGGATTCTATCAATATAACGTACACAGTTGTTTTCAGTCACATTGACGTTCAACTCAGTTTTGCCATACAGTTAGGTAATTGTTAGTGCATACCACAGATTGAGAGGATCCATTCATGGTTTGTTGTTTCTCTGGGACTGTTACTGCACTCAGCATGATATCTTCTAGCTCCAGCCAAAGACTCATAATGTCATCTTCTTTTCTTTCTCTTTTTTTTTTTTTTTTATGTCATCTTCTTTTCTTTTTTTTTCTTTTTTTTTTTTTTTTTTTTGTTTTTTGAGAAAGGGTCTCCCTTTAGTCTCAGCTGGCCTAGAACTCACTTTGTAGACCAGGCTGGCCTTGAACTCACAGAGATCACCCCCTTGCCTCTGCCTCCCAAGTGCTAGGATTAAAGGCGTGTGCCACCGTGCCCTGCTTGATGTCATCTTTTTTTTACCACTGCATAGAACTCCATTGTGTAGATGTACCACATTTTCTCTATCCACTTGTCAGTTGAGCGGCACTTGGTTTGGTTCCAGCTCCTTGCTATTGTGAAGAGAACTGCAACAAACATGGCTGTGCGTGTATCTCTGTGGTAGATGAGTCTTTGGCTACATACCCAGGAGTGGTATGGCTGGGTCAGGTGGCAAGTTCTTCCAAGTTTTCAAGGTTCTCCATACTGCTTTTCCATAGTGGCTGTACGAGTTTTACATTCCCACCAGCAGTGAATGAGTTTCCCCTTCCCCCAAAACCTCTCCAGCACTTGGTATCATTTGTTTTCTTGATCCTAGCCAGTCTTTGGACGTGAGTGATATCTGAAACTGAATTTTCTGAGTGAGAGCGAAGAACTAAGGACAATATCCACAACTGATATTTTGCACTTCTGCCTCTGATGCGTAAACCTTTGTGTTGACCTATAGTTTAGTCAGCATTCACCTGAATAAAATGCTAAATGTCACTAATGAATGGATAGGACATGAAACATTTTCCTTCAGGATCAGGATGGGCTTTCTAAAGAGGAGCCATTCAAAAATAGAAATGCACCCTGCTTATTCTGGGTAGGTGAGCAGAAACTGGACAATCACTTGACAATGTAGGAGAGTCCTTCTTTTTTTCACACCTTAAACCTTTAGGGAACACCTCCCCTCAGCCATGTACAAAGGCCTAACGACCAAGACCTGAATTTCAAGAATAGGTTAAATGAGCCTTCTCTGAATATTTTGTTTCTAGCTGGACCTTTATTTTAGGCTTTTGAGAGTTGTAACTGAGAATGAAAGTGTGGAAATCCCAGAACACTAGCTGTTAAAAATTATCCATCATGTAGCCCGGGGTGCGCCTTTAATCCCAGCACTCAGGAGGCAGAGAAGTTGGATCTCTGTGAGTTCAAGGCCAGCCTGGTCTACATAGTGAGTTCCAGGCCAGCTGGGTCTACAGGGAGATCTGGTCTCAAAAAAGACAAAAAAAAATCTATTATGCCCACTTGTGGGTGTTGTATGCAAAGATAATCTTTTTTTATTATTTGTTTATTTTTAAGGGATTCTACAATATAATAACACAGTTGTTTGCAGATAACATTAATGTTACTCAGTTTGCCATACAATTAGGTAATTGGTGCATTTTGCAAGTATCTATGTCCAAATTTTGAACAACCCAAGGTTCTCGTAGTCCAGTTGGAGAAGCTTGTATGCACAGGCATGTTGATCAATTAGAGTCCAGACTATATTGCTGTAGTCTCATGATTCACCCCTATTTCTCCCAGCCCTTTGCATCTACCACACCTCCTCTTCTGCAAGTTTGTTCCCTGGGCTTTGTGGAAAGGGGCACAGTGGGTGAGAAGAAAACAGTCTCTTTCTTTGGAGTTGTCATTTTTGACTCTAGTCTGTTAGGTTGTTTCCCTTCATGGGTTGAACAGTTTATCCAGTGCTATCTTTTAGTCATGCTAACAAACACAAGCAATTGGATGAACAGGCATTTAAGCAGTACTAATGTATTATGGCAAGTTAGCTGTGAGCATAGACACAGATGCTTGGATGGTATGCTAATCCGCAAACGTGGTTTCTCTTATAAAGGGTGACAAGTTCGTATTGTTGCTTATAAATCTCCTAACCACTAAGGACATAAGCTTGTGGCATCCGCTGTGAGTTATTCTCCAAGGAGAGAGCTAATAGCCCAATTAGATTTGGGATATATATATAATACTACTTGGCTGCCACTGTTGACATATCTCCAGGCAGTTGAGGTGTAGCTGATACTGACGAGGAGGACTGCTTGTCTCAGGAGACCAATATTTTGCTGTATTGCTTTAGTGGCCTTTGGTAAACACGCTCTGGCATTTCAGAGGCCCGTTGTACGTTAGCAAGTGACGTCTCAACATTTTTTTCATGCTCACATCAGGTCTTCGACAACAGGGACTTACTGCCTTTCTCCTTGCATATATCCCACTTTAGGTCAAAATGCCTTTATAATTGGGGGGGGTGTGGTGAATCCCCTGCCAACATTCCTAAGCAGAATAATTCATTGCTGATGTCAGAGCTTTCCTGTACTAATCTATTTTGCTTAATTACGCAGCTTATAAAGACTTTACTATTGAATTTGGCTCTAGATAGAGAATTATCCTTTCACAGTTCCTATGCCTATCAGTCAATTAAAAAAGGGTAGTTATACCTGTTTTATAAGAAAGTACCACGATAACAGTTCAGCCCCCTCTTTTGAGATTTGTTCAAGGTCTTTCCTTTGTTCCTGTGTTTCCTAGTTAATCCTCCAGTCTTAAAGGGAGTCTTATGAGAACCAACACCAGAATCTCTTAATAAGCTGTATAGACAGGCCAGCTAAAAGCAGCCCAAAGAAAAGAGTAAGACCCCTTTCCCCAGCTCCACTGCTCATGTCTAACTTCTACCAAACAAAAGCTTGAGGGCTGGCAGTGTAGCTCAGTGGTAGAGCACTTGTCTATCATGCATGAGACCATGGGCAGCAGGGAGGGCTTGTTTTGTTTTTTGAGACAACGTCTCTCCATGTCTCTATTAAGCCATGCCTGGTCTGGAACTTGTATATAGAGCAGGCTGGCCTCAAACTAGTAGTAATCTTCCTGCCTGTGTCTCCTGAGTGCTGGAATTACAGACCTGCACCATTCTTTTCCTCACTGCTCCCCCGCAAAAGTACTCCCTGATTTGAAATATTCCAAGTCAAAATTATTGAGAAAGCATATATTAGAATTTTCCTGGAAAGCACCAAATGATTAAAAAGTTCACACTTTGTCCCAGTAATTACATAGCTCATAATCTATTCTGCAGAAATAGTATAATTATGTCTGGTGTATTAATTCACAGTTATAACTCTAGTACTTAGGAGGCTGGGGAAATAGAATCCCCCCAAAATTTTAGGACAGCCTGGGTTACAGAGTGAGACCCTGTATAACAAAACAAACAAACAAAACACAGGGCTTGGGATGTAGCTTAGAGTGCTCGCTTGGTATGCACAGGCTCTGGGTTCCATCCTCAGCACCACAAATACCAAAATGAAACTTCCTAACATGAAACACTTTCTATATGAGTTATTTTTTTTTTTTTTTTGTCCTTTTAAGACAGGTGGTCTCCCCTGTAGCCCCAGCTGTCCTGGAACTCACTCTGTAGACCAGGCTGGCCTTGAACTCACAAAAGATCTGCCTCCTCTGCCTCCCAAGTGCTAGGATTAAAGGCGCGGCCACAACGCCCGGCCAGGAGTTATTTTTTTTAGATAGATCTTGCGGGCCTGGTGGCACACACCTTTAATCCCAGCACTTGGGAGGCAGAGGCAGGTGGATCTCTGTGGGTTCAAGGCCAGCCTGGTCTACAGAGCGAGCTCCAGGCTAGCTGGGACTAAAAGGGAAACCCTGTCTCAAAAATACCCAAAAAAAGAGAGTGTCTTATGTAGACCACATATACCAATCTGATCTCAAACCCACTGTAGCTGAGACTGCCCTTGAACTCTTGACCCTCCTGCCTCTACCTCCCAAGTGCTGAGATTACAGGTATGTAGCACCACATACGGCTTGCACCATGTTTTGTTGCTGCATTGATTTTAAAATTATATCAAAAGAGGGGCTGGAGAGATGGCTATGGTTTAAGAAGCGCGACCCGCTCTGCAGAGGCCCCGGGTTTGATCCCCAGCACCACATGGTGGCGAGAACCGTCTGAAACTCCAATTCCAGGAGAACTCCAGTTCCAGGGGAATCCGACACCCTCTTCTGACCTCCGCGCATTGCAAGACACGGGTGCACAGACTTGCATGCAGACAGTACATTTCATACACATACAGAAATAAATAAAATTAAAAAAATAATAATAAAAATAAAACCTTAAAATTATATCAAAAGAATCCAAGCCACCAAAAATGTCTTCCATCAAGAATTCTGAATATTACTTAAACTATGAGGCAAACACATATTCACATGATTACAAATATTGTTGCATGGGATGTACAAACTAAGGCTCAGTTTCTACATATAAGTTATCCATGTATAAGGGACTCTGTAGTAGCAGCCCACCCATCCAGCACAGCATACTACTCCCACTGTCCTCTGGGCACCAATCTGGGACTTTAAAAACTTATTTATTTATTTATTTATTTACCTTCTTATTTATTTATTTTAATGTGTATGAATGTACTGTCTGCATGTAGGTTTGTGCACTCTTGTCGTGCAATGCCACGGAGGTCGGAAGAGGTCCTCAGATTCCCTGGAACTGGAGTTCTCCTGGAATTGGAGTTACAGACGGTTCTTAGCCAGCATGTGGGTGCTGGGGATCGAACCTGGGTCCTCTGCAAGAGCAGTCGGTGCTCTTAACCACTAGGCCATCTCTCCAGCCCTCTTATTTATTTTTACGGTATGAGATTTTTGCCTGTGTGTATGTAAATATATTGGTGCATGCAATGACTGTAGAGGTCAGAAGAAGGTACTGGATCCACTGAAACTGGAGATACAGACAGTTGTTAACCACCATGTGGGTTTTAGGAACTGAAACCAGGTCTTCTGCAAGAACAGTGAGTGCACTTAACTGCTGAGCCACCTCTCCAGCCCTTCCAGTCTGGGACTTCAAAAATTGTTTTGCATGTATTTATATTCTCTCTCTCTCTCTCTCTCTCTCTCTCTCTCTCTCTCTCTCTCTCTTCCTTTTCACTCTCCCCCTGTGTATGTGTGTGGTGTGTATATGTGTATATGAGCATATGGCAGCCAGAGAACAGTTTGTAGGAGTTAGTTTTCTCTTTCCACCAGGTGGGTTCTGGGGATCAAACTCAGGAAATCAGGCTTGGCAGAAAGCATCTTTACTCACTGAGCTATCTTACCTGTCTGACTTAAATTTTATTTATTTATTTATTTATTTATTTATTTATTTATTTTTGGTCTTTTTGAGACAGGGTCTCCATAGAGCCCTAGCTGGTCTGGAATTCATAATGTAAACCAGGCTGGCCTTGAACTCATAGAGATCTGCCTGCCTCTGCTTCTTGAGTGCTGAGATTAAAGGCATGTGCTAACATTCTGGGCTATTTATTTTATTTTTTAATTTAATTTATTTCGTATGTGTATGATGTACTGTCTGCATGCAGAGTGGCACCTGTGTCATGCAATGCCGCAGAGGTCAGAAGAGGGGTCGGATTCCCCTGGAACTGGAAGTTCTCCTGGGAATTGGATTTTCAGACGGTTCTTGGCCGCCATGTGGGTGCTAGGGATCAAACCCGGGTCCTCTGTAAGAGTAGTCGGTGCTCTTAACTGCTAGGCCATCTCTCCAGCCCCTGGGCTATTTATTTTTATCTTACGATGTTTTGCCTGCCTGCCTACCTGGCTGCCTGCCTGCTTGTCTGCCTGCCTGCCTGTAAATGCACCACATGTGTGCAATGCTGGTGGGGGCCAGAAGAGGGCATCAGATCCCTGGAACTAGAGTCACAGACAGTTGTTAACTGCTATGTCCATACTGGATACTGAACCTGGGTCCTCTCTAAGAGCAGTCAGTGCTCTTAACCACCGAATCTCTCTCCAGCCTACCACCTCTCCCTGCTTTTTTTTTTTTTAATTTTTTTATTAATTTTTATTTATTTCTGTATGTGTATGAATGTACTGTCTGCATGCAAGTCGGTGCACCCGTGTCGTGCAACGCCACGGAGGTCAGAAGAGGGTCTCGGATTCCCCTGGAACTGGAGTTCTCCTGGAATTGGAGCTTCAGACGGTTCTCAGCCGCCATGTGGGTGCTGGGGATCGAACCCGGGTCCTCTGCAAGACGGTCGGCCTCTTAACCCGCTAGGCCATCTCTCCAGCCCCCTCTCCCTGCTTTTTTAAAAGAAAATAATTTTGGACTTTCTGAGACAGGGTCTCAAAAGGCTGTAGTCCCAGCTGGCTTGGAACTCCCTATATAGACCAGGCTGCCCTTGAACTCACAGAGATCCACCTGCTTCTGCCTCTTGAGTACTGGGATTAAAGGCATAGGCCACTATGACCTGCTTAAAAAATTTTAAAAGAAGTTTAAGCTGGCATGGTGGCATATGCTTGTAATCTCAGCACTTGTGAGGTGGAGACAGGGGGATCAGGAGTTCAAGGACAGCCTCAGCTACATAATGAGCTCAAGGCTAGCGTGGGCTACTTGAAATCTTTTCTTAGATGCAATAACAAGAAGAGTTAAAAAAAAAACAACAAAAAATAAAAAAATAAAATAAGATGTACTTACAAACATGTAAACAAAATACACACATAAATAAAAATTTAAAAAATTAGAAACAAAAGGCAAATAACATAGAATATAAACTAAGGTTTAGAAGAGAAACACAAAAAATGGCAATTTAAAACATTTCAAAATTCAAAAAATTTTTAATTTTTTTTTTGGTCTTTTTGAGACAGGTCTCCCTGTAGCCCCCAGCTGCTCTGGAACTCACTCTGTAGACCACGGCTGGCCTGAACTCACAAAGATCTGCCTGCCTCTGCCTCCCAAGTGCTAGGATTTAAGACATGTACCACAACGCCTGGCAAAAAAATTCAATTTTTTTTATGTGTATGAACATTCTGTCTGCATGTATGTAAGTGCACCATGTGTATGTAAAACCCACAGAGACCAGAAGAGGGCATTGGGTCACCTGGAACTGGAGTTATGGATGGTTGTTAGCTGACATGTGGGTGCTGGGAATGGAACCTGGGTCCTATGTAAGACAGCCATGCTCTTAAACACTGAGCATTTCTCCAGCCTGAAAAAAAGTTTTGGGACAGGTATTCATGTAGCTTAGACTGGCCTTGAACCTAGTTGAGGATGGCTTTGAAATTCTGATCCTTCTGCCTTCACTTCCCAAGTGCTCAGATTACAGGCCTGTGCCACATGCCAAGTTTTCATATGAAAATTTCATAAGAGAAATGCAGGTGGATATTATAGAGTTACCATTGGCAAAGATTCAGAAGACTGAAGAAACAGCTCATTGGCAAACATGTGGGGACACAGGTATCCTCACACACTGCTTGTGGAAGATAAAATTGCAAAGTCTATGACTAATCAGGCACAAGCTATCAAAATGATAGCTGTACCTAGCCTTCAATCATCATTCTATTTTTTTTTATTTTATTTATTTATTTATTTTTTGGTCTTTTCGAGACAGGGTCTCCATGTAGCCCCAGCTAGCCTGGAACTCCTCTGTAGACCAGGCTGGCCTTGAACTCACAAAGATCCGTATGCCTCTGCCTCCCAATGCTAGGATTAAAAAAGTTTTTATTTTTTTATGTTATGAATGTACTGTCTGCATGTAGGTTTGTGCATCCGTGTGCGTGGCAATGCCATGGAGGTCAGAAGAGGGTGTCAGATTCCTCTGGAATAGAGTTAAAGATGGTTCTCAGTTGCCATGTGGGTGCTGGGGATGAA
>VZQC01004132.1:5526182-5545311 GCA_009823505.1 Rhizomys pruinosus | reverse complement strand
ATTTGAGACAGCCAAGCGTAGGAGATGGTTTAACCTCCCTTTAGTTTTGGCTCTCCAACTCTGCCCCAGCTCTTTGTAATAATGCATTTGGCTGCTCAGTTCCTTTCCCCGCATGTACTATGCACACACAACCCTTCCACACAATGCATCTAGCAACATCAGAAACCCCTTGTCCTCCCACCTGCAGTAGGCCACACATACTCCCATCTCTGAACCATGGTGCAAGTTTCCCCGCCCCTAGTAACAGGAAAATTTAGATAGTTTCTATTCAATTGTATTCCCATTGTATTGGGTATGAAGACTAGAAGGAATGATCCAGCCTGAACTGGTTTTGGGTGCTTGGACAGTAAGGCAAAACTGTGTCCTCCTTGGGGGATAATCTCCTATTTGCTATCTTATGCCTATGCATAGTCAGTGTGCATGTGATTAAAATCATGTTCTTTAGGGGTAAGAAGATGCACTATAGAGAAACAATCATCTAACCTATTCTAGCCATCAAAATAGCAAACCACCCAAATGATCTCCTTAGTAACCTTCTTTTCGACCCCATAAAGACTCCAGGCTCTATCCTGGGACATCTGTGTACTAGCACATGGCCCGCTGTCAACCCACACTGTAGCCCCTTTATCTGTAATGTTGGTTTGCTCCAAATAAAGTTACCTTGCTTTTCAGAAGTGTTTGTGAGCTCTAATTTTCAATTCTTTGGATAGCCAAGATCCTGGAAAAACCCTGCCCAGACCCCAGCCCAGACCCTGACCACTGGTAACAAATTGATACTGATTCCATCATTCTTTGATTGTAGAAAAAATAGTAATACTTTAAATGTCCACCAAGAGGGATTTATTAGATTATCTTACAAGATAGCATCCAAGTAGTCCGACAATGGCTGCACCACACTGGAGAAGTTAAGAATCCGGTAGTTGCTCAGTCCATAAGGCTGGATGTCTCAGTAGTCCCAATCTGGTGTCAAAGGCCTGATGGATTCTGGGAGATCTGCTAGCCTTTTAGTCTACACTGGAATCCAAGGAGTTGGTCACAGCAGCAAGACAAACTTGCCAGTCAAAGAGAAGGCAAGTGGCAAAAAGCAAGAGCTCCCTTGTGCTTTTTATCCCGGCTGCCATCAGAAGGTAAAACACACATTTAGGGTGGGTCTTCCAGCTTCAAATGACCCAACCAGAACATCTCTCTCTCTCTTATTTTAGTTAATTGCAGATCCAGTCAAGTTGACCCCCAGGATTAGCCATCACAGAGGAACTAGGTGGTTGAAGATCTGTGATAGTTAATATTGATCATCAACTTGACTGGACCTAGAATCACACAGGAGACCATCCTCTGGGCGTGCCTGTAAAGGATTATCTAGAATAGATTGAGGTGGGAAGATCCACCCTAAATGTGGGCAGCACCACTCCATAAACTGGTGGAGGGGGACAGGACTGATGGAATAAGACTCAATGCTGGGGGCTGGAGAGATGGCCTAGCGGTTGAGAGCACTGACTGCTCTTGCAGAGGACCCGGGTTGGATCCCCAGCACCCACATGGCGGCTGAGAACCATCTTTAACTCCAGTTCCAGGGGAATCTGACACTCTCTTCTGACCTCCGCAGCATTGCAGGATACGGGTGCACAGACCTGCATGCAGACAGTACGTTCATACACATACACAAATAAATAAAATAAAAAAAGACTCAATGCTCCTTTTTTTTTTTTTTTTTTTTTGTCAGGTGAACACTGCACAGAGTCCCTGTCTTTCTCAGAGTTATTGTGTATGTACAGGTATATTGCATTTATTTCTGATTCTGGAGTCTAAAGGAATATATTAACACTGACAATGACTGAGAAATGGGGGTGGAGATGGGGCTTTGTTGAGGAAAACCAATGGCTAGTCTGATTCAAGTTCTACTTTGCTCCATGTATTTGAATGATCTTTTAATCTGACTTTGGTAGGTTACTGTCAATTATAATTTTGTCCTATTTCTTTTTCGGTTTTTTGAAGTAGTTCTTATATATATTTTCTTTTACCTGAAATGAAACGGGAATGGGATTTTTTCTGGAAGAGTATTGGCTATGAGTTGCAGTTCAGTGATGTTTTACTTCCCTTATTCGTGGTGAAGTTATCACTGGCTTCATACCATCCTCCGTGAATCTCCCATAATTAATCTTTCCAAGGAATGTTGGAAGCGATGTTGGTAAGGGAGCAATTTTTCCAGATTCCAGAGTTCTATAAGTGGGACTAATGTAGCACCATATTTGCTTCTGATTCATACAGACCTTTAATGTGGTGCTCAGGACTTTGTAAATGAAGAGGAGCCAAGGCATATAGATAGCAAAGCTTGTCATAAAGAAGCATTCTCAAAGCTGGTTTATGATAGACATCTGCTGTTCATAGAAAGGCAAGGAGAAAGCAAGATAGGAGCCGAAGTGTGGGGAGTTTTTGTCACGATTGTCTGGATATGAAGACGAGGAGGTAAACAGAGCTTTTGCAGTATGGTCGCAAAAATGAGGGCAATGATAATAATAAAGTAATAATAGAATATAAACTATATAAGTGTATGAATAATAAGTAATAAATACATCATGTTAAATCCAGATAGAAACAGATCTAACGTATACTCTGAAAGGTTAAAAGCCTGGGCGAGGTCGTGGGAGGATGCATATAGTTGCCTTTGCTCGCTTTACAAGCCGTTTACTCAGCATACTCACAGTTACACATGTCTATTGTCATGACACTGTACTATTGAACCCCGTAAAAACTACCTGAAGGCACATACAAAGGTCTGTGATCGAGTGTTCACGAAGTCACAAAGCCATTACCACGACAGAGGTGGCCCGCCCTGAAAGCAAGACTTGGATCTAAAGGTGAAACATTTCCGTCAGAGTCTCATATTTTGAAGTGCTTCAGTGAGTCCCAGCTAATGGAAACTTTGAGAAGACTATGGGAGAATTTAGGAGTAGACGTCTTATGCCTAGTGTGTTGACTGAGGTAGAAGTCTTAGAGGGAACAGTCCGCCGAAGTTCGGGTTGAGACTTCTGTGCATCTTGCCCTACACCATGTGGCCAGGCTACGGCTCCTCTTATAGTAATCCCTCCCCCGCTCTCTGCCCACAGTAACTTCTTCCTGTTAGAAATAGTACATGGATGAGAGATACACAGAGACAGCAGTCTGAGCATGTGATTCGAATTGGAAGATTCCTATGCCATCCACAACAGGAAATGGGCAAGTCACTAGAGCAATAATTGTAGTGCCTTAGGAGCAAGTAACCCCGCTAAAACAGAAATATGAATTTGAATCTACTGCATATTTTTTAACTAGTAAAGATTCAGATGGCTCTAACACTCTAGGAAAGGTATAAAGAGATCAACGAGTCCTATGCTCACTTACACACACACACACCTCCCAGAGAGCAGACCCAGTAAGAACTGGAAGGTGAACCATCCCTTTGCAGTGGTATGAAGGAAACCCAGAAGGGGTATTCAGCAGGATTTGGTTAGTCTGAGGACAAAGACAGAATTAAGAGAAGCCACAGTTAGGGACAAAGGATGCAGCCTGGCTCAGGGAAGGAAGCTTGGTATGCCATGGTATGGCATACCTTGGTATGTGTACCACGCATGGCAGAATGCATGCCTGGTTGCGCTGATGGTGATTCCAAAGAGAGCAGTGCTTGCTCCTTTGCAGAGACTCGGGTCATGTTCCCAGTACCCCACATGGACTAACAGACACATCTGCAGACTCACAGCGTTCCAGAATATCAATGCTCTCTTTCTGTGCTCTCATTGTTCCGAGGCACTGTACATAAACACTTTGCTTACATACGTGCGGCATAACAGCCATATACATAAAATCAAAAAAATAAATGTTTATTAAAAAGAACCACCCAGTGTTTACCTGAAAAAGCAAGGTTAATCTTCCCTTTAAAACAATCTAAGATGAGACATAGTTCACTGTCCAGCATGAGGTACATTTCATAAATGCTGCAGAAAATCTGCTGCAATGAGCAGCTTTTCACATCAAGAACGTCTTGTGGATGAGTTTGACTTGCCATGGCCTTGAAGGGCAGGGCAGTGCCGAGCTGCGGAAGCGCGTGACACGGGCGTTCTGCTAGAGGAAATGCCAGAGCCCACGGTGAAGTCAGGATGAGTGTGCTGTTTGGATGGGCAACCAGAAGCCCAAACTGTCAGGTACAGAATCTGAACTTCAAAATAAGAGGAAACAGGTAACATAGATTGGAGTAGGCTAGAATATGAAGGGCCTTGAAGGTCAAGTAGGAAAAAAAAAAAAAAAAAAAAAAACGTGTTTCGTACTCAGCTTTAATTTGAAAAGACAGGTTGAGCACATACCTTCAGTTGTATCCTTCTGAGCTGGCTTGGCGTGCCCATTCATCTCCACACGTAAGTGATAGCCGAATGCAGAAATATGAAGAACTTAAGAACTTAAAGGGTCTGAACAGTCACCCTCCTGGTCTTTTTTTCCAGCATAATGGTGTGCCAGCTCAGGTCAGAGCTGCTAAATACACGAACTGCAAGCCCAGACAGCTCAATCTAAGACTGTGCCCCAGGCCTCTCTTGAGCTGCTACATTATCTTCCTTCTAAGCAGAACCTGCTTCACCAGTGAGGGTCCTGCTTCTCCCATGGTCTCTCTGATGGCAGCAGCTGCTCAACCAAAGCTTGCAGAGTTGGAGCTGTGTGTCCTTTTCAGTTCCTTGCTCTACCTTATACGCAACAGTCTAGTTCCCCTCCCTACAATCCTCAAGTGCTGCCTGGAGAGTAATCACCATAGCAACATTTTGGTGGCTTATACATTTTACTGTCAATTTGGTACGCATACAATTGTGCTTTCACTGAGAAGAGAGTCTTAATGAGCAATTATCTAGATCAAGTTGGCCTATAAGCGACCTGTGGCGAATTGTTTCTGTGATTATTAATTGATGTAGGAAGGTCCAGCATTGTGGCCAGCGAATCATTATATGAGCTGGCCCTCGATTGTGTGAAACAGAGAAAAACTACTGTGCAGTCAAAGGCTCCACATGCTTTGTATCTTTGGTGCTGCCGTGGATGCAATGACTACCTGCTAGAGTTCCTAGCCTGCTTCTCCTCCTTACCGTGATCAAACTGCATAACTGGAACTGGATCTAGCTGATATATCTTATTCCTCACCTAATGTAACTAACTTCTTCTTTGGTTGAGATTTGTTCAAACAGTAAACAGAATAAAAATAGGACACATACCTCAAGCCTCCTTGCAGTCAGTCACAATGAGATTGGGAAAAGTTCAATTTAATGCTGGTTCAGTAGTCTCTATTCCTCTCTCTCATCTTCTCTTATCCTCTATACAATATTCTTCCTCCTTCTCGTATTCCTCTTCTCTTCTGCTCGCGTCTCAGTCATCCAGAGTCTCTTTTACTCCTTCCATCTCTTTTCTCTGTACCCTGCCCCCATGGNGCGGTCGGCGCTCTTAAACCGCTAGGCCTCTCTCTCCAGACCCCCTCCTTTAATTTTTAAAGTCAGAATACTAAATGGATTTCATTGTGGTACACATACACACACTCCCTCCCCTGACTTCATTAAGATTTACTTAAAAAAAACATGTTGTGTGTTTTTGCCTGAAGTGTATGGGGGGCATCATGGGTATGTAGATACATGAAGAAGCCAGAAAAGGGCATCAGATCATTTGGAACTAGAGTTATAGGCAGTTGCAAGCTGCCCAATGTCGATTCTGAACCCAGATCCTCTGCCATAGCAGCGAGTGCTCCTGTTGAGACATCTCTTCATCCCCTGGATTACTGGGTTATTATTATTATATAGTATTTTTGAACAAAACAGGGTCTCCCTGTGGGCCCAGCTGCTTCTGCCTCCCAAGTACTGGGATTGAAGGTGTGCCACCCCACCTGTCTTTTCTTATTTTCTGAGACAGATCTCTCACTTATGGACTAGCTTAACCTAGAAATTCAGTATATAAACAGGGCCTAGTCTGGGGGGCCTTGTATTCCAACGGCACTCTTCTGGGCCCAAGGCTCTGATGCTGGGATCATAGATATGAGTCACTGCACCTGGTACTTAAAAAAATGTTTGTGTGTGTGTGTGTGTTGTGTGTGTGTGTGTGTGTGCGGTACGTGAGTCTATGTATGAGAACAATGTGTTTGTGGACACGGTTTGTCCAGAGGGAGGGCCAAAAGCGAGGGCGTAAGGTCCCTTTGGAAGCCAGCACCCCAGATAGTAGTGAGCTGCATGATGTTGGTGCTCACAAGAGCACTGGCCACTCTTTACCACTGAACCACCTCTCCAGCCCTTTTTTATCTTCTTAAACTTTGGTGCACTGAATACGTATTAGTATCTAAGAAATGAATTACTGATATATCTTGTTTAAATTCTGGAAGACTTCTTTTCCAAAAAAAAAAAAATTTATATTTAGTTTTATAGTGTGTGTACACGTGCGTACAGGTGTGTCTGCATCTGAGTGTGAGCATGTGCACCTCAGTGCAGATCCTCTGAAGGGTGGGAGTAAACAAGTTGTGAGGACACCCAAAACTTGGGGTGCGGGGGAACCAAAAACTTGGGTCCTCTAGAACGAGCAGGACCACTTTTTTTTTTTTTGGGCCTTTTTTGAGACAGGGTTCCTTTTTTCCCTATATCCCCAGCTGCCTGGAAATCACTCTGTAGAACCATGCTGGCCTTGAACTCACAGGAGTCCGCCTGCCTCTGGGCTCCCAAGGGCTAGGATTAAAGGGCACGCCCAGGCAAGAGCAGTATACTCTTAAATTCAAACTGGCCATCTTTTCCCGTACAAATATCTTATTCTAAATTTTGATAGTAAACAATTTTTTTTTTACTGGGGGCTGGAGAGATGCTTCAGTGGCTAAGAGTTGGTGGGCTGCTCTTGGCAAGGGGGCTTGGCCTTTGTTCTCAGCAACCCACATGGCAAGGCTAAAACACTGTTCCCTAACTTCAGTTTCCAGGGGGGATAATGAAAAGGCCCTCTTCCAGCCTCCACAAGCACTGCACAAACATGGGTTCCATTTAACCAACAATAAAAGTTAAAACCATTCATACATAATAAAAAAAAGTTTTAGATTTAAATTGCATTTAATTTATTTTGTGTATGTATGGGCATGACATTACAGGAACTTTCAGGAATTTGTTCTCACCATCTACCATTGCGTATTCCCCCATGGGGTGGGATGGGAAGATAAATCTGCTCCCTGAAGCTGTCCTCCGACCTCCTGAGCTATGGTGTGGGTCCATCGCACGATCGTGTTACACACATAGACATGAAAATGAAATAAACAAATGCAATAAAAAAAAAACCATTGTTTGTTTCCTTGTCTTTTTGAGGGCAGGGTCCGTAGCCAACTGCTGCCGGGAAAACTGTAGACTCAGGCTGGCCTCAATTCAGAAGAAATCCCAGTTGCTTCTTGCTGGTGATTACAAAGGGACATGTACCCCCCACCACACCTGGCCACTATAAACCAATTTTTAGAAAACAAAAGCAGAATTCCCAAGCATGCTACATGACTCCCAAGCCCCTACTTCTTCTTTTTTTTTTTTTGTGCCAAAGTTATTTATTTTTGTATGCTATGAATGTACCGTCTGCAAGTAGGTTGGCACCCCCTTTGTTCGTGCAATGCCAGGAGGCAGGAAGAGGTTCTCAGGATTCCCCTGGAACTGGGGAGTTCTTCCTGGGAATTGGAGTTTAAAAGCCGGTCTTAGCAGCAAGTGGTTGGATCTGGGGATCAGAAACCCTGGGTCTCTGCAAAGAGCAGTCGGTGCTCTTAAAACCGCTAGGCTATCTCTCCAACCCCCCCAGCCCCCACTTCTTTTTTTTTTTTTTTTTTCTTGTCCTTTTTCGAGGAAAGTGATTATCCCTGTAGCCTGAGCTTTCCTGGAACTCACTTCTCGTGACCAGGCTGGGGCCTGAATTTCAACAAAGGGGGAAATTCCGCTAGCTCTGCCCTCCTGAGTGGCTAGAATTAAAAGGCCGTACGCCCCCCACGCCTGGCCACCCCCCTATTCTAATCACTATGTTGTGGCAAAGCTTTATATTCATAGATAGCGACATTTTAAGATTTTTATCTTGGTAATGCTGGCCATTGAAACACAGGTTACATAAAGGAAAGCTAGGGGGAGTTTGTTTTCCTTTTCATTTGGCAAAGTCTCCATTTGTACCATTGCAGTAAGATTCAAAAGATGTTTGAGAAAAATAGAGTGGATTAAATGAAGTAACTGGATTAGCATCCCAGGATGACTGACCTTGGACGTTCTCTTCTCCTCTTCTTATACTGTGTGAAAGTTGTGGTATTGGCTAGGCATGCTGACTGAATTTGAATGTGCAGCACATTAGTAGGGAAACTGAGAACCTACAGCCTGTATGAAGTAGTTAAGAAAGACCAGTGAGAGACTGGTCTGTTCACAAGAGGAGAGATTTAAGTGGCAGCCTCAGGAAAAGTGCAGTGCTTGCTGTCAGAAGACGTTCTTAAGTCAGCGTGACAGTAGATAAGACTTGAAGTCTGTGGCTTGGCCAAAGCAGTACATTAAGTACACCCTGGCTTTGCTGATTGTTATCATTGTATAATTTCAATGGAAAAAAAAAAAACTCTCTTTTTTTTTTTTTTTTTTTTTAATCCCAGCACTCAGCTTTAATTCCAGCACTTCTGGGGCGGGGGCCAGTGGGATCTTTGTGAGTTTCAAGGCCAGCCTGGTCTACAGTGAGTTCCCGGGGACAACAGCTGGACTACAGGAAGACCCTGGGTCTCGAAAAGACCAAAAAAAAAAAAAACAAAAAAAAAAAACCTCTCCTGGAACAAGTTGTGCTGGAGGGGCATGGTACCTCATGTACCAGTGTGACAACGCAAAATATTCTGTGCGGACATACAAAATGGCACTTTATTTTTCCCTAGTCCCTAGATGTAGAATCCAATTATCCTTTACATCCTGACAGCGGTGAGCACCAGCTACAGATAATCATGCTGTTGACCACATCCCTATTTACCTTTAGTAGCACAGCAGTCTGAATGATTGCAGACTAGTTTAATGGAGGAACGTGAGAGCTTTCAGATGTGTTTTGCTGCTTATAGAGGGCAAGTGGCTTCTCACCATGGTAACAATCATGTGGCTAGGCAGGGCAAGGCCAAATGGGGAAGAATGGTCCTCTAAACAGATCCACTGAAATGAATAGATCATGCCACTGGGGCTTTCTTCAAGTTCTGATTAATATCCTGTGGAGTAACTGCTTGGCCCACATCCAAACGGCTCCTTTTTTCATTGCTTCTTTGTCTTGCTGACCAGGCAGCCAGTCAACACTGAAACATACAGCTTGAACCAGGCATACAGGATGCCCACTGCACAATACACTGAGGTCAGCAACAAAGGGATGAAGGGGTACGAGAGCTTCCAGGAGGTAAAAGGGAATACAAATTCACAGCAGACTTCCAGAGGTACCAGGCCAAGGAGGTAGAATGTTTCCATCCAATTAAAAAGAGGTTTTTCTTTGCTGAAGAAAGGAAAGTCTCATTTTAGACAAGTCAAGCTCTGATTCAGCAAACATTCCCAGCTAAAGCTTTCCCACCTGTGCTGTCTGGGTGGATGCCGGTCAAGGCTCAAGTCAGAAGGCTGCACTTAAGTTTCCTTAAAATGTTAACTTGATTTCTATCTATCTATCTATCTATCTATCTATCTATCTATCTATCTATCATCTATCTATCTATCATCTATCTATCATCTATCACTCTCTATCATTGACCACTATCTATTATCTATCTATCATCTATCAATCTATCTATCTATCTATCTATCTATCTATCTATCATCTATCTATCTATCTATCTATCATCTATCTATCTATCATCTATCTATCATCTATCACTCTCTATCATTGACCACTATCTATTATCTATCTATCATCTATCAATCTATCAATCTATCTATCTATCATCTATCAATCTATCTATCTATCTATCTATCATCTATCTATCTATCTATCATCTATCACTCTCTATCATTGACCACTATCTATTATCTATCTATCATCTATCAATCTATCAATCTATCTATCTATTATCATCTATCTATCTATCTATCTATCATCTATCTATCATCTA
This sequence comes from Rhizomys pruinosus, assembly GCA_009823505.1. NCBI lineage: Eukaryota > Metazoa > Chordata > Mammalia > Rodentia > Spalacidae > Rhizomys > Rhizomys pruinosus. The sequence goes on along the minus strand of VZQC01004132.1, from coordinate 5,535,224 downwards.
TCACTCTCTATCATTGACCACTATCTATTATCTATCTATCATCTATCAATCTATCTATCTATCATCTATCAATCTATCTATCTATCATCTATCTATCTATCTATCATCTATCTATCTATCATCTATCAATCTATCATCTATCTATCATCTATCACTCTCTATCATTGACCACTATCTATTACCTATCTATCATCTATCAATCTATCTATTATCTATCTATCTATCTATCATCTATCTATCTATCATCTATCTATCTATCTATCATCTATCATCTATCACTATCATTGACCACTATCTATTATCTATCATCTATCAATCTATCAATCTATCCATCTATCTATCTATCTATCATCTATCTATCATCTATCTATCTATCTATCTATCATCTATCTATCATCTATCTATCATCTATCACTCTCTATCATTGACCACTATCTATTATCTATCATCTATCAATCTATCAATCTATCTATCTATCATCTATCAATCTATCAATCAATCTATCTATCTATCTATCTATCTATCTATCATCTATCACTCTCTATCATTGACCACTATCTATTATCTATCTATCATCTATCAATCTATCATCTATCAATCTATCAATCAATCTATCTATCTATCTATCATCTATCTATCATCTATCACTATCATTGACCACTATCTATTATCTATCTATCATCTATCAATCTATCAATCAATCTATCTATCTATCTATCATCTATCAATCTATCTATCATCTATCTATCTATCATCTATCTATCTATCATCTATCAATCTATCTATCCATCTATCTATCTATCCATCTATCTATCTATCTATCATCTATCTATCTATCTATCTATCTATCAATCTATCAATCTATCTATCTATCATCTATCTATCTATCATCTATCTATCTATCATCTATCTATCTATCAATCAATCAATCTATCTATCTATCATCTATCATCTATCTATTTATCTATCTATCTATCTATCTATCTATCATCTATCTATCATCTATCTACCACCTCAGCAGTTCAAAGTCACCCGCCACAGATCCAGCAGTCCCTGAGTTGAAGCTGCTCACATGAATCAGCTCTGCATTTAGAAGATGGATAGATGCTGTGTGCTATGGCAGTACAGTAAGAACATGTAATCAGATACTCTAAACACAATTTTTATTTGGTAAAATATAAGTAGAACAAATTTGATACATTAACTTTATTCATTTTTGGATAGGGTCTCACTCTATTACAGTCCTGGCTGTCCTGGAATTCACATGTCAATCAGGCTGGCCTGGAATTCAAGGAAATCTGCCTGCCTCTGCCTCTGCCTCTAGAATGCTGGGACTAAAGAAGTGCAATGCCACACCCAGCCTTTTAACCATTTATTTTATTTTTTATTATTAATTTATTTAGTTTTTACTTTATGTGTTATGCCTGCATGTGTGTAAGTGCCCCCATGTCAAGCAATGCCCGTGGAGGACATAAGAGAGAATTGGATCCCCTGGAACTGGAGATACAGACAGTTATTAGCCACTATATGGGTGCTGGGTCTTCTGCCAGAACAGCCAGTGCTCTTAATCGCTGAGCCATTTCTCTAGCCCCCCTTTTAACCATTTTCGAGGCATACCGATTGTGGTGGTTTGAATGAGTGTCCCCCATAGGCTGTAAGAATTCAGACATTTGTCTCCAGTTGGTGGCGCTGTTGCTGGAGGTCTTAGAGGGTGTGGCTGTGCTAGAGGAAGTACATTATTGGGGGCAGGCTTGGTGAGTTTGACAGGCCTCATGGTCTGCAGTTGCCCTCTCTCTGCTTCCTGTGCTCTTTCCGAGATGTGACCCTCAGCTTGCTGCTCCAGATCCAGCTGCCACAATGGACTCTAATTCCCTGAAACCGTCAATCGTAAGCTCAATAAACTCTTCCTTTTATAAGTTCCTTGGTCATGGTGTTTTATCACAGCAACAGAAAAGTGACTAATACATTGATAATGTGTAGCTATCATACTAATCACTTTCAAGACATTTTAATGATCCTAAACAGAAGCTATGGGACCAAGTCCCTCTATTCTGTGTCCTCTAACCTCTAATCCATTTTCTATTTCTATGGATTTGCCTATCCTACATCTTTATAGAAACAGATTCAAGCATAGGCTGGAGAGACAGCTCAGCAGTTAAGGGCACTGGCTGCTCTTCCAGGGGACCTGGACTTAGTTCCCAGCATTGTCTATGGCTCTGGTTGAAGGGGATCTGATACCCACTTCTGACCTCCATAGGCATTGTACAACACATGTGTACTTACATACATGCATGCAATACACCCATACACCCAAAATAAAATAAAAATAATAAATAAAACATTTAACAGAAAGAGACTCAAACGGTGTTTGTTCTTCTGTGTCAGCTTCATTCACTTGGTGTTTTCATAGCTCACGTGGTGTAGCATGTACCCGAATTGCATTCCTTTCTCTGGCCAGATAATACTCCAGGTAAATATAATTCACATTTTATTCATAATATTGATAGTCACTGAGCTGTTTTCATCTTTGGCTACTGTGGTATTTGAGTCCCTTTCAATTCTTTTGTGTGCATACCTAGGAGAGGAACTACTGTCATATGCTCAAGCCCCTCCTTCAGTTTCTTTGAGACAGGGTTTTACTGCGTGGCCTACATAGGCCATGAACTTATGATACTCCTGTTTCTTTACCCATATAGTCCTAGAACTGATTTTTAATCTAATTAATCATATGAATTTTCATGGAAATAATCAGACATGAACCAGAACTTTAAAAATTATAGAAATTGCCTGGCGTTGTGGTGCACACCTTTAATCCTAGTCCTTGGGAGGCAGAGGCAGGTGGATCTCTGTGAGTTCAAGGCCAGCCTGGTCTACATAGTGAGTTCCAAGGCAGCCTAGGGCTACAGGGAGACCCTGTCTCAAAAAAAAAAAAAAAAAGACCAAAAAAATATAGAAGTCATATTATATAAAGTTTAGAAGGCAAAACATTTCCACCCACTCTGCCTCCTGAGTACTAGTATTAAAGTCATGTGCCATCATACCCAGCTCACTTTATTGAGACAGGATCTACAAACTTCTAATCACACATACACATGCTCACTGACTACACTGACCAACCAGCAAGCCCAGGGATCCTTCTGTTCCCACCTCCCCAGTGCTGGGATTAGAGATGCATGCAGCACTTGGCTTTATCATGTGGTTGTTAGGACTCCAAACTCGGGTCTTCATTCTTTCACAGGGAGCACTTTACCCTAGCCCCTACTTAAATATCGAGTTTAAAGGCTTCTCTGACCATTTAAAAGCAAACATTTCACAAGAGTACATATACTCTTTATTTTTGGGTGGGGAGGGGTCTTTTCGAGACAGGGTCTCCCTGTAGCCCCAGCTGTCCTAGAACTCACTATGTAGACCAGGCTGGCCTTGAACTCACAAAGATCCACCTGCCTCTGCCTCCCAAGTGCTAGGATTAAAGGCGTGCGCCACCATGCCCGGCGAGTACATATACTTTTTTTATTTTTTTGAGTACATATACTCTTAAAAGTACTTTTAGAATTACCTGAATAGTGTCTTCAGTGAGAAAATACTGTAACTGGTGAATAGTAACATGAGTAATATTTTAATAGGAAGTTCTGTTAAAAGAAAAAAAATAGATAAATTGGCATAGTGACACAGGTAAAAACTCCATGAGCATAACTCTTCATTTTCCAGAAATCTAAATATATTTAATATCAGGGGCAAATTGGAGGTTTTATTTAAAGGAATGGACAAAACTTCTCCTTCCAGGAGATTTCAGAGTTAAGTTAAAGAGTATTGGTCTCTAGCCTTGAAAGGCATGGGAAGCAAATTTATCCTTCTAAAGAAAGCTGTTTACCTGGAACAGTGAAGAGCAGAGGGAAGAGGGAATAATGTCCCGTTGTAGTCAGAATCAGGAAAATGGAAGCATCTCCTGCTTTGTCCACAGACAAAATGCTAAAAACAAAGAATCTTATAATAACACCTTAACACAAGTAGAATGCACTCGCAAAGGGCTTGACGAGCCATGTCTATGTAGGACTACTATCCCTAGAACTGGCCCACGCATAAAATAGTGATTTTGCTACGGTTTCAGAGAATTAAAAAAAAAAAAACCTCAAAAATAGAAAAAAGCTGAAAAAAAAAAAGCTAAAAAAGTTACCGTGCATCTACCAGGTCATGCATAATGGACATGACTACATTTAGAACACTTTTGGGTTGTGAACCTGAGCCTTTAACAACACTTCTTTTAAGCAAAGAAAAGTGAAAAGATCACCAGACTCAGCAACGTAAAATCAGGCTGAAGTTTTAACTGCTACATGCTAGCTGTGCGACTTTGTTTTTAGGACAGTGTCTTTTTCATAGCCCATGATGGCCTTGAAAGCATGACCCTCTTGTCTCAGCCTCCATGCTTGGGACTACAGGTATGTTCTACCAAGGGCTCAACTGTGTCACTCTGGGTAAGTCAAACTGCTCTGTGCCCTGTTTCTGCAGATGCTAAGATGGGATGATATCAGTTTATCCTAGTTATCTTTTTATTTATTTTATGTGTATGAATGTACTGCCTGCATGTAGGTTGGTGCACCCGTGTTGTGCAATGCTTCAGAGGTCAGAAGAGGGTGTCGGATTCCCCTGGAACTGGAGTTAAAGATGGTTCTTAGCCGCCATGTGGGTGCTGGGAATCGAACCTGGGTCCTCTGTAAGAGCAGTCAGTGCTCTTAACCGCTGAGCCATCTCTCTAGCCCCATCCTAGTTATCTTAAAAGTCGCTGAGAAGCTCAAAATAATGCACGCAAAAACAAAAAGACAAGGAAGCCAACAAAGAATTTTGAAAAGTCTAAAACATGACACAAAAGTAATAGAACTCATGTGGTCTTAGTCCTTACTTTGACTAACGAATGTGACAAGGAACCACAGAACTTAATTTTCACAAATGTGCTAATGCCCCAAAGCTTAGCCTTTCCCAATCTGCACTGTCATCCAACATCCCGACCGGTTCTGGCATTTTATCATCAAAAACACAGGAATAATACATGCACTTTTGTACACTGAGAATCTTCATCTAAGGACCTGGTTAACCAACCTGTACTGTTGTCATGGAAATCTGCTCCTTTGCCCTTGCCCATCCTGAACGTGAGGAGAAGGGGTAGAGCAAATGGGAAACAGCAGGGCGGTGGGAAATATGCAGAAATGCTGACTCTTAGATATCTGCTTACCTCATTGGGAGAACTGCAAGGAGAATGGCTTTTTCATGGACGTGCCACCCAAACATGAAGGAGCTCAAAGCACAAAGAACTAGGCATCGGAGAAAGCCTCTGGGCCCTTGGGGTTTAAACCAAAGACAGAAAACAGAGGGCTAGAAACAACAGGCAAAAAAAACTTCAGTATCATTTAAAAATCAGCTTTATAGAAATAATGTGCAGGCAAATGCACTTTGCAACATCTCTGAAAAACAGTAAACCAGGCAATTCTCCTAGAGAATTCATCACTGTGAGCATAGTCCCCAGACCTGGCTTTACAAAAGAAAATGCAAGCTCATGGGAATATGTATTTGCTTCATTAAAATTAACCTTACTGGGCTGGAGAGGTAGCTCAGCAGTCAGTCCCCAGGACCCACAGGGTGGCTAACAACTGTTCTCCAATTCTGGGGAGTCCGACACCCTCTCCTGGTTTCAGAAGGCACTGAACAACTGAACAAATGTGGCACACTTACATACATGCAGGCAAAACACTCGAAAATATCAAATAAAAAGCAATCAATCAAAAAAATTTTTAATTAATATTACCCAAATTTGTGATAATTAAATTCAGGAATATATAGAAAAATAATTTATATCTGTATAATTAATGTGAATTGAATTTATTAGGTCAAATTATAAAAATTCAGACATTTTAAGGCCAGTACATTAGACTTTACCTGTTTTGTGGGCTTACGGTATAATTTTTTTTTCTTTTAAGTTGAACTTTAGAGTACACATAGCATCAAATAACATAAATGAAACTTGTGGTACCCAAAAAAGCATTAAAATACAGTGATACTTTAACATGCAAATTCCATTTTTTCTCCAACTTGTATTGCTTTAATATATATTATAGTATAATTTATAATAAAGCTATTATCTTCTATAAATGCAGCTTACAAAGGTGAGGTTTTATTTTGCTAATTTGTGTGTGTGGTATTATGTGTACGTGCACATGTGCAGGTACGTGCACATGCCTGGAGGCCAGAAGATGTAGGAAATCTTGTTCTATCACTGTTATCCCTTTGAGACTGTCTCTTACTTAGCCTGGGGCTAGGCTGGCCTGGCCAGTAAGCCCCAGCAATCATCCTATCTCCCTTCCCACAGTGCTGCGATTAAAGGCACCTTCATGGGCCTGGGCACACCCAGCTTGTTTCTTAGGAGTGCTGGGGATCTGAACTCAGATCCTCATGCTTGAACATCAAGTGTTCTTTCCCACGACCATCTTCCCAGCCCCAAGCCTGAGATTTCAGAACTTTTTAAAAAAAAATCTCAGCTAAAATCTATAAACAAGCAGTTTGCCGAGCTTAGTCACCTACATGTGAGCAGTAGCAGATATGTAAGTGGAGCCAGGTGTCTTGCTAGATTTTGTTCAAGTGGAAACCAAAATTAAAGGTACTGTAGTAATTCTCCACTGACTGGTATGTTTATGTTGAATCTTATTAAAGCTGTATCACAAAACTGAGGTCAACAAGATCACTAACAACCGTGTACAAAGTCTCTAACAACATCTGACTCTCAGTAGCTTTTTGTATTTTTTCTTTTTGAGACAAGGTCTTGCTATGTACATAGCCTGAGTTGGCCCCCAAGGAACAATCTTCCTGTGTCCACCTCCAATAGCTGAGTTCCAGGCCTGTGGCACCGTAACTGCCTTCAGAGCAGACTCTTACCTCATGTGGAAAGAGCCACTGCTATGAAATTCATCATTACCATCAAGACAAACTGTCCTGTTTTTCAGACATGTTTTGATCATTTAGCCAAAGATGAGAAAAACAAAACTGAGCCTGGATGTTCCAGCCACAAATATTTCCCTTTCTCTCCAGCATGCCCTGTGCCTCCTCCTACTGGGCTTTTCTTCTTACCTCATGCCAGGATGGACAGATGGTTTAACAGCTACTGGCAAGCATCTCTCCTAGAGGCTTTACTAGTAATCCTCCCTTATCATGTTCAAAGTTACTCTAAGAATTGCTAGGGAATACTGCAGTACGGTTTGCAGGATTTCAGCCACAGAATTTGTCCTGCAGTTGGAAAAGCTTGAAAGCTGAAATTCAGTCAGCATTGTGAGAAAAGCAGAAGACAAGAAAGCAAGCACCACCTGCTGAGTTCTTACCAATATGGCTATCAGTGTGCAGATGAGGGTTGCCCAGGGAGTGACCGAGGGAAGGACCGTATGCTGGAACTGCTGAACCAAGCCACTTGTCATTGAGGCCCTAGGGATCCGCGTGGGGTCAAGAAGCTTCAGTTCTAAACCTAGAGTAAGCAGACATTTTCTTCTATTGTTATCAATACTTCTCCATATTTTATAAGTAAATTCCTTGATAAAAATAAGCTACTAAAATCATATTGTTGGTTATAGCTGTATTTTATGGGTTTAAGCCAATAGCATTCTGCCTCTAGCATTCTGCATCTAGTTTTAAGATTATAATTTATAATTATAGACTAAAATTGGAATGGGCCATTTGTGAAGTCTCAAGGATCTTTGTGGGCAGGAAGTATGTCAAGGGTAATGCACTCTACCTCTTAAATGAAGCAAGCTATCTAAACTGCAGAGCACTCATCCCTCACTATTCAGTCCTTCATTCTGTAGAAGGAAGTTCATATTCCATGATCTAGCACCTTTCAGCCTCATGTGTATTAAATGTGGCGTGGCCACAATGAACTAACTGTGGGGCTTTGGCATACCATCCTCAATTGCTGTGTCCTCTGCCCATACTACTCTCTTTGAATGACTCACCCACTCTGCCAAATCAACTCCTAATTCACTCACTTAAGAGAGCTAGGTCAAGCCGGGCCTGGTGGCGCACGCCTGTAATTCCAGCACTTGAGAGGCAGAGGTAGGTGGATCTCTGTGAGTTCCAGGCCATCTGGGGCTACAGGGAGACCCTGTCTCAAAAACAAGACCAAGGGGGCTGGAGAGATAGCCTAGTGGTTAAGAGCACCGACGCTCTTGCAGAGGACCCGGGTTCGATCCCCAGCACCCACATGGCGGCTAAGAACCGTCTGTAACTCCAATTCCAGGAGAACTCCAGTTCCAGGGGAATCCGAGACCCTCTTCTGACCTCCGCGGCATTGCACGACACGGGTGCACAGACCTGCATGCAGACAGTACATTCATACACATACAAAAATAAAAAAAATAAAAAAAAAGTAAGTCATAATATCAAGCAGATCATCAGATAAAGGAAGAAAACAGATATATAAGCTAAAAGTTAAAATATAATCTGGCACCTTCAGATCTGGACATGTCCATGGGTGAATGGAAAAATAGAACTTCTTGGGGGTGCAGGTGATGGTTTGTGTGATGATTTGCAAAAGGTGATGGTTCAGTTCTCTGGAATATTATTAAGAGGACCTTGAACAGTGTGTACATAGGGGACAAGCCATGAGCTGAGGGGAAAAGGTGAGAAACAGCATAGTACATGGGGACAGAGAGGCCAGGTCACAGAGAACTGGGTCTGCACTGTTAAGAAACTTGAATTTCACCCTATGAACAATCCACTAATTTCCATGTAGGGGAGTCTTAGAAGGGCATCATGTATAGAAAAGGCAATTTCTGAAACTTGTGCAGCCTCCATGATGAACTGGGGAAGAGTCAGCACTGGCTCCCAAAAGACCAGGTCGGGATCCTTACGTAGACCAGGTCGGGATCCTTACGTAGACCAGGTCGGGATCCTTACGTAGGCCAGGTCGGGATCCTTACGTAGACCAGGTCGGGATCCTTACGTAGGCCAGGTCGGGATCCTTACGTAGGCCAGGTCGGGATCCTTACGTAGGCCAGGTCGGGATCCTTA
>VZQC01004132.1:5492459-5526020 GCA_009823505.1 Rhizomys pruinosus | reverse complement strand
TATTTTTTCTTTTTGAGACAAGGTCTTGCTATGTACATAGCCTGAGTTGGCCCCCAAGGAACAATCTTCCTGTGTCCACCTCCAATAGCTGAGTTCCAGGCCTGTGGCACCGTAACTGCCTTCAGAGCAGACTCTTACCTCATGTGGAAAGAGCCACTGCTATGAAATTCATCATTACCATCAAGACAAACTGTCCTGTTTTTCAGACATGTTTTGATCATTTAGCCAAAGATGAGAAAAACAAAACTGAGCCTGGATGTTCCAGCCACAAATATTTCCCTTTCTCTCCAGCATGCCCTGTGCCTCCTCCTACTGGGCTTTTCTTCTTACCTCATGCCAGGATGGACAGATGGTTTAACAGCTACTGGCAAGCATCTCTCCTAGAGGCTTTACTAGTAATCCTCCCTTATCATGTTCAAAGTTACTCTAAGAATTGCTAGGGAATACTGCAGTAAGGTTTGCAGGATTTCAGCCACAGAATTTGTCCTGCAGTTGGAAAAGCTTGAAAGCTGAAATTCAGTCAGCATTGTGAGAAAAGCAGAAGACAAGAAAGCAAGCACCACCTGCTGAGTTCTTACCAATATGGCTATCAGTGTGCAGATGAGGGTTGCCCAGGGAGTGACCGAGGGAAGGACCGTATGCTGGAACTGCTGAACCAAGCCACTTGTCATTGAGGCCCTAGGGATCCGCGTGGGGTCAAGAAGCTTCAGTTCTAAACCTAGAGTAAGCAGACATTTTCTTCTATTGTTATCAATACTTCTCCATATTTTATAAGTAAATTCCTTGATAAAAATAAGCTACTAAAATCATATTGTTGGTTATAGCTGTATTTTATGGGTTTAAGCCAATAGCATTCTGCCTCTAGCATTCTGCATCTAGTTTTAAGATTATAATTTATAATTATAGACTAAAATTGGAATGGGCCATTTGTGAAGTCTCAAGGATCTTTGTGGGCAGGATGTCAAGGGTAATGCACTCTACCTCTTAAATGAAGCAAGCTATCTAAACTGCAGAGCACTCACCCCTCACTATTCAGTCCTTCATTCTGTAGAAGGAAGTTCATATTCCATAATCTAGCACCTTTCAGCCTCATGTGTATTAAATGTGGCGTGGCCACAATGAACTAACTGTGGGGCTTTGGCATACCATCCTCAATTGCTGTGTCCTCTGCCCATACTACTCTCTTTGAATGACTCACCCACTCTGCCAAATCAACTCCTAATTCACTCACTTAAGAGAGCTAGGTCAAGCCAGGCCTGGTGGCGCACGCCTGTAATTCCAGCACTTGAGAGGCAGAGGTAGGTGGATCTCTGTGAGTTCCAGGCCATCTGGGGCTACAGGGAGACCCTGTCTCAAAAACAAGACCAAGGGGGCTGGAGAGATAGCCTAGTGGTTAAGAGCACCGACGCTCTTGCAGAGGACCCGGGTTCGATCCCCAGCACCCACATGGCGGCTAAGAACCGTCTGTAACTCCAATTCCAGGAGAACTCCAGTTCCAGGGGAATCCGAGACCCTCTTCTGACCTCCGCGGCATTGCACGACACGGGTGCACAGACTTGCATGCAGACAGTACATTCATACACATAAAAAAAAAAATAAATTAAAAAAAAAATAAAAAAAAAAAAGACCAAAAAAAAAAAAAAGAGAGAGCGAGCAAGCGAGCTAGGTCAAGATGGCAGGCAGCTCTAATACTTTTTTTGGGGGTGGGGGGAGGTGTCTTTTTTGAGACAGGGTCTCCCTGTAGCCCTAGCTGGCCTTAAACTCACAGAGATCGCATGCCTCTACCTCTCAAGGATTGAGATTAAAGGCGTGTGCCACCATGCCAGGGGACACTGTGCTTTTGATGCTTATTTCTCTTACCATGTTACGTCTCTTAAAGACAGAAATGACAAGTTCATTCTATCCTCAAACACAGAAGTTTAATAATTACTTGTCAAATGAACCAAGTCCACAGTAATGATGCAAGCCCCATCCAAAACAAACTGCAGGAAATGGTAGTTTGACATACTTGAGTATCATACAGACCCTCTACTGCACTGGCTAGTACAATGTGGGAAAGATGCAGACTTCCAAACTATCTTCTTTCTTTCTTATTATTTTATGTGTATGAATGTACTGTCTGCATGTAGGTTGGTGCACCCATGTCATACAATGCTGCGGAGGTCAGAAGAGGGAGTCGGATTCCCCTGGAACTGGAGTCAAAGACGGTTCTTAGCTACCATGTGGGTGCTGGGAATCAAACCCGGGTCCTCTGCAAGAGCAGTCAGCGCTCAACCGCTGAGCCATCTCTCCAGCCCCCCAAACTATCTTCTTATTCCTTTCCCATTCAGATTTTGGTTCATTCTTTCTCTTCTTTCTTTCCTTTCTTTTTTTGAGATGGGGTCTCATGAAGCTCAGGCTGGCCTTGAACTCTTAACCCTCTTGCTCCCACCTCTCAGTCAAGATGTAGAATTACAGGTGTGCACAACCACACCCAGCCTCTGATTTATTTTTAAAACAGGATCTCATATAGCCGGGAATTTGGTGTATAGTCAAGGATGACTCTGAACTTTTTCTCTTCCTACCTCTACCTTCAAAGAGCTGGGACTGGGCTGGAGAGATAGCCTAGCAGTTAAGAGCACCAACTGCTCTTGCAGAAGACCCAGGTTCGATCCCCAGCACCCACATGGCAGCTGAGAACCGTCTGTAACTCCAATTCCAGGAGAACTCCAGTTCCGGGGGAATCCGACGCCCTCTTCTGACCTCCGCGGCATTGCACAACACGGGTACACAAACCTCCATGCAGACAATACATTCACACACATAAATAAATAAATAAAATAAAAATAAAAAAATTCCAAAGAGCTGGGATTGTAGGCATACCCCACCACATCTGGTATAGGTACTGCTGGAGATAGACCCTAGGGCTTGTGCACAATAGGTATACCTCTACCAGCTGGGCTCATCCCCAGCCTCCCTGATTCTATCTTTTCAAATTTTATTTTATTTATTATTTTATGTGTCTGAGTGTATTGCCTGGATGTATGTTAAGTGCACCTGTGTTGTGCAATACCAGTGGAGATCAGAAGGCACTGGATCCCCTAGAACTGGAGTTACAGATGTTGTTAGCTGCCATGTGGGTACTGGGAATCGAACCCACAACCTCTGCAAGCGTAGTCAGTGCTCTTAACCACTGAACCATCTATCCAGTCCCTTTGATTCTATCTTAAAACTAGAGGTGGGTGGGGTGTAGCGGTACACACTTTGGTCACAGCATTTGGGAGGCAAGGAGATCCCTGTGAAATTGAGGCCAGCCTGGTCTACATACTAAATTCCAGACCAGCTGGAGCTATAAGGAGCCCCTGTCTCAAGTGATTAAAACAAACAAAAAGCAAAAAGATGATCTCACAGAGATTCTCCTGCCTCTGCCTCCTGCTGCCCTGGGATTAAAGACAAGGGCCACCATGCCTGGCTATTTGTTTCTTAAGACAGGGTTTCACTATGTAGCCATGGCCAGTCTGAAACTCAGTATGTAGACCAGGCTGGCTTCAAACTCAGGGATCTGCCTGCCTCCTGGGTGTTTTAACGGTGTATGCTATCACCCTAGCCTTTTGTTTTCTAATATTTTATTATTTTTACTTTATGTGGATGAGGATATTACATGCATGTATATAAGTGTACCCATGTTGTGCAAGGCCCAGAGAGGACAGAAGGCATCTGAGCCCCTGGAACTGGAGTTACTGAGGGTTGTTACCCACCATGTGGGTGCTGGGAACGAACCTGGGTCCTCTGCAAGAACAGCCAATGCTCTTAACTGCTAAGCCATCTCTCCAGTCCCCCCCCACCTCCCTGCCCCCGCCCTTTTTATTGAGACACGTTTTACTAAGTTACCCAGGCCTGGACTGAAGATTTTCCCGTCTTAACCTCTTGAGTAGCTGACAATATGGACATGGGCTACCACGCCTGGGTTTTTACATTTTAAATGAGTTGTATAAAAACCCCTGTCCCCCTCCCCCATAAAAATAATACTGTGTGGCTTACTCAGCCTAAAATGCCCTCTGGCCTGCTACTGAGGACTCTGCCAAGCGCTGCGCCTGTCCTCTTTTTCCCTTCTACGTCAGGCTGCCATCACAGAAGAGTTTTCTATTTTTCTATAGTGAGTTACTGTGAACAAAACCATTTCGAAGTGTAGATTATTTTTCATTTTGACCCAAACTTAAAAACTATAGCCCAGGCTTTTCATTTCTGTTAATTTCATGTTGAAATGGGTATAATCTTCCTTATTAGTTGAATGCCAGGAATCACAATTTATACATTCTTTTTTTTTCTTTCTTCTTCAAATATTTAAGTATAAGTAGGACTAGAGAGCAAGCAATTCAGAAAACACATTCAAACACAAAACAGGGGCAGGCTTTTCCATTTCTTGATGTGACTAGTTCTTTCAGTATTCAGAATGAAAGGGCTTGGTACCATACCAATGACAGACAGCACTTTGTCCAAGGCATTGTACAAAGCCCAGAAGTTTGGAGCCCAGTAGGCATGGCAGAGACCCCTCTTGAAAGGAAAGAGCCTGGAAAACACTTGCGGCAGCTGGTTCTGTTGAAAAGAAGAAATGAAACCCATTAAACAATTGTCAAGTTTTTTTGGAATTCAAAAAGAGAACAAGAAAACTCCCTGTGGCACAATGTGTAGGAAGAAGTCTAGTCTGCATCTTTGTTTCTTCAAGTAAATGGTTGTGGGATCCTAAGCAGGTCATAGACCTCTGTGTGTCTAGCCTTTTCAACTGGCCAATGAGAGAGTTCACATAAGAATACGTGAAAGGAGGTTCACACTATTACCAAATAAGTACAATGACAGAATTGAAGGTACAGAGAGCACAGAGTAAAGTCCATCTGGGTGTACTAGTGCCAGGAGAGCAGGCGACAACGAAAGATGTGGTACTCCTCAGTTCAGTGGGAATTAACACTGACTTCAGGGTGGGGAGCAGGAGAGAAAAAGAAAAATTTCTGTATCTCTGTTCTAGGCACTTTAGAATGTTTGCTGTTTATAAAGGGTTTGGGAGCCTAGACATTTTAGTAAGTAGGTGAATTTGGAAACACAGAGTCCACAAATAATGAGAATTCTATGTGTATAACTCAATTATCATATGCAGATTTAAATATGTACAAAAAATGCCCAGAAGCACACTCTACCCTACCTTTGGGGACTCATACTGGATAGGGAGAATAATATTACTCTTTCTAAACAACAAAACTGCTGCATTATTTTTTTTTTTTTTTTGAGCAGGTCCCTCTGTAGCCCCAGATGGCCTGGAATTCTCTATGTAGATAAGCATGGGCTCAATCTCACAGAGATCCTCCTGTACCTGCCTCCTGAGTGCTGGGATTAAAGGCATGTGCCACCATGCCCAGGTCATTTCATTATTTTTTAAAAAGTAAAAAATAAGAAATGAAAATAAAATTAAAAAGGCTTACCAAGGCTAGGAAAGGGCCCAGTGAAAGAGCAGAAACTAGGAAAACAATCAGCACCAGGGAAATAAGACGAACAAAGCTAAAACTGTTCCAACGGACAGCACCATCTAAAAAAAAGAACATTACTGTTACCAGTAACGAAGGACCCTCCAGTAGTTAGAACAATCTCCCTACATAGCCCAAACCATTCCTGAAACCACCATCCTCCTGCTTCAGCCTCCCGAGCACTAAGATTAGAGGAGTGTGTCATCATGTGCCATTATATACTGACCTTGTTGTGGAACAGAGAAAATTCGGGATGGTAAAGGGTTTATAGACCACTACCTGAGAGCTATGTGTTGTGCTTCATAGAACAGTAAGACAAAACAAAGAAAATAAAGATGCTGCTATAGTCACTAGAACTTGCCTGGTTTGCTCGCAGTGAAACAGTAAGATCGCAGCAGGTATATACCATAGGCTGGGGCTACATAGAGGTAGATGTGCTTGAAATGCAGCAGGATGGCAAAGAGAAAGGCTCCTTCCATGTGCCGTTTCTAGGATTGAAAAGGTAGATGTGTCACTTTCAGATTCAAGGCAGATGAAATGTAACCATATAGTACCCTGGACTGGACCCTGGAACAGAAGAAAGGCATTAGTGGAAAAGCTGGTGAAACACAGTCTTGGTGAATGGTTGTATGGGATAAGCACTGGGAGAATGGTGAATGGTGAATGGTTGTACGGGATAAGCACTGGGAGAATGGTGGATGGTGAATGGTTGTATGGGATAAGCACTGGGAGAATGGTGAATGGTGTTGGTGCTGGGATAAGCACTGGTAGGTGGAAAGGAAGTTAATGTGTGAGATGGTGTGTTTTTGGTTCTTTTGGAGAGGGTAAGCACATAGGGAGAGGAATGGTGGATGGAATATGTATTGATATGGAGTAAAGCTACTGGTTTTGAGAAATGGTGGGATGGGTGAAATGGTTTGTATGCAGATATAGAGCAATGGGACAATGGTGAATGGTGGATGGTTGTATGGGATAGAGCACTGGAGAGTTAATGGTGAATGGTGAATGTGTATGGGATAAGCACTGGGGCATGTAGTTGGACTGCGGGGTCGGTTATTGGAGCGAGTAAAGCATGGGGAATGGTGAGAATGGTGAAATGGTTGTATGGGAATTAAGCCACTTGGGGGAGAATGAGTGACAGTGAGTAGATGGTTCTACTGCGGCTAAAGCCCGGCGGGACATGCCGTGAATGCGTGGAAATGCTACTCGCTCACAGGAACTCCTACGCCACTGCGCCGAGACAATGTGTGAAAAGATTCCACACACACCAAATCCGGTGTAGAATGGGTAGACATGGACGTCTTAGTTATCGGGGATAAGCATTGGAGAGAATGGAGGGGAATGTTTGAATGTGTATGGTGTGTAGTAATTCTGGGGGTCCACCATAGTTGGATGCAAGGATAGTCGACAATAGGTGTACATGATATGTGAATAAGCAATGGCTAGTGGACCCATGACGTAGAAATCGACGTGATGATTGGTCTATATCATGTGATATACGCAAACTGAAACGAGAATTTTCTTTGTTAATAGATCTTAATCGGTTGTATTGTCATAAAACTGCATTACTAGGAGAATTGGTGACATATGGTGTAAAACGGCATGGATGACTTCAGGGAATTAAGCTACTGGGAGAATAGGTGAATGGTGTGTTGTGACGGGATAATCATGGCGCCTGATGAATGGCAGGAGCCGTGAAATGCCGTGAACTCGGTTGTTATGAGATGAAGACCTGGCAGGCACATAGAAGATGCGATGCGTGAAAATGAGTTTATGGGATAGCCACTAGACAATGAGCGTATGCTCATGGCTGCCAATTGGCTCTCACGGGATACAGCAACCTCGGTTTCAAACACTAAGATGCATTGGTTGACTGGTACACCTGATATCGGCGAACCAATAAAGTCCCTGGAGAAGGAGGTTGAGTCTGACTGACAAGTGGCAACTAGGCCCTTCATATGGGCCACACTCAAAGCACATGAAAGAGAATGGTGAAAACTCGTTGTGACTTACGGTGAATGGTTGGATGGGATAAGCACTGGAAGGAAAGGAGCAAGGCAGGTTTGGGCACTCAAACTACCTGTGCAACTTTTCTGTATAGCTAAATTATTCTCAAAATATGTTTTTTCGAAGTTGGAAATCTTTTTTTTTATATTGTTTTAAAATGGCTGTCTTCTATGTTCGCTAGTTTAGGCTGAGTCTCTAACATCCTGGGTTAAACGATTCTGCCTCGTAGCCTCGCTGAGTGCCTAGTGTTATCACATGTGCTTTCACCCCAGACAGCTAAAAGAAAAAAAAAAAAAAAAAAAAAAAAAAATGTATATATAATATAGCTACATAAGTTAATATTATTTATCTACTACACCACAGACATTGTGTGTAATAGGGGCTGCTCACTTTTGAGATAGGGTCTCCTGTAGTCCCAGCGGTGGCCTCAACTTGTATCATATTACCAGGGTTGCCTGGTGATATCTTACAGAGAGTTGACCTTCTTGGTCTCCCCGGTGCTAAGGATAAACACCAACCAGCAGTAAAAGACACAGATTGCCTAAAGATATATTTTCTTTATTATTTGCTTTATTCTATTTTGTCTTTTTTGAGATAAAATTTATTGATTAATTTTTGACTATTTGTCTTTTTAGGACAGGGTTCCTCCCTATCGACTCAGTGTTGCCTCGGGAACTCACTTGTGTTAGACAGGTCTGGCCCTTGAACTCACAGAGAATCTGCCTGCCTCTGCCAACGACAGTGGGTCTGGCGAAGAGAACACAGGCTTCTCTGCAAAATGCAGTATGGAGCTCTTAATCAGCTGAGCCGGTTCTCTCCAGCCCTGGTTATATTTTATAAATGAAGTGAAATACAGTATCTGTTATCAATAACCTTATTACCACAAAGAGGCATTTTGTAGGGACTTCCAGTCCATTATGCTTTACAAGCTCTCCAAATGAACTGTCAATTGCATACTGTTTAAATCCTGACAGCTGACTGCAGACCTGGAGACTAAGCAGTTCAGAATCCACACTCAAAACACAAAGCACAGGCAAACAGGTTTTTTCCATTTCTTAATGTGACTAGTCTTTTCGGTATGCATAGTCTAAGTGAAAAGGCTTGCAACTTATGTTCAAAGCACTATTTTGTTTGCTTGGGTGTTGTTGTTTGTTTTGGTTTTTTTGACGTAGGGTCTCTCCTGGTCGCTCCAGTCCGGAGGTGTGAACTTGCTAATATCAGACCAGGCTGGCTTGGACTCACAGAGATCTGCCTGTCTCTTGCTCCCTTAGATGCTGTATAGAAGTCTTGGCCACCTAGCATTCCAGCAAAAGCACGTATATTATATTTTTTATTATAGTTTTTTTAAGGGATTTTCAAATATAATGACACAGTTGAAGCACTATATATATTTTTTTGGTGTCTTTTGGGAGACAGGGTCCCCTGATAGCCAGTCTTGTCCTGGACTCCTTTGTAGACCAGGGGCCTTGGAACTCACAAAGATTGCCTGCCTCTGCCTCCAAGTGCTAGAATTAAGATGCGCCACCATGCCTGGCGAAGAACTATATTTTTAAAATAATCCTTGTACGTGGATTATACTACCTTTCTGCGGATTAAATTTTCATATATATGTTCAAAATTTCAAGAAAATTACCTTCTATAGATAATAATAGTGATGGATTGAGAAACTAAAGGGCAAGCGACTGCATACTAAAGTTTTTCTACTTATCAAGTCATTAAGGGTTTCCTAAATCTTCTATTATTTGTTCAACAGCTACATATAAAATTATCATGGCTGAAGTTAAGATACAGGCTATATCTCAGTAATGAAAAATACATTAAAGTTCTTTTTATATCATGAGCCAGATCAAACCCTCTCAAAGAGGAGCTGGAATGGAAGTGAGTCTCTCTCTCTCCTACACACATTCACACTAACCCACTACACACACACACACACAATCATGTCTGTGGCATAAAACAAGTTTTATGTTAAGGGTGATTGTTGGAAATTTTAAACTCTTAAGACCCAACTATCATATATAGATATTTACGAGTTATTTTTTTATCACTTAGGCCTACTCCCTACGGCACCAACCACAGAGTCACTCTGCCTAACTCCCTCAACATTAGTGCTGGGATAAAGAGCATGCCCACTTTTTAAAATGTTGTAGTAGGGGCTGGAGGGATGGCCAAGCGGTTAAGAGCGGACGAAAAAAAAACAAAACACATACTCTTCTTGCAGAAGACCCAAAAAACGGAGCAGGCGCCTTTCATATGTTCAAAATACCCCAAGCAACCCCACATGGCGGCCTGCAGAAAAACCGTCTGTTGACTCCAGATTCAGGAGACATCCAGTTCACGCGGCCT
Source organism: Rhizomys pruinosus (assembly GCA_009823505.1). Taxonomy (NCBI): domain Eukaryota; kingdom Metazoa; phylum Chordata; class Mammalia; order Rodentia; family Spalacidae; genus Rhizomys; species Rhizomys pruinosus. Next base: position 5,516,172 of record VZQC01004132.1, on the reverse strand, counting down.
CACGAGGGGGAACCGTCCCTAATCCATCCGCAACCCCACAAAAGGCATCCCGCCACGACCTAAACAAAGGCGTGCGCAGACCTGCAATGAGACAAATACATCATCAAATACAACATAAAATAAATACATATAAAATAAAAATTTAAAAAAAAAAAAAAAAAAAAAAAAAAAAAAAAAAAAAAAAAAAAAAAAAAAAATAAAATAACAAATAAATAAAACTGATTGTAAGATATATAACGTTTTATACATGAGCATGCGTGTGTGCACACGGGCAGGCAGGCACACGCAAGCGAAATAAGCACACCAACCGACATACGCACAACGCACACCACCACATACCCACACCAACGGCCAATCCGGCCAGAATGTAGAATCTATCTGTAGAGATTTATATAAAGAGCCAGGCCTATTGCGCTCTACATAGTAAGTTCCATGCCCGGATGGCAGTGCCACAGGGAGATCCTTGAACCGGGCGTGTATTCCTAAGGTTGGCCTCTGCCTATTAATCGATAGCACCCTTCAAACGTCCTCACAAGAGACAGAAACGACGCCCAAGACCATCAGCGCCGACCGGAGGCACTCCACATATTCCAACCAGCCTCTAATCTCCAAAAAAAAAAAGCAAAAACAACAAGAAAACCCAATGTCAACGACGCTCACGTAACAGGACAAAATATCTTCGACTATAATAAACATACGAGACACTAATACAAGGCAACAACCAGTGGAACCAATTAGCGCACCAAACACAAGTCCATCTCTAGATTATAATGGATGAGCCTCAAGGAAGATGTGCAAGATAGAAGGTAATGGAACGATCGACTAAAAAAGGAATCATAATGCCCACCCACCTCTTTAACACAATTCCCTTAGCAAAAAAACCCCCCCGAGCCAATACAGAGAGCAACCAAAACACGAAGTTCCTCTATTCCCAAGCACAAGCCCTTGCGCAAGCACGAGCCCAAAAGATACACGCGGCGGACCCCACGCAGTTCTCTTGCCGACGTTTCACAATTGGGCTGGCCCTTGAGTGTGGCGAAGATAGACACTTTGTTGATTGCCAACGACGGTAGAAACTGAGTCACCATCTGCACCATGAGGGGGACCAGAACCGACGGTAATAGATTCCAACGAAAAAAAAAAAAGGAGGCAGAAAGAGCGCGATCTTGTGAGAATTCACAGGCCAGCGCACTGGTCTCAACCAGAAGGTGAGTCATCCTCAGAGACAGCCTGGCGGCTACAGATCAAACGATGGGATAGAACCGGACTATGTCCACAAGAAGGAACCAACCAATAAACATAAATAAATCAAATACTAACCCCATAAATAAAAAATAGATAGAAAACTTGCAACACCTACATGGTCAGACACAACATTGGCATCGATTATGTAGTAGAAAACTGTACTGAACGAGGATTCCGAAATCATCTCACATACTTTGAACAAACCAGAAGGAATCTGAGGGCTGGAGAGACTGGCCCAACCACTAAAGCAAGTTAAAAAAAAGAGCCCGACCGACACGCCTTCTTATGCCAAGAAGCACCCCCGAGCGTTATCCACCCGATCCCACGACCCACATGAGTCGGCCACAGCAACGTCTAAAGAACTCCCAACATCTCCAGGAGAACTCCACGTCCCAAGGGCTGACAACCGACAACCCTTCTGACACAACACACTACCGCAAAAAAGGGCACTGCACGAAACCACAAGAGTAGCGACCACACCTTGATCCAATGCGAGCACCAGTTGATACAAATTGCCGCATACACCCAATTACAGCAATAGACATCTTAACCCAAAATTACAAAAAAAAATTCGAAGACACAACCAAAGAAAAGTAAAGAGAATAGCTAATATCACATAGAGATTGGAAATTAAGTACCAGTGCTGACCAAACCAATTAGGGCTGACAACCAGTGATCTGCGCGGTCCAGTAAATCCAATCTACCTGGCCCTCAGCCTTCACCTCAAAACGTTGCTGCTCGTCATCATAACTGGGGACACTTGAATGATCCAGTCGATCAAAACTGACTATCCTTATGAGATATGGGCACTTTTCTAACCTAAGAACTGTAAAGTAATTCCTGATATTAGAGACTTCACAAACCCACCACCCGCGACCGTAATTTAATAAACTGGACATACTCTAACCTAGACTACCACGAGGATTGCACAAGGTGCGATTCACAAGCTGATGTTTGCAGGTAAAAAGGCAATAGCTACGAGCGGTAACAACCCTGAACCTAGAAGAACGGCCACTTGAGCATGCCATGCCAGCGCACACTTCGTCACGGCTAATGCGAGCCTCTTGGACACGCGTTGCTCATAATTGTAACTCCTCCAGAAACGTTTCCTCTCTCTCTCTCTGACACATAACCCCATGTGCACGCTAAGTAGATCAGGCAAAACTCCTACGGCTGGCTCTCGGGAGACCTAGCTGCACCAACACATCAAGGTTACCATCTAGACTGCAAAAAACCCACTTGGACGTGCTTTGTATTTGCGTCGGAATTCTTCTCAATTAGGCTGAATTGTCATTGGTTCCAGTTGCTTATTCACTTCGATGCCTATACCTCAAGTTTCCTCCATTTATTTAGTCCTCTCTAAGGTGGCGTTGCAATGTTAGATTGAGTTTTATCTAGGGCGATTTATAAGACTTCTCGGAATTAATAATAAATATAGAGAGAAACAATTCAGCCCTATTGCCCAAAAGGAGGAAGGTCCTAAAATAAGTATAGTTCTATTAGTTTCTAGTGATCCCTATTTAATAACAATAAGTATCGAGGAGATCTTTCATCACTCAACGTTTACAGGGCGAACCACTTTTGGCCATTGACCGCTAATCTAACGAGAGGACAACAATGGTGACATGACCAATTATCTCAATCACACCCCTAAAAATGTGTCGTCATTATACACAACCAAACCTGAAACTCAGCCGGCTTTATCTGTGATTACCCTGACAACAAAACAGAGCAAACAGCAGCCAGCTAAGCCAAGATATATCCAATATAAAAACCATCCGATGTACTGGACACCATGCAATGTAATAGAGTGGAAGGCTCAAGGAGATCCCCACAGCCAAAGTTCACAAATTCCTTTACCTCGTCGAGCTAGATCCGAAAGTGGTTGCAAAAAAGAAAAACTAGATGCACGCGCACTTTGCTTTCACAGCTCACTATCACGCCTACATAATATTACGGCTCCTATTGATGCACAAATACTATTTAGACTAGTTAGACCTATCTTGGGTAGGGACTTTACTCTTTATATAAGAGTATATCTCTTGTTTTTTTAATTGCCATTCTTTTTCGTTTATATTATAGTCTATATATTTTACAAGACCGCCGGTCTCCATGTCACACCCACTGTCCCTCGCTCGAAGAAACCTCTCACTACTCTGCCCGTAGGACTCAGGCTGGCCCAAATCTGAACTCACCGACAAGATAACCGGCCTGCCTCTGCTCCACAAGTGCTGGTTACAGGGAGGATTATAAGGCACGCTCCGCGCCTACGCAACACTGTTGGGGGCGCTCTCTTATGTCTGCCTCTTCTTGAGTTTTTCAGGGTCTCCCTGTAACCCCAGCTGTCCTGGAACTCACTCTGTAGACCAGGCTGGCCTTGAACTCACAAAGATCCGCCTGCCTCTGCCTCCCAAGTGCTAGGATTAAAGGCGTGCGCCACCACAACTGGCTCTCTCTCTCTCTATTTTTTTTAAGGTGCGCATCACCACACCTGGCTTAAAGGCAGTTCTTAGCTGCCATGTGGGTGCTGGGACTCAAACCCGGGTCCTTTGGAAGAGCAGTTAGAGCTCTTAACTGCTGAGCCATCTCTCCAGCCTCCATATATATATAGTTTTTATTCTAGGTGTATGAGTGTATCCTTGCATGTGTGTAAGTGTGCCTGTGTCATGCAATGCCTGCAGAAGTCAGAAGATGGTGTCGGATCCCCTGGAACTAGAGCTACAGATGGTTGTTAGCTGCCATGTGGGTGCTGGGAATAGAACCTGGGTCTTCTACAAGAGCAGCCAGTGCTCTTAACTGGTGAGTCATCTCTCCAGTCCCACAAGTACTTTCTTAATAGGTAAATTAAAGACAAAAATGTACCTTAGTTTGGACTTCCTGTCAAGTATTTTCTTGAATCAAATCCCGGATAAAGCCTTTAACTGTACTTTGTAAGAAAACCAGAAATGTTTTCCATGTTTTTCCCCTCCCCTCCCCTCCCTATATTAAAACGGCACCTATGGAGTCTTTAGAATTCAGGATAAAAAAAAGGAAAGGTACTCAAATAGCTACTCTAAACAAAAATATACAGAGAATTATAGCAAGAATGTAGCAGTGCACTGCAGGAATCAGGTCAGACCATCAGGATATTTTCCTCTATGCCTTTCTGAAAATTGCAAACTAGGCTTCTACCATTAGGCATTTAAATTATATCCAGGTCCTCTGAATCGAAGAACTTTGTTAATATATGGAAAGATGACAGAAAGACTTGAGTTCTGACTGTTCCCACATGCAACACTGTGATATGCCCTTTCCTGTAGAAGGCATTTAGAATAATGTGTTATTTTGGGCACAACTGCTTGCAAATTGGTTTTACATGAAGGATGCTTGTATTCATAAATTATTACTTATTGTTAAAAAATGAAAAAAAAATAAATAATAGAAGAAAAAAGAATAATGTGTTATATAACTATTTAACACATAGGTATCAGGTAAATGTGAAGATAGGTCACAAAACTCAACTATCTATCTATCTATCTATCTATCTATCTATCTATCTATCTATCAAGATTGAGATTATTTTACTGATAACTGGTGCTCAAAAATCACTAACTCGAGCTGGGCGAGGTGGCACACGCCTTTAATCCTAGCACTTGGGAGGCAAAAGCAGGCAGATCTTTGTGAGTTCAAGGCCAGCCTGGTCTACAGAGTGAGTTCCAGGACAGCTGGGACTATAGGGAGACCCTGTCTCAAAAAGACCAAAACAAAAAACAAACAAAACAAAAATCACTAACTCAAACTTGCAACGAGTTAAGTAACCCAACCCAAGCCCATTTTTTTTTTTTTTTTTTTTTTGAGTCAAGGTCTCCCTTTAGTCCCAGCTGGCCTGGAGCTCACTATGTAGACCAAGCGGGCCTTGAACTCATAGAGATCCACCTGCCTCTGCCTCCCAAGTGCTAGGATTAAAGGCATGCGCCACCATGCCCAGCTTCCAAGCCCATTTTCAATAGTAACTTCCATTAAGAATCATCATTACGGAAGAATTAACCTTATATTAGTATACACCAAAAATGGGAATGGGACACAGACTATCAAGGATACGGTCTACGATTAACAACCCACAGTTCCACAGTAGCAAAGCGGACAGAATAAACTTGGGCTTCTCGGTGAGTTCTTTGCTTGCTTTTTTCCCATCAATGCATTTACAGCACCTACATGGACATACCAGGAAAGAAACAGAAATAACTTTAAGCTTCATCAGAACATCACAGTACTGCTGCACAGAATAATACTATGGTATATTTCTGACAAATTGTCTATGTTACGCTTGGTTGACCTCCAGGTTTTAACACTGAGGGAACTCTTTCCTGACTGAGGCAATGTCTGTGGGGTGGGGGTGGGGGCAGTGGGAGGGGGGCGCACCAGTAGAAATGATCCAGGGTCATTGGATATCAGTTATTGCTCTGCCTCAATCACACCATTGCTGTGAGTTCGTATAAGTAACTGCCATGTTTCCCTGTGGTCAGCCACAACCTCTGGTTCTTACAATCTTTCTGGGACAGTTCCCTAAGCCCTGGGAGGCAGAAGTTTGATATAGGTGTCCTATTCAGTGATAAGCAGTCTACAGCTAAGAAGCTGCACATTGGCTAGCTGTGGGCCTCTGTGTTAATCACCATAGGGAAGCTTCTCCAGTGAGAGCTGAGACATGCCTTAACGACTGCAGCCTAGGAACGCTCTCCCCGTATTCATTCTTAACCACTGAGCCATCTCTTTAGCCCTAAGTAAGATTTCCTGATTCTGAAGAGATAGCTCAGTGGTTAAGAGTACTTTCTGGCTGGACATGAAGGCTGACACCTTTAATCCCAGCACTCAGGAAGCAGAGGCAGGCAGATCTCTGTGAGTTCAAGGCCAGCCTGGTCTACATAGTGAGTTCAGGCCAGCCTGGTCTACATAGTGAGTTCTAGGCCAGCTGGGGCTATAGGGAGACCCTGTCTCAAACAACAACAACAACAACAACAACAAAAACACAAAAAACATACAAAGAGAACTTTCTGTTCTTATAGAGGATCTGGGTTTGAGTCCCAGCACCAAATGGAAGCTAAGAACTGTCTATAACTCCAGTTCCAGGGGATCCAACACCCTCTCTGACCTCTATAGGCATTGTACACACACAGTACACTTACATACATGCAGAGATTATAAACAATAAAAAGATTTCCTGATATTTTGAGTGAGGGAAATGGTCCTACTTGGATTAGTTCTTTTGTAATACAACTTCTTCCTATATGTCTACCTGAAACCCCATCTTGTGCCCTTTCCTCCATAAGACCCTATGAGACTATTCACTATAATACTTGCAGGCAGAGTTTACTATTATATGAACCATGTTCCCTACATTTCCTCAATGCTTTCCTAAACAAACATCCACACAAAATGTCATTTCCCAGACTTACTCGTGAACAGCATACACAAAGAGTGCATCGGTTACGATGACAGAAAACCTCTGGAAAAGGAGCGTCCTTGAGCTGCAGTAGTTCAGGTTATGGAGATTAAGCATCTCTTGATCAAAGTATTTGGCAACATGTGATAGGACATATTCAAACCATGCAAAGAAAGGTGGGTAATCCAAGGTCCACTCTGAAGTTGCCTGCAATAAAAAAAAAAAATTAAGACATAATTTAAGTAACCTTTAGGTTTAAAGAACTAAATTTGTTCACTCTCTGACTTTGCAAAAAGCACAATGAAACAAAATTGGATTTAAAATGCCTTCGATATACATAGCAATTCCTAAGTAAGCATCAGATCATGGTACACATGAAGGCATACCTCTATAATCCCAGCATTGAGCAGGTAGTTTACACAGTAAGATTTTATTTAAAAATATAACACAATAAAATAAAATATTAATATCAAATAATATCCTTGACCTAAGCCAAGGCCACATGCAGGAAGAGCTGCTCTGCTCCTGCGTCTTTCCGTGTGTGTTCACTGGGCACTGACAGCATCTCCAATAGGGACCATGATTCAAGGTCTCTCTCAGATTTGGAAAAAGAAATTGAGTCAAGATTCAGATAAAATGCTTGTTAGTTTTCTGCTTACCTTATTTTTAAACTTTTTTTTTTTTAATAGTACTGGGGTCTGAATTTAGGCAAGAGCTATAACATTTTGACACATTCCAAGTTCAGCCTTGTTATGAGAATGAAGGGCTGGAGAGATGGCTCAGTGGTTAAGAGCGCTGATTGGGGGGCTGGATAGATGGCCTGGCGGTTAAGAGTGCCGACTGCTCTTGCAGAGGACCTGGGTTCGATCCCCAGCACCCACATGGCGGCTAAGAACCATCTTTAACTGCAGTTCCAGGGGAATCCAACGCCCTCTTCTGACCTCCATGGCATTGCACGACATGGGTGCACCAACCTAGATGCAGACAGTACATTCATACACATAAGAAAAAAAAAAGTGAGAGAATGAATGACAGGTCCCAAGAAGTCATAACCTGTTGACTCCCCTGCAGGGATAAAAACACAGACGCTTTAGATACCATGAGGTAAGCCCAGAGGTGCTCTGTCAGAGAACCTAGCCTATGAACCCACTAAGTTCTTTTTTGAAAAATCTCTAATTCTAAGTCTTAAACAAAATGATCCACTGAACTGAGAAAAGAAAAACTATAAATTCTGTTTTTCAATCTCATTCTTTAAAGTTATTATTTTAATAGTACACTTAGAGAGTGGTGGCTTTTTAACTCAGACATGTTGGGTAGAAAATACCTAGAAATGATTTTTTCCTAGGGTATGGATAATTAAGAAAAGTTCAAGTAATTCTTAAAAATTGGGCCAGGTAGAGACAGGCAGATCTCTGTGAATTCAAGGCTAGCCTGGTCTACATATTGAGTTCCAGGCCAGCTGGGGCTATAGGAAGACCCTGTCTCAAAAAAGTCCAAAACAAAAAACAAACAAAAAAAACCTTTTTTGTCAATTTCTTCCTTCCTTTCTCTTTTTTTTTTTTTTTGTGTGTGATTTTGAGATAGTGTCTATCTATAGCCCCAGCTGTCCTAGAACTCACTTTTTGAACTCCCAGAGATCTGCCTGCCTCTGCCTCCCAAGTGCTGGGATTAAAGGCGTGCCACTACCTCCCACCACTGTCAATTTCTTTATTTTTATATGTTATGAGTGTTTTGCCTGCATGTAAGTGCACTACATGCATGCAATGCCCTCAGAGGCCAGAACAGGGCATGGGATCCCCTGGAACTAGAGTCACAGATGGTTGTTAGCTGCCATGTGGGTGCTGTGAACCAAACTTGGGTCCTATGCATCTTAGAGAAACAATAGCTCTTAACCACTGAGCCATCTCTCCAGCCCTCTTTATTGTCAATTTAGACTTTACTGACATTTACAGATTCTAGCTACAATTTCACATGTCAAAGCCCACTCTCTCCTAAAAGTGCCATTTATTTTTTTATTGGAAGTCTAAAAGATTTTCTGACTTTAGTGACTTTAAAACTGGGAAGCAATAAAAGAAATGGGCTGCTGCCTAATGGACAGTCGTTTTCCAGAATGAGGTGTCCTTGTGTTTCCTTTGCTGTCCCCAATCATCCCATACCACCCAGATGCTCTCTTTATGCCACCCCAAACTGGACAGAGGGCCTCTGGCTCAAGGGCTTCTATCTGGGGCCATCCTCTTAATTACTTCTGGGAAGCTGGTAGGGCTATAAGCTAGTATTTCCTCCCAGCCACTCCTCTAAGAGCTGCTGGAGGTAAGACTCAAATCTGGGTCTCTTGACTATAAACCCACCAGCTTAGGAAGCTACAAGAGAGCTGCTTCTCAATCAGGGAAACAACCAGCATGTCCATATGAAGATGGAAAAAGTGTTTCATGCAAGAGATGATGTTGATTAATGATTCTTCTGGTTACTTCCCTATTTGACCAAAATAAGGCCAAACAAAAAAGGCAAAGTCACATCAAAGGAGGACTCTACAAAAAATCCACTTTTCACCTGTCACCTTCCTGGGACAGCACAAAGACCACCTGACCAACTGCACAGCCATCAAGGCTGATCTCCTACTGTGAGCCTCCTTGCCAAACCAGAATTGGCTTCTTAATGTTTTTTTTCTTCCTTGCTGGCAGGAAAAAAACAAAAACAAAAACAAGGAATATTATCACTTGGATCCCTTTTCCTATAAACCTCTTTTATAGCCTGAGATAATAGGTAGAAGTTAGGATTATAGGAGGAATAGAAAGAACATTCAGAACAGTAGAATTAAAAGAGAAAAGGACTAGCTGGGCGTGGTGGCGCACACCTTTAATCCTAGCACTCAGGAGCAGAGGCAGAGGCAGGCTGATCTTTGTGAATTCAAGGCCAGCCTGGTGTACAGACTGAGGTCCAGGACACTGGGGCTACAGGGAGACCCTGTCTCGAAAAGAACAAAAAAAAAAAAAAAAGAGAGAAAAGGACTACAAACAGAGCCCTAGAGTACATGCTTCAAAAAATTTTTTGTACGATTTATTATATTCTGTGTCTATGGGCACCAACAGAGGCTAAAAGAGGGTGGTGAATCCCTTGAAGCTGATGATACAGATGTTTGTGAGCCACTTGAAGTAGGTGCTGGGATATGAAATCTTGTCCTTGTATAGAGCACCAAGAGGTCTTAACTGCTGAACCATCTCTCCAGCCTTATAGAGTTCCAGCCTTTTAAGGGATGTGCAAAAACGAGAAGGAACAGTCAGAGAAAACGGAGGAAATGGCAAATCAGAGGACTGCCTTTTCCTTGATAGGTTGAAAGTCAATATACAAATAATGCTGTCTAGGCGTGGTGGCTCATGCCTTTAATCCTAGCACTTGGGAGGCAGAGGCAGGTGGATCTTTGTGAGTTCAAGGACAGTCTGGTCTACAGAGTGAGTTCCAGGACAGCTGGGGCTACAGGGAAACTCTGTCTCGAAAAGACAAAACAAATAATGCTGATAATTAATGCTTATTGACTAACTATTCTAAGCAGTGTGCTAAGTGCTTCCCATGTTATATTCATTTTCTCTTAATTATTAAAATTACATAATTGGAGACAGTGAGGCTTTGCAAGGTTAAGCACCTTGCCTATAATCACTCAGCCTGGTTATTAAGTCGCAGGGCTCAAAGTCAAACCTAGTGGTCTGAAACCATGGCCCAAATCTTTGACTACTAGGCCACAGAGTACTTTTCCTCATTGGTATCTACACATGCAAACTATACCTGAAGATAAAATAATTAAAGTTCCCTAATATTTCTATGAAATAGTTATAGTATTATTACATAAAAAGAAACCTAGTTCCTTAGGACAGCTGTTTCTAGGCTTACTCAATATAAAGGACTATGCTGGCTTGAAAAAAACCAAAACAGGAGCTGGAGATGCAGCTGTTGTTAGTGCCTGCCTAGCCTTGGGCTCCCCATACTGCACAAACTGGCTAATCTTCAGCTATATAGTGAGCTTGAGGCCAGCCTGGGCTAATACAACTGCTTTAAAAAAAAGACCTTACAAAACCCCAGAAAAATACCTTCTTTAAAAAAAAAAATGTATGGGGCTGGAGAGATGGCTCAGTGGTTAAGAGTACCGACTGCTCTTGCAGAAGACCTGGGTTCGATTCCCAGCACCCACATGGTGGCTAGTAACAGTCTTTAACTCCAGTTCCAGGGGAATCCAACACCTTCTTCTGACCTCCGAGGCATTGCAGTACACGGGTGCAACAACCTACATGCAGACAGTACATTCATACACATAAAAAAATAGATAGAATTAAAAAAAAATGTATGTACAAGTTTATATGTGTGCATATGTGCTTACAGATATGGACGTGCATGCAGTGTGCGTGGAGGTAGAGGCTGACATCGAGTGTCTTCCTTAGCTGTTCTCTACCTTACTTTTTGAGACAGGCTCTCACTGAACCTGGAACTCAACACTGGCTAGGCTGGTTGGCCAGTGAGCTCTAGAAGGTATCTCTACATCTCTAGAGCTGGGATCATATGGCATGCCACTGTGCCTACCCTTTTACGTGGGCACAGGAGATTTAAATTCAGGTCCTCATGGTTCAGCAGCAAGCACTCTACTGAGGCATCTCTTCAGCCCCAGAAAAGTACCTTCGTAAAAACAGTCATTAAAAAAAATTATTGTGAGCCGGGTGTGGTGGCGCACGCCTTTAATCCTAGCACTTGGGAGGCAGAGGCAGGTGGATCTTTGTGAGTTCAAGATCAACCTGGTCTACATAGCAAGTTCCAGGATGGCTGGGGCTACAGGGAGACCCTGTCTGAAAAAGACAAAATAAATAAATAAATAAATAAATAAATAAATAAATAAAATTGTGTGTGTGTGTGTGTGTGTGTGTGTGTCCGCACGTGCATGGATATGCATGCTATGTCTTGCATGTGGAGGTCAAAAGACAACCTGCAAGAGTTGGCCCCAAAACTAAAAGGACTAAATTCAGGTTGTCAGATTTGGCAGCAGGCACCTTCACCTGCTAAGCCATCTCGCTGGCCCTGGAGAGGATAAATTTGGAGTGCCAGTCCTCTCTATCCAGCATGGTTCTGGGGATCCAACCCAGGTTATCAGGCTTGGCAGCAGGCATCTTTACTCACTGAGCCGTCTTGCTAGCCCCCAAACATAATTTTTATAGATTAATAACAGACTTTTCTCTTGTTTGTAGTGTGGAGGGCTATCCAGACATGGTGGGAAGTGCTCGCCCCGAGCTACGCCCCCAGTCCTGGAAACTTGCTTTTCAACATCAATAATTTGTTAATGTCTATTTATTTATTTATTTATTTATTTATTTATTTATTTATTTATTTATATGTATGAATGTACTGTCTGCATGTAGGTCTGTGCACCCGTGTCGTCCAATGCCGCAGAGATCAGAAGAGGGTGTTGGATTCCGCTGGAACTGGAGTTAAAGACAGTTCTCAGCCGCCATGTGGGTGCTGGGGATCGAACCCAGGTCCTCTGCAAGAGCAGCCGGCGCTCCTAACCACTAGGCCATCTCTCCAGACCCCCCCCCCTTTTTTTTAGATGAGGTCTGGTTATATAGCCCAGGCTGGCCTTGATATTGATCTTCCTGCCACAGCATCTCAAGGCTGGTACTACAGACACGTGCCACCATACTGGCCTATACATCATCTTAAAAATATTTTTTAAAGCCAGGCATGGTGGTGCATGCCTTTAATCCTAGCACTTGGGAGGCAGAGGCAGGCTGATCTCTGTGAGTTCAAGGCCAGTCTGGTCTACATAGCAAACTTCAGGCCGGCTGGGACTAAAGAGGGACCCTGTCTCAAAAAGACAACAACAACAAAAAAATTTAAAGGTGGACATTAAAACTTACCTCATAATACCACTGAGACACTGGCAAACTGTGAGTGATAGCAAGCCAGTTTCGGTGCACTTCAAAATCCGTGGAGTGGCTACACAAAGCAATTACAGGAATAAAGTGAGACTGTTTTGTTTGTTGAGACAGAATCTCCCTGAAGCCACAGCTGGGCTCAGACTAGCTATGTAGAGCAGGCTGGCCTCAATCTCACAGAGATCCACCTGTCTCCTTGGGATCAAAGGTGTGAGCCATCACACACCACTAAAATGAGATTTTGGAAACATTTCTAATTTCTCTAACTATGCTTGTAAATAGAACACAACATAAATAGTCATTACTCATTCTATCCTGTAAGACACATACAGGTATGAAAAGTCCTGTAACAACTTTCTGATCTGGAGGCCAGATCAGGCTTCCTTCTGAAGAGTTCTCAGAGGAGGACCTAGGAGATGTTGAAAGAGGTCAGCTATCCGAGGCAGAATGAAGGCAAGTATTTAGGACATTGCACAGAACTGATTTTTCTCACAAACAATGCTAACAAAGTTCATAACCTAGAAAAGGCTTTACATACAAGGAAGATTTTTGTTTGTTGGGTTTTGTTTTGTTTTTTTTTTTGAGACAGGGTATTCCTGTAGCCCCAGCTGGCCTTGAACTCACAGAGATCTGTCTACCTCTGCCTCCCAAGTGCTGGGATTAAAGCTGTGTGCCACCATGCCCAGCTAAAAAAGTTCTTTAAACTACATTTATTTATTTTGTGTGTGTCATCATCAGTCTTCCTACCTTTTGCCCTCAGAGTGCTGACATTACAGGCAGGAGTCACCATACCCACCTCTACAAGTAGGTTTTGTTGAGGTAATGTTGTAACACTGACCTACATTCCCAACCTTGGAAACTTCCACAATAACATCAATAATATTTAGGTGTTTACACATCAACCCCTCCTAAAGTCCTCCAGACAGGGTCTGGATATATAATTCGAGCTGGCCTTGAATTCCCCCTCTGTTCATTTATTTATCTGGACATTTGGAGGGATGAGCCAAACACAGCATGTCTGAAGTCAGAGTACAACTTTGCAGGAGATGCTGTTCTCTTCACTCTTTCACCATGTAGGTTCTGGGGGTCAAATTCCAGTTGTCAGGCTTACTGGCAAGTAAGTAAACCATCTTACCAACACTGACCTTGAGTTCTTTTTGGTGGGGGGCTACTATATAGCCCCAGTTGGCCTGGAACTCTCTACATAGAACAGGCTGGCCTCCAACTCATAAAGATCTGTGTGCCTCTGTCTATCCAGTGTTGGGACTACGGGGCATGTGCCACCACGCTGGGGGTAGGAGTGGTGCTTACATTTTTGATCCTCCTACGTCCACATCCCAAATGCTGGGACTACTGAAAACCAGCATCACCACACCTGCTCTGCCTTCTGAGTCATTTATTATTCCACCACCTGTTTTCAATGATGGTGGGATGCTGTTCATACACTGATATATCCTTTTATAGGTTTATGACTTATATCACTACTATTTTATTTTTTTTGGTCTTTTTGAGACAGGATCTCCCTATAGCCCCAGTGGGCCTGGAACTCACTATGTAGACCAGGCTGGCCTTGAAGTCAGAGATCTGCCTGCCTCTGCCTCCCTAGTGCCGGGATTAAAGGTGTGTGCCATCATGCCTGGCCCATCACTATTTATTTTTGAGACAGGGTTTTGCTGTTTAGTACAAGCTGCCCTCCAATTTATGATTCTCTTACCTTGGCCTCCTGGGTGCTGGGATTATAGACATAGGTCACCATGCCTAACTCTAAATTTATATTATTTTTTTACATCATTTTAGTCAGATGTGGATAAGAAATGTTTCAGTAACCAAAAAGCTTTCATGCAAGTTGTCAGTTTCTCCATCTCTACTGTAAGCAATCAGAAAAACTGTCTTTAACCTTGTTGCTCTGTAGCCAGCATAGAGCTTAGACTACAGTAGGCCCTTTCAGAAAGTTTACTAAATTAATGGATGGCTAAGTAAATAAATGAACATGAGTGGATGGATAAAATGAACCTATGAAACACTACAAATATCCCAGCATAAAGATTATAAGCCACTAGGCAGCAAGAGGTGGACAAGACTGTTGGTTTATAGGGATTACCATGGATCTTCAAGGAAGACTAAACTTCATTCAGTCTATAGTCTAAGGCAGGTAACTAGTAAAATGTTTAAAACCTCTTGTTACATACCTATGTTATACATGTGTTATCTACGCATGTATAGTCCTAAAGCTGGGTGTGGTGCACGCACCTGTAATCCCAGGACTCAGGAGGCTGAGGAAGGATGATCTCTAGTTTGAGGCTACACAGCGAGACATTACCTCAAAACTAAGAACAATACCAAATCAAAAAGCTAGACATGAGGCTGGAGACATGGCTTGGTGGTTAAGAGCACTGGATGCTCTTGCAGAGGACCAAAGTTCAGTTCCCAGCATTGATGTGGTAGATAAGAGTCATCCTTAACTGCAATTCCAGGTGTCCCAACATCTTCTTCTGGCCTCTGCTGGCATGTATGACATGGGTGCACTTAACATACATGTAGGCAAAACACATTTTAAAAAAAAGGCTTGGTGGAACATATCTGTAATCATAACACTCAAGAAGGAGAGACAGGCAAATTGTTCCAAAACTGAGGCCTAAACAAACAAAAACCATTTTCTACATAGGTATTCCCTATAGAATACTTGCTCATTGCATGTTGATGCATGAACTGTCCTAAATATCTGTGTAATTATGCATGAAAGTTTAAACCAAAGGGAGAGAATTTTAGCTTTGTAGTAGTAACAATGTATTTTTTTCTAATAGGTGAATAAGAATGAAAGTAACTTTAAAGTGATGAAATTGTATTTGAAAAAAAATGCAAACCTAGGAACATAAAATCAAACCTCAAGCAACAGTGATGTACTGCTCACAGTGAGGACACACAGTATTTGAAACATGCACCTAAGGCAATCTGTCATTTGCAACATTAGAGAGCACAGTTAAACAACCCGACAGCTATGACATCAGTAGAGAATATTATCTCACAGGACTATCATTGTAATATGCAGTCCATCTGTGACCAAGCACTATCATTAAATACATGTATGCATATGTATGCAATACATAATACTTAGTATGCAATGTGATACACAGGTTAAAAAATGGCCAGAGTTAATATAGAGAACAACTAGGCAAGTATTCTAGAATAAGAGTTATCCTGAATTACATAGCATCCCTGAGGATAATTTCCAGACTAAAAATAACTAATCAGGAAATAATCACTTTATACAAGCATGTCTATGTTAAAAAGGGGGTATGGAAGCCAGGCATGGTGGCGCAAGCCTTTAATCCTAGCACTTGGGAGGCAGAGGCAGGTGGATCTTTGTGAGTTCAAGGCCCGCCTGGTCAACAGAGTGAGTTCCAGGTCAGCTGGGGCTACAGGGAGACCCTGACTCGAAAAACCAAAAAAAAAAAAAAGGGGGGGGGTATGGAGTCCTTTCTTCTAAAGTGAAGGATGGTTTTGCTCTTAGTCATGCTTTCTACCAACTAATCCCTTCTGTCCCCAGATCCCTATAGTCTGAACCTAGACATTGCAATGTGTATACAATTACATATACGGTAGTATGGTTGGATCCTTCACAAAGAGCTCTTCCGGAGCTGACCCAACGAAATTAAAGGTACAAAAAAACCTAAACTAGGTTGCAGGATCCAGAAGGAAGAAAGAAGAGAATCCCATGGAGGACGTGTGTGTGTTTGTGTGTGTGTGTGTGTGTGTGTGTGTGTGTGTACTGAGCAGAAAAGGTTGTAGGGAAGGCTATTAGGATACTGAGTACCCAGTACGTACACAGTACTATTTGGTGGTGGTTCCTGGCTTCCATGCTTCTAGTTTGGGCCCTACGCCCATTTTCACCTAAATTTACACGCATTTTTCCCAGTCCCATGCGATCCGGCACTGCTTACATTATCTTGCACTACTTGCCTTCCTACACCGCCCACTCTTCAGCCAGAATCGCCACTTTATGTACCCAGAATTCTTTCCTACTTTCCTCTGCCTGAACTGCTTGTCACATTGCTTATTTTTTTCTTTCTTTCCTTTTAAAATACTTTATTTTTATTTTACGTGTATGAGTGTTTTCCCTGGATGTATGTAAGTGCACCTGTGTTGTGCAGTGCCCACGGAGATCAGAAAAGGGTGCCGGATCCCCTGGAAGTGGAGTTATGGATGGTGCTAGCCGCCATGTGGGTGCTGGGAACCGAACCCTGGTTCTCTGCAAGAGCAGCCAGTGGTCTTAACTGCTGAGCCATCTCTCTAGGCCCTGCTTCTTTTTCAAAGTTCATATTTTAGCTCAAACATCATCTCCTACAAGGATTAAAAATCCTGCCCTCAGTTATCCTGTATCCTTTATAAGTCCCAACGATCTGAAACTTTGCCGCTACAACTCCCCTGGGGCCCAGGTCCTGAACTGCCCTGTTCAGCCCTGCATCTACTTGAAGGCAGATCATACCTTCAGGCTGAACGGCGGAGCTGGGTCCCATCAACCCGCTTATTAGGGATAGGGACCCTGAGGCTCCAAGACTTGACTGAGCCCAGACTAGGCTAGATTCAAGTTCCGGGACTAGGTAATCCTCCGCGCTGTGGGAACTCAGCAAAGGCAAGTGGAGACAACACATGGCATTTCTCCCCCGCGTGTCTTCCGCCCAGCCCCGGGCCCTGCAGGTCCTTACTAGGTGGGAATGAGAAGACACTTGAGGAGAGTCACCCCGAGCGCCAAGGCCGAAAACCAATGGCCACTGGAGTTGGCCCCGGCCGCCATTGCTGCAGCACAGCGCTCGTTCAGCCGAGATTAATTTCCGGGATGCTGCGCATGCGGGTTGGCCTTCTTGGGCGGGGCCCGCTAGCTGTGCGCATGCGCGGGCTGCTCTGACCAGAGAGCGTGCTTGCATTTAAATCTCTCGCCCAGTCGCTGGCCCGGAGGGCTTAACTGCATCTTTGCGGGCCAGTGTGCGGATAATATTCTTTGTTTGTTTTGCTTATTATTTCACTCGTTATTTCGTTCGTTCATTTATTCATTTACTTATCATTTAGTTGTTATTAGAACGTATTTCTATTCAAGCAGTTGGTCGTCCGCTTCGTATCTTGAATTTTTGCCTAATTTGGAAAACCTAGGTGAGGAAAAAAAAAAGCCTTATCTTACCCCAGAGATGGTCAAACGGTAGTGAAGGAGACGTTGTTATCTGTTAGTTACAGTATTTGGGAATAATACTGTGAGAAGCGGAGGTTAAAGCAGAGGTTAAATCCCTGTGGAGAATGCTATGAGTTGGTCTTACAGAGGTGAAAATCCTCCTGATTCTAGGCGCTCTGAGCGAGGCCCTCAGTGCAGCACCTGCCTGAGCGGGTCTCATCCCAGAAGCACGCTCAAGTCTCCCCAACACTAACTTGCAAATAAATGATTGGAGTATCTTGTTAAAATTCACATCCAGATTCCGAGGGCCCACCAACTAGGTGACATCAGTTCTGAACCCAGTTCAAATTGATGTCAGTTCTGTGCTACACAAGCAGAAGCACCTGCGGTGGAATTGGTCTTAAACTTTTATGAACTGTGGTCGTGACATATTAAACGTTGGCTTCCTTTTTTTGTAAATAAGGATTAAAAAAAATTTTTTTGGAGATAGGGTTTTCTATAGCTCCAGCTGGCCTGGAACTCACTCTGTAGAGCAGGCTGGCCTTGAACTCACAGAGATCTGCCTGCCTCTGCCTCCTGGCTTAAAGACAGTTCTTAGCTGCCATATGGGTGCTGGGAATCGAACCCAGGTCTTCTGCAAGAGCAGTTGGCCCTCTTAACTGCTGAGCCATGTCTCCAGCCCCCAAGGATTAAAATTTTTTCAACCTCATAACCTTGTAAGGATTAAGCAAATGAATGGGATGGTGCCAGGAAAGAATAAGTGCTCAGTAATGTGTCTGAGAAATTAAATACCTTATTGAAAGATGTACTGCAGCAAGTTATTAGATGAATTTATGTCCCATTCACAGCTGGGTATGCCACCCACATATATATGATGGTCAAATTTATATCTCAAACCCAGCCCTTTTCTCTGACCTCCAGAATCTTATTTCTAGCTGTCTTTCTGACCTCTCTTAGGAAGATTTGCTCTTTCCCTCTCTTCTCCCCTCCTCTCTCTCCCTCTCCCTGCTGCTCTCCCTGCTCCAGTGTCCCTCTTCTTCCTCCTTCTCTTCCCTCCTATCTCTCATCCTGTCTCTCCTCTTCTGCCTCTCTCCTGAAATTGGGGATTGAATTAAGAGCCTCACATATGCTAGTTAATGGTTTACTACTGAGCATCATACAAGCTCCCAGTCCTGTTATATAGTATTTTTTTTCCTTTTTTGGGGGGGGTATTTTTGAGGCGGGGTCTCCCTTTTAGTACCAGCTGTCCTGGAGCTCGCTCTATAGACCAGCCTGGCCTTGAACTCAGAGAGATCCGCCTACCTCTACCTCCTGAGTGCTGGGATTAAAGGCTCGAGCCACCATGCCTGGCTCTGTTATATAGTTTTTAAATGTTTGTTTACTTTTGATATTTTGAAGCAGGATATCAATATCAATCAATAGCCCAGTCTGGCCTTGACCTCACTTTAGAATCCACATTGCCTCTCAACTTTCAATCCTCCAGCCTTAGCCTCGCAAGCAGCTGGTATTACAGGCATGCATTACCAGATCTAGCTACAGTTCCTTTCCTATAAAATGACACACACACACCCTAAAGGCTGGGGTGTGGATATCTTTGGAGATCATTATTCAGTTTACCACATATCTCAAACTGATTATCTCCAAAACCAAACTCATGATCTTTTTTTAAAAAATTTATTTATTTTTGTATGTGTACTCAAAGAATGACAGCAGCTGTCCAGTTGTTTACCATGGATATGTCACTTACTGTGGGGTGGCCTTTTTGAGACAGGTTCTCCCTGTAGCTCCGGCTAGCCTGGAACTTACTATGTAGACCAGACTGGCCTCAGTCTTACAGCGATCTGCTATCCCTTGCCTCCCCAGTGCTGACATTAAAGGTAGCTAGCTATGACTGTTTCTAACTGATATTGCCAAGTCCTGTCTTGTTCATCCAAATCTCTCATATTCATCCAAGCCTCCTAACTGCCCTAGTCACACTTACCTGTTTCAGTGTCTGGTACATGCCTGGTTTCCTACTGTTAGTGTTCCTTCTCTCTGGAATGTTCACCCTTCTCCTAGGTTAGTTAACTCAAGGACCTCTTCCCCAACCTCGTCATTGTCCTACCCTGCGCACCTGTCAGCCGAGTACAGTTTACATTGTTTGTGTGTGATCATCTG
Organism: Rhizomys pruinosus; assembly: GCA_009823505.1. Taxonomy (NCBI): domain Eukaryota; kingdom Metazoa; phylum Chordata; class Mammalia; order Rodentia; family Spalacidae; genus Rhizomys; species Rhizomys pruinosus. The sequence goes on along the minus strand of VZQC01004132.1, from coordinate 5,496,275 downwards.
ATTCCCTCCCTTGTTACTTACTCCTTCAGGGCAGGGGCTTTGTTTTTATTTATTATTAACAGCAGCAGCAAGTCCAGCAGCGGGCACAACACATACACAACTCGATAGCTGTTGAACAATGTATTTAAACAAGCTTCCAGCCCAAATCTCTCCTACCTCTGAGTCCCCACTCCTCCTGTCAGAGTTCTATTCAGAATGAATAAAACTGGGACTTGGGGAGAAATTGCAGAGTAGCACCAGTGTCAGTTTTATAGCATTGTCAGACTGGGAAATCTGAGCAGATCGAACAATGTACAGTTTGGTGAAGTTGTTCATAAGCCATCGTGACCTGGCCTCTTTCCTTTCCGAGAAGCTAATCCATTCTGCTCAGTCCCTGGGTATTGCTGGTGGTTGGAAGCTTTCCTGACCACTGACAAGCTTGTCTCAGAGGAATGCTTGGGTTGATGATCTCACAGGCTGCAGTAGCTCTGTGGGTTCAGGTGCCTAGAGACTTGGAAAAAAAAAGTCTTAGGGGCTGGAGAGATGGCCTAGCAGTTAAGAGCACCGACTGCTCTTACAGAGGACCCGGGTTCGATCCCCAGCACCCACATGGCGGCTAAGAACCGTCTGTAACTCCAATTCCAGGAGAACTCCAGTTCCAGGGGAATCCAATGCCCTCTTCTGACCTCCGAGGCATTGCATGACACAGGTGCACAAACCTACATGCAGACAGTACATTCATACACATACAAAAATAAATTAAATTTAAAAAGTCTTATACCTTTTTGGAACTTTATAGTTACAATTAACCACCAGAAATCATAGGGTTTTTTTAAACCTCAAGATTATTATTCATAATGTCATGTGGATAACAGAGTTGGAACTTTAGTAAGTTCCAAGTTTTTAAAAAATTTATTTATTTATTTATTTATTTATTTATTTATTTATTTATTTTTTGGCCTTTTTCGAGACAGGGTCTCCCTGTAGTCCCAACTGTCCTGGAACTCACTCTGTAGACCAGGCTGGCCTTGAACTCACAAAGATCCGCCTGTCTCTGCCTCCCAAGTGCTAGGATTAAAGGCGTGTGCCACCACGCCCAGCTTAAATTTTATTTATTTTTATTTTATGTATATGAGTATTTTGCCTGCATGTTGTGTACTATATGCCTGCAGTGCCTTTCAAGGCCAGAAGAGGGTGTCAGATCCCCTGGAACTGGAATTACAGATGGCTGTTATGTATAAGATGGGTGGGTTGCTAGAAACTGAACCTGGGTCCTCTCAGCCAGCGCTGAGACTTCTCTCTACCCCCCCCCCCATTTGAAATTTTAAATGTTAGCTATTCAGTGCTGCAGAACAAAGTCCTCTGAAACATAGTACCTTAAAACATAAACATTTACTGTATCATAGTGTCTGTGGTCAGGAACTCAAGAGTGAGGGGCTAGTTAGGTGTCTCTGGCTCAGTGTCTTTCTTGAGGTCGTAGTCAACTGAAGCCTTGGCTAGAACTGGAGGATCTGCTCTACTTCCAAGGCCAGCAGAAGACCCCAGTTTCCTGTTCGTGTGTGCTTTCTGCTTTCTTTTTTAATTTTAATGTATTATTTTTTTTTCTTCTTGAGACAGGGTCTCCCTGTAGCCCCAGTTGACCTGGAATTCACTAGGTAGACCAGTCTAGCCTCAATCTCACAGATATCCACCTGCCTCTGACTCCCAAGGGCTGGGACTAAAGGTGTACACCATGTCTAGCTTGTTTTCTTTTTACTAAAATATTTTATTTATATTTTTATTTTATGTGTATGAGTATATTGCCTGCATGTATGTAAGTGCACCATGTCATGCAATGCCCTTGAACATCAGACAAGGGTGTTGGATTTGCTGGAACTGTTAGCTGCCATGTGGGTGCTGAGAACCAAACCTGGGTCCTCTGTTGGAACTTTATTTATTATGTGTATGCATCTGTGCCTGAGTGTATGTTTGTGTACATGTATGCAGATACCTGGAGAGGCCAGAAGAGGGTATTAAACCCCCTAGAATTGGAGTTATAGGCAGTCGTGAGCCACCCAGTGTGGATGCTGGAAGCTGAATTAGGGGTCTCTGCAAGAACAGCAGGTGCTCTTAGTCCTAGGATATCTCTCCAACCATATCTCTCTTCCTGCAGCTCCCCTCCCCACTTTATATTTTGAGACTAAGTTTCACCGTGGAGCCCTACCTGGCCTGGAACTTGCTGTGTAGGCCAATTTGTTCTAAAACTTGCAGTGATAATCTTGCCTCTGCCTTCGGAGGGCTAGGATTGCCGATGTGTTTACTATGTCCATCATTGCAGAGGCTTTTTTTTTTTTTTTTTTTTGTCTCCATGTAGCCCCAGCTGGAACTCACTTTGTAGAACAGACTGGCCTTGAACTCATAGAGATCTACCTGCCTCTGCTGGGATTAAAGGCTTGCGCCAGCACACTCAGCCATACAAAGGCTTTTTTGGTGTCTTCTTAAATATACTTATTATGTGGCTGATGTCCATGTGATTCAGTAGTGAGGAAGGAATAAGTTGTGATGCTTTTCTGACCTACCGCCTGAAGGTGCATACCAACACTTATGCTTTTTTGTTAGAAGCTACTTCCTAAGTCCAGCCCACGGTCATGGGAAGGGCAATTAGACACCCCTCCTTTTTTATTTTAGAGTCTGGATCTTACTATGTAAACCCAGGCTAGCCTTCTTGTGATCCTCCTGTTGAGCTCCCCCACCCCATGCTCTACCCCTCCTCATCGTGGGACTACAGGCGGCAGACTCTACCTTTTGGAGGGAGGAATGATGAAAAACTCGCTAACATAGTTTAAATAACCATAGATGTCTCAGCTACATAGTCAGGAATCTGATTGTATGTAGGTAAAAACCAAACCAAACAGACTGGGAGTAGCAAGGCCCTCCATTTATCATGTCTAGTTCTCCATATGAACGATCTATTCCTTTCTTTGTGTTCCAATAGAGCTCTGAAGATGTGCAGGCCCTGGGACAGGTTGAGGGAACTCAACATGAACAGGACTTGCTTTGCCTGAGAACATGTAGGCAGTATCATCATGCTGAGCTTTTCTTTTTACAGCTGTGCTTTGAAATAATCACTAACTACTAGGACCATGTAGTAGTCCAAGATCTATTTTCAAAGGGTAAGTCTGTTCCACAGAAAGCATGGTCTTGCTGTAAGACTGTAACTTTCATTTTGTAGTTTGCAGAGATGTTACAGAGCATCGTTCTGGCCCACAGAACTGAGTCATATGCCTGGGTGTCACGGCAGCTGATAATGCAGACTGAACATGCTGTCAAATCTTTCCTTGCTGCAACTGAAACCTGGCAGTCTTCCAAGTCATCAGATGAGAGGATCAATCCAATTTGTCATTTAGTGTATGCAGTCTTCAGAATTCACCAAGCAGAATGCTAATACACAACTTGACCTTCACCTTAGAGGGGATGTTCCATGTACTGCACTCCTAGAATCTTCTTTCTCCCTTCAGATTACTGAGTCATTATTAGAATATCTAAGGTACTCACCCTTTCCTGCTTGACAGGACCACTGGCATGATTTCATCTTTTTTTTTTTTTTTTGTCTTTTTGAGACAGGGTCTCCCTCTAGTCCCAAATGGCCTGGAGTTTGCTATGTAGACCAGGCTGGCCTTGAACTCACAGAGATCCACCTGCCCCTGCCTCCTGAGTGCTGGTATAAAGGCGTGCACCGCCATGCCCGGCTGCAGCTTCATCTTTTTAGTGGGCCCATGTTGATATTCTCTAGATGATGGAGGTTGATCAGGGAGAGAGAGAGAGAGAGAGAGAGAGAGAGAGAGAGAGAGAGAGAGA
>VZQC01004132.1:5411255-5485533 GCA_009823505.1 Rhizomys pruinosus | reverse complement strand
TTTTTTTTTTTTTTGTCTTTTTGAGACAGGGTCAGCAGCCAGTGCTCTTAACCACTGAGCAATCTCTCTAGCCCCTTACTTAATTTTCTTGGTAATAGGATCTTATTTTGTAGTGTAGGTTGGCCTTGAATTTGCCCTCCTCTTGCCTCAGCCTTCTGAATGCTCAAATTGGTGAGATATATTTTTATGACACTGTCTATGTCTTAAATATCCCTTTTCTCAATTTACCACTGCAACATGACATAATCATCTCCAAATGTCCACATTTAACCCTTCATTACTGTGCTGGATAGCTTTAGTTGTCAACTTGACATACCTGGGTTGAAGGAACCTCAACTGAAGAATTTTCTCCATTGGACTGTCCTGTGGCCATGTCTGGGGGTGTTTTCTTGATTGTTAAGTGATGTGGAAGGGCCCAGCCCACTGTGTGGTACCAGCCCTGGGCAGACTGAGCATGGGCCAGGGTGCAAGCCAGTAAGCAGCATTCCTCTATGGCCTATGCTTCAGGTCCTAGTTCCAGGTTCCTTCCCTGGGTTCCTACCTTGGGCTCCCCACGTGATGAACTGTGACCTGGGAGATGTAAGACAAATAAACCCTTTCCTCCCCAAATTAGTATTGGCCAGAGTGTTTTGTCACAGCAATGGAAGGCAAACTAGGATACTTACCATAAAGATCTGGACTGACTGTTTCTGTCCTCTAGCCCCAAATTCATATGTTAAGACCTTAATCTCCAAGGTCATAGTATTTGGAAACGGGGCCTTTGGGAGGTAGGTAGGCTATGAGAATGGAACCTGCACCGTGGATTAATAACTGGATTGGTGGTGTCTGCAAAGCTGGATGTGAGGCCTCACTCAATATGACATCTCACCAGAGCCTACATCCTGGATGTCTCATCCTCTAGAACTGTGAGAAGTAATTATGTATTGCTGAAGCCTCACAATCTACAGTATTATTTTTATTAGAGCAGCCCACATTAACTAAGACAGTACTAATTTGCTGTCACAGAAGAAGGTAAAGATGTAGCCCATGGTCCAGCACTCCATGATGCCAGCAACCCAGGAGCCTCCTCTACTGTAGCACCACCATCCTTAGCATGTGGCCTTTACATTGTGATCTGTGATGACTGCTTCTGCCCTGCACCTGACATTCCATCTAGAATGAAGGAAGGGGTGAGGAGAGGTACATGCACAGAAGTTACTCATCCCTTAAAAGGGTATATATATATATATATATATACACACACACACACACATATATGTATATATTTGTGTGTGAGGGCACCTGCCATCAGAAGACAACTGGATGGAGTCAGTTCTCTTGTCCCACATGTGGAGTCCAGGAATAGAAGAATCCAGGTTATTAGGTGTGGCAGCAGGTGCCTTTGCCTGCCGACCCTTCTTGCTGGCCCCCAGATCTCTACTTTAGTTATATGGCCATATCATGTTGTAAGGAAGTAGGATATGAAATATATTTTAGGGGTGGGTGGACAACTATTTAGTGAAAATTTGTGTTTCTATTGCTAAAAGAAGCTGGGAGGGGGCACCATTTTCATCAACAGTGTAACCACTGACAAGCTTCCCATGTTCTAGTAAATAACTCACACTCATGCTCATGAAAGCAGTTAGCAGGGGCTGGAGAGATGGCCTAGCGGTTGAGAGCGCCGACCGCTCTTGCAGAGGACCCGGGTTCGATCCCCAGCACCCACATGGCGGCCGAGAGCCGTCTGAAACTCCAATTCCAGGAGAACTCTAGTTCCAGGGGAATCTGAGACCCTCTTCTGACCTCCGCGGCTTTGCACGACACGGGTGCACAGACCTGCATGCAGACAGTACATTGATACACATACCGAAATAAATAAATTAAAAAAAAAAAAAAAGCAGTTAGCAACCATAATTANAATAAAAAAATTAAAAAAAAAAAAAAAGCAGTTAGCAACCATAATTAAACTTAATGGGGCCAGGTGTGGTGGTGCACGCCTTTAATCCTAGCACTTGGGAGGCAGAGGCAGGCAGTTCTTTGTGAGTTCAAGGCCAGCCTGGTCTACAGAGTGAGTTCCAGGACAGCTGGGGCTACAGGGAGACCCTGTCTCAAAAAGACCAAAAAACAAAACAAAACAAAAAACCCCCAATGGGTTAAAAAAGTCATCAAAGTAGGAGCAGATTATTGGGAAGGATTTCAATGGGGGGGGTGAGAGAGGGTTGTGGGGTGTGAGGATGGCTCAAACTCTATACATATATGTATAAAATTGTCAAAGAACAAAATTTTTTAACAGTAGGGGAAAACGAATTGTAGCACTTTATTATCTATTATCTTAAACAGCCACATAAGTGAGTCCAGAAGGACAGGTCATGTCCTTGTGGGAGGACAAATCTTTCCTGTAAGGGCACAGTGATGCTGTGTGCCATAGCTAAGAACTGAGTGCAGAGAGAACATCAGGGCGAGGCAAGTGAAAGAGCCACTGTCTCTCGGTCTCTTTCTGGCACTGGACTCTGAGTAGGAATTCTAGGTGAGAAGGAAAATGACTCCTGATACATACATAGCAGAGTCCTCCCACAGAGTAGTCCAGGCTAGAGTGTTGGCCCTCCCTTGTAAAGATGTTCTACCTCATGTTCCTTCTTGTTTGATTGGATGTGTGTGCGTGTGGCAGGTCTTCCCTGGATGGCAAGGCTAGAACTTTCTATATAGCCCAAGTCTGCCTTGAACTGTCATCCTCCAGCTTCTGCCTCCCAAGCGTTGGAGTACGGAATGTGTCAGTTTCATTGTTTGGTCATCCCTTGTAGGAAGTTTCTCTTTGTATGCCGAGCTGGGACCACGTGGCCCTGCTAAGGGGGATGGGGACACAGCACCTGTCCGAAGTTGCTCTGGGGAGCTGGCCCCTCCGCGCAGACACCAGCAGGCTGCTTCCCACAGCCAACCTAAGTGGTAACTCCAACTTAGGCTCTTGGCCTGGACCTACCAGACACGTGTTCCACTCTTGGCAGTGACTTCCCACCTGCCCAGAGCCAGAACAGGAATTTAACAACACCAGCTACCCAGGGTGGTGGTCCGTAAAGGGAACCTCTTTCCAACCACACTGGCCACCCGAATGAAACTCAGGCCTACCTTAGCCTGTATGCCCACAATAATTAATAAAAATATCAGCTGGGAACTCCTTGATGATAATTGGAATCTGATTTACTGGTTGCTATAGCTTGCCTTTTTTTGGTCTTTTCAAGACAGGGTCTCCCTGTAGCCCAAGCTGTCCTGGAACTCACTCTGTAGACCAGGCTGGCTTTGAACTCACAAAGATCTGCCTGTCTCTGCCTCCTGAGTGCTAGGATTAAAGGCGTGTGCCACCACGCCCAGGCACAGCTTGCTTTTATAAACTAAATGACGTCAGTTCCCAGGACCAATCATGAGCCTCCCCAACTCCAGGCCACCGCACACCTTGCTCCACCCAGCATGGCACACCTAGGCCAAGGTGCTTGCTCCTCCCTGGGGAGGATCCAGACTCTTGGCCATGCAGTACTAGTTGGAAATCATCCAGCCCGCAATCCAGCCTGCAATTCAAGCTGGATTTCCTACAATCCCTGATCCTAGGAAAAGTAGTGTGGTCCAGTCGCAAGTGTGCTCACAGCTGTGTCATGTTGAATTACCACGGGCTTATCTGCTCACCTTTGGACGGGCTCCACCATTCAGCAGTGCTCTGCATCCCTGCCTACTCAGAGGCAGTCACTTAGGAACAGGTATGGTTCTAGCAGCAATGCATCCTTGGGGCCGAGTAACAGTGACTGGATTTAAATGAACATAGCATACAGAACTCTTCCTAATCTAGTTCTGGTGCAGCATGCTGCTCTCCTTCTCTCTGCCCGAGAGGTGGAGGGTAGTGTTGGGGGGCAAACCTATGGCCTCTTGTATGCTAATGACACACTCTATCAGTAAGCTATCCCTATTTGTATGATGAAGAAATCCAGCACAGGGATGTGAACAACTTGTAAATACTAGTCCCAGGACTAGAAGGCAAGTGTTCTGTCCAGACCCTTAACCATCCTCAGCAATGCTCTTTGGTGACTATTGTAAACTTGGGTTTGCTCTTTCAAGAGCCTTTTTTATTCTGGAATATCTTTCCCCAATTTACGACTCTGGGGAACTCCATTTTCCCCTTAAAGTTCAGTTCAGATATTGCCTTCCTGACTCTACCCAGCTGTCCAAGCGGGGAAGAAGGGTTGCTGCTCCAGTTCTGGAATGGGGTCATTCTGAAACTGACCAGACCCTAGGCTCATGCCATAGCATCCCTAGCTGGCACAGTGCCTGACTGTGAATGAGTAGCCAACCCTACTGCTTCACACATAAGGAGATGAGTCCAGGGAGGTAAAGGACCAGTTCACATCACGCAGCAAGCCAGAGACAGAGCCAAGGCCAGACCCCAGGACTCCAGCTCTTAGTCCTGCTGTTTTCATACAATCCCTTCTGAGCAAGGGACGTCTGGAAAAGACAGAGTGTCTCTGGACCCTTCCTAACTACATCTTACATTTCATCCTTTTTTGGGGGGGGGTGTTTTTGAGACAGGGTCTCTCTGAGCCCCAGCTATCCTGGAACTCACTATGTAGACCAGCCTGGCCTTGAACTCACAAAGATGCACCTGCCTCTGCCTCCTGAGTGCTGGGATTAAAGGCGTGCACCACCACACCTACATTTCATCCTAAAGAGTACTTCTTCGAATGCTGGGTGTGGTGGTACATGCCTTTAATCCCAGCACTCAGAGGCAGAAGCAGGTGGATCTCTGTGAGTTCAAGGCCAGCCTGGTCTACATAGTGAGTTCCAGGCCAGCTGGGAAACCCTTGCCTCAAAAAGACCAAAAATCAATCAATCAATCAATAAATAAGTAAGTAAATAAATAAATAGTACTTCATTGAGAGTGCTGGTTGAAGAGAGTTTTGGCAATCTCTGAGTCATGAGGCAATAAGGAAAAACAGATGAACAATTCTGGGATGTATTTTGCTGACCCAGTCCTCAAAAACAAGAGAACAAAACACTCCAAACTCAAGCTGGCGCTTGGGCCAGCCAGGCGCCAAGTCAACTTGGACAGAATTCACCAAATGGGTTTTCCTTCCTTTGGAGAGGAAGTGTTTTCTGATTTGTCAGGATTTTCTTTAAAGCAATGCAGGAAATATGACAAAAATTTGCCAGACTCCAGAGGATTAAAAGACACTCCAAACACACCTTCCCTTGTCTGTCTCATTGCCAAATGAGTCCTCTGTGTCCCAGGACCTGGCATTGTTTATGACAGACAGCGGCGGGATCTTCTTCCCAGTCTCACAACCAATTTATAGGGCTGCTGGGACTGAGTAGCTGAGACTTAACTACTGGTGGTGGCTTAAGCACCAGCAATTCCTTTTCTGTCTTCCAGCATCTTAGAGTCCTAGAACAAGGAGGCCCCTCTGCTTGGCTCGCAGATGTCCAATTTTTTTATCCTGGCTACTGGTGACATGAGGGGCTGTGAGTTCAAAGAAAAGTGAGCCTAAATAGGCCAGGGGAAGCAGTGTACAGTCCTGCAGTACTGACATCTCCCAGCTGGCCCTGCAGAATCTCCCTTTAAGACAACTTCAAAGCACAAGCTTGTGTTCCACCACACAAGAATAGAAGCAGGAGGCTGGAGATATGGTTCAGTAGTTAGAGCATTGGCTGCTCTTGCCAAGGACCTTGGTTTGGTTCCCAGCACCCACATAGCAGCTAAGAACCAATCATAACTCCAGTTGCAGGGGATCCAATGGCCTCTTCTGGCTTCTGTGGGCATTGCAAGACATGGGTGCACTTACATGCAGGTCAAATACTCTGCATACATAAAATAGTGGCATACACCTTTAATCCTAGCACTTGGGAGGCAGAGGCAGGCAGATCTTTGTGAGTTCAAGGCCAGCCTAGTCTACAGAGTGAGTTCCAGGACAGCCAGGGCTACAGAGAGACCCTGTCTCAAAAAGACCAAATAAATAAATAAATAAATAAAATTAAATAAAAAATAAAAATAGTAAAGAACAGAATTGAACCTGACAATTATAAGATACTATTAATCGTTAAGTTTCATTCTGATTTTACTGATGGTGGAATTTGAAAAAAAAATTAAATGTCTTAGGATTGATGAAAGATAAGTATATCTTGTTTCCTGGCTCTTGGCACCAAGATCTACCTGAGAAGAGCAGGCAGGGCCATTTGGCTGGGGCCTCAGATTCTGGCTGCTGCCTTATAGCAGATTTCTGCAGAGGAGTAGAATGGAGAATTGTCAGGTGCACTGAGTCTCATCACTGGAAGAACTAGCTAAATCCATACCCAGGAAGCAAATCCAAAAGGCTGCTTACATTCCACCCGAGCTTTTGCTGGCTCTGTATAACAAGCCATTGCTTCATCCACCAACCCATGAGTTGAAAGAAGAAAGCCTCTCAAGTATGAAGAGAGCTTTGCATGCACAAGGCAGTAGTGCATATGAGAGAAAGAAGTGGGACTTAGGGGTACCAGGGCCTGGCCTTGGTTCCTTCTCCCTGGATGTGGACTGAACAACTTCTCACAGATCAAGCTGTGGAATTTAGTCACTCATTCAACAAATGTGAGCTGAAGACCTCCCCACAGCTGAGGGAAGTGTGGTGAGGTAGAGATAGATAGAGAGGCCTCTGCTTCGAGAGAGCTCTGTCCACTGTGGAGAGAAGGAGCAAAGCACGGAGAAGAGGTGGGCAGACACAGCATGTTTCCCCTCAGCCTATCTCCACTGTTTCAGGTATATAAGACATTTTTTGTTTCATTGGGTTTTGAAATAAGATCTTGCAATATAGCATAGGCTGACCTCAAACTCCTGCCTCAGCCTCCTGAATGTGCAGGCCCTTTCAGCACCAGTTCCTGCACAGTCATTGCTACTGAGAAGTCAGCTCTGGGTGCATGGCCAAGTTGCGATAATCAGTTCTTATTCCTCTCTGTCTTAGGTGGCCAGTCACAAATATCCTTTTAACATAGCATTTCCAGATTCTATGCCCCCCAAATAACCAACCAATGTCACATTCTGGTAAGTCCCCTGAGGCTCCCCTCTCTGCTATCAGCCAAATGAGAAAGAACCTGTCCTGCTCAATCAAGGGGGCAGGGTCAAGGAGCTTAGCTTGTCTACCCTGGCTTCTCTTTAAGGAGATAGGGATACCATGTTTCAGTAGAGTGAGCTGCCACCTCACAAAAACTTCCTGACTAGGGCTGGAGAGATGGCTCAGCGGTTAAGAGCACTGACTACTCTTGCAGAGGACCAGTTCAATTCCCGGAACCCCACATGGTGGCTAACAACTATCCACAACTCCAGTTCTGGGAGATCTGACGACCTCTTCTGACCTCTGTGGGCACTGAACGACACAGGGGCACCTACGTACATGTAAGCAATACACTTGGACATAGAAAATAAAAATAGGGCTGGAGAGATGGCCTAGCGGTTAAGAGCGCCGACCGCTCTTGCAGAGGACCCGGGTTCGATCCCCAGTGCCTAGTGTCTGCCTCTGTCTCTGCCTCCTGAGTTCTGGGACAGCAAAAGTTCACTGTTGAGTGGGGTCTCAGGTGAGGGTAGTACATCATGGCAGAAGTGCATATCAGAGCAAGGGCTTATATCTCAAGTTAGAAGGTTGTGGGGGGAAGGAGAGAGAGAGAGAATATGAATATATGAATGAATTTGTTTCAGTGAGCTAAGGACCTCCCACGACCCAGCTCTTAAAAGCCTCCATCCTGGCAAGCAGGCTTTTAATTTGTGGATCATTTAGCACCAAGCTATAGCAGCTAATTTCCTGGCTCATACCTGGCCATCTTTTCACTGTGCTCTCACCTGGCAGGAAGGTGGGGGGGGTCCTCTGGGGTCTCCTTTATAAGGGCACTCATCCAATTCATGGGGGCTTTACTCTCAACCCAATTACCTCTCAAAACTCTCACATTTAGATACCAACACCTTGATGTTTATGGTTCAACATGAATTTTAGGGGGACACATTTAGTCTATAAATAGAATTTGTTATGAAATCTGTTGCTCAAATCCAAGGAGTCGCCAATACAAGGGTACTGGAAGCCAGAGGAGGGACTCAGTGAGATGGAGGTAGACATGAGGACGATGTCTTCTGTGCATGTATGGGATTTTATCACTGGACAGGAGTGGCTGGAACACTTCAGGTAGTGGAGGCAGCTGGGCAAGGGAAGGAGATGGTGATCCACATGGACTGTGAGATGTGTCCTCCTTGTGAGGCAATGGGCAATAGGTAGATAAGGCCAAAAAATCCTGATGATAAGGGAGACAATAATTTTCAGCACCTAGCGCTTAATATAGTCTGAGCACCATTGAAACATTTTATAGAGGACTGGAGGGGTGGCTCCCAGGTCACAGAATTTGTTGGGGCAAATGTGACTATCAGAGCACCAGACTGCAGCTCCTGAGTAAAAGCCAGCAGGCGTCATCACCCCCCTGTAATTCAGCACTGGGGAAGTGGGGACCAACAGGGTCCCTGGAGCAAGCTGGCTAGCTAGGTGGGCTAAGGCTGGAAAGAGGTTCCAGTGAGAGACCCTGCCTCAATATATAGGATGGAGAGCAAATGAGGACAACAGCAAATGTTAATCCTTGGCCCCACATAGGCATGCACACATGCATGCACACACACACACCTGCACACACGTGTGCACCCCACACATGTAAACATGTATATATGCCCACCCACTGCATACACATACCCCCCAAAGCTATATCAAGTGTTATCAGACTCTTTCAACAACTGTATGAGGTGGGTACTGTTGTCTCTCTAGACAAACCAAGGGGTTAAGTATCTAAGGTACCTTGCCATTAAGTGGCAAAGCTGGAACTTGATCCACATCAGACTCCAGTACTTATGCTTTTTAACTTTAGAAAGCTGACACCTGTCTGTAAAGAGCTAGGGACTTTGGTTTTACCTTGTGCTATAGAAAAAGTTTGCAGAGATTGGTCTGAGTGGGTCTAAAGGGGTGCTTTAAGAAGGTGGACAGCCGGGTGTGGTGGCACACACCTTTAATCCCAGCACTCGGGAGGCAGAGGCAGACAGATCTCTGTGAGGTCAAGGCCAGCCTAGTCTACAGAGCGAGCTCTAGGCCAGCTGGGACTAAAGGGAGACTCTGTCTCAAAAATAACAAAAATACCAAAAAAAGAAAAAAAGAAAAAGTTTGCAGAGACTCTTGAGCATGAGATGACTTCATGGGGCTGACTAGTCTTATTCACCAGGAGGCAGAGGCCACCCAGACTGTATATTGAGTACCTTCTGTGTGCAACGCACTGGTGATACAGAGAGCAAGACAGAGACCTGAGCTTAGAAACATGTAGGGTGGCAGGCGTGAAGACAGCTCACCTGGGAGCAGAGCCCTCTGTGAGTTCTTCCCAGCTTATCGGTGATACACACTGGTGCACACGCTTGTGCCATGGTCACTGGCAAGGGCTACAAGCCAAGGCCTGTTCCCAGAGAGGTGACTATTGAATGATTTATATTTATTTATTTATTTACTATTTTTTATGTGTATGAGTGTACTGTCTGCATGTAGATTGGTGCACCCGTGTCGTGCAATGCCACAGAGGTCAGAAGAGGGCATCGGGTTTCCCTGGAACTGGAGCTAAAGACAGTTCTTAGCCACCATGTGGGTGCTGGGAATCGAACCTGGGTCCTCTGCAAGCAGTCAGTGCTCTTAACCGCTGAGCCATCTCTCTAGCCCCTATTTATTATTTTTTTATGTGTATGAGTGTACTGTCTGCATGTAGGTTTGTGCACCCGTGTCATGCAATGCTGCGGAGGTCAGAAGAAGGTGTTGGATTCCCCTGGAACTGGAGTTAAAGATGGTTATTAGCTGCCATGTGGGTGCTGGGAATCGAACTTAGGTCCTCTGCAAGAGCAGTCGGTGCTCTTAACTGCTGACCCATCTCTCCAGCCTCGACTATTGAATGTTTACCAGCACCATTCTGTCTATGGACAACTGCAGTTGATTATACATCTCCTTCAGGTATAGGGCTGCTTAAGGGGGTCAGGACTCATTCTCCCTGGTGGAGGCAAGAAAGTGGAGCCTATGTAGGGTGTTGAAAGCTGAGCAGATGTTTGCTATGAAGACAAGGCAGTAAAGGGCAGCCCAGAAAGAAGTGTGAAATGGCATGGCATATTTCATGTTTCTGGGAAGGAAACTATGGATATGAAGGAGCTTGGCAGCCTGGAGTTATCGAAGGATGTTTATTAAGCAAATTCAATACAACATTGGGGCCGGGGAGAGTTAGTCCCCTTTGTTTTTCAGTTGGACGGATCCCTAGGGGATGTCAAATGAGGTTCAACTGGGCTTTTACCCAATTCTCAGTAAAAGGGAGTCTAGGCTTTGGTGGGGGTGGTGCTGGTCTAGGGAAGAGAATGGACTGGAATACTCTAGGGCTGCCAGTTATCTGGAAAATGGTGGCTTTGAAATGCCCTGGATATTGGGTGTGGGGGTGAGGGTCAGATGCTCGAGGCTGAGAGCCACTGCTTATAAGCTCAGCTGGCAGCAGCATCCTCAATGCCCACTTAGTCATCCTTTGGGTCAGAGGGGACTTGGTGCTATGGGGCTCAGCAGTCCTCTGGCTTCTCATTTTCTAGGGGTCTCCTTTGATTTCTGAGCCCCTGACTGGGAGAGTGTATCACCAGACTACCCCCACTGCTCTGCCTGTACTCCACTGTCCAAAGGTTCTCAAGGAGGCTGAGGGTACTGGGCCGTCTGGGCAGAGGCGCGGCCACAGCTAGGACTTGCATGCCTGCCTGGCTCCTCCCTTTGATGGGCCTGTTATCCAGGCTGCTTTTCTCTGGGAAATGATCATGAGGCTTGTTTCCCTGCCAACCACGGCCATCAGCCCTGAGCCCCCTGGGTCCAGGCAGACACAGATGGCCAGTATGAAGAGACTGCAGTCCAGAAGAGGGATGGGCAGTGCTTTGTCCATAAGCTGACTCTGGCTAAGCCCCCATTCATACAGACATTTAGGAGTAATTCATAAAAGGAAGCTGGAATTGGAGTAGGTGGTATGATTCAGGTCACACAGTGGCTTACAAAACAGGGTGGGGGTGGCTACATTCTAGTCTGCTCTGAGGCAGAGCACTGTGATGTGGGCAAGGGAGGAGCACAGCCACCTCTGCACAGGGAGCACGGCAGAACAGGGTCATGACATGGGCTGTTCTAAAAGAGGAAAGGGCTTTTGGCGGTCCTGAAGGTATGCGGCCAGAGAGAAACTAAGGAGGCAGTCACTGCTGCCCTTCAAGCAGGCTTCAGGTAGTGGTCACAAGGTACTTTAGGGTTCCCACTGGTACTCTTTCTGACCATACTGCTCTGCATGTGTGGGAACGACCTAAGTCAGAAACAGAGAGCTGACAGCTGCCATGTCTGGAACTGCAGGGATAAAGCCTTGACATTATAACGCTAAACTAAGTGTGGGTGAGGGGGTGCAGGGCTCCAGACAGCGCCCCTGCCTCCACCCTGCTCCACACCCCACCCATGGGGGGTGCAGGGCCCGGAACGGCCCACCCTGCCTCGCTCCTGCTCCGCACCCCATCCACCTCCCCCTGCTCTCTGCTTCCTTTTTGGCATTTTTGCTAGCAGATGGCTGAAGTCACCTGTCAGAGGTGTGCCCAGCAAGACTGTGCTGCCTGCCTCACCTGTTCTCATCACTCCCTCATCAGTGGCTATGTGAAAACTCACCCCTGTTCTCAGCCCCCTCCCCTGCCTACCCACAGTGCACTCCTTGTGAGTTCTGTCAGTTGGCTAACCCACACTCCACCATCCATAAAGTGCTTTCTGGGGAGAACTGTCCTGCTCCCTAAGTTCCCACCGCATGTGTACGAAGCACTCTGTTTTCCACTGTCCTACCCTACAGGGTTAGCTTTTCTCTCCCTGCATGGTGTGCACCCAAACCACCCCCTGAAAGAGCATCGACTGGGCAGTGTGCCATGAGCAGCTGTGATTTCCAACTCTTTTAAAGGTCATAACCCTGGGAAATGTCTGGGATAGGGGTGCTAACCCAAAGAGGACACAGATCAGAGAAACTTGATGACTTGCAAAGGTCACACAGCATGCAGTGGAGCCAGTTCAAACCTGGGTTTATCTGATTGAAGACTGGAGAGTTTCCCCCTTTGGAAACAGACACAAAGTAATTATCATTTTTCATTTATTCTCACATACATTATTTCATTTGATCCTCACAACAGTCCTGTGAGGTAGGTAGGGTTATGTATTACTATTACATCCATTTCACAGATGAAGAAATGGAGGTGGCTCAGTGAGTGAGCAACTTGCATAAAGTCACCTAGTATGTTAGTGGCTTCACAGGTTCTGGACGCTAAGGTCAAGCTTCTCGAATTAGGAAGCACCAAAAAGATGGAGAAAGCAAAGTTTTGTGGAGAGAGAAAGGGGCAGTGTTGACTTAAGAGATTTCCTGCTTATTTTGCTATAGTCACAGCTTCTGCTTCCTGGTCTTAACTGGGCTCTTAGAGGAACTTTCCAGAATGCCCTGGTGTGGTGGCCCAGAATGGCCATGGCAGGACTCTTGGGTCCTATGGCAGGAAGTAAAGACCTTTATTGCCTAAAGGACCAGGCTTTGTCTATTACTTTGCAAGCCCCCCCCTTCACAAGGTATACCTATGGATGCCCTGGCTGCCCTCCTCACGCAGATGCCTGTACCAGGCTTCCTTGGTACGGTCTGGAGCGCCTCCCTAGTGCGGAAGACTCCGGGGCTCTGAAAACCATAGTCACTCCAGGGATGACTTACAGTGAGCAGCTTGGAGGCCCGCAAGGATCTTCACCTTCGGGGAAGTAGTGGCTTGTGGTTTCGGGAGGCCCACGGGTAGTTAGGACCAGCTACATATGGGGGAGGCTTCTGGAGACTTACTCAAAGAACACTGTGATGGTTCAGAGTGCTCCTGTGCTCCTTGCTGTGCACTGCCCTCCAAGATCTCTTCAGAGACTGATGTTCTTCCAACAGAGATGGTCAGAGGCATGCTGAGCACGGCTGGTTGGGGAGGTGAAGTGCAGGCCATAAACAAGGCAAAGCCATGTCAAAGGTGGGTTGACTTAAAGAAGGGAGGGGAGCCAGCTTTGGTTCTGAAGAAAGACTGCAAAGGGGAATTTCTAAGTGGTCATGTCTTCAGAGTAAGTCACCTCTTGAGGTGATACACATGTGTGTAGAAAGGAAGCTCTGAAAACAGTAAGACCTAGCACATCGAAGTGGCAGGGCAGACCTAGCACATCGAAATGGAAGGGTTGACCTAGCACATAGAAATGGAAGAGTAGACCTAGCACATCGAAATGGCAGGGCAGACCTAGCACATCGAAATGGAAGGGCAGACCTAGCACATCGAAATGGAAGGGCAGACCTAGCACATCGAAATGGCAGGGTAGACCTAGCACATCGAAATGGCAGGGCAGACCTAGCACATCGAAATGGAAGGGTAGACCTAGCACATCGAAATGGCAGGGTAGACCTAGCACATCGAAATGGCAGGGCAGACCTAGCACATCGAAATGGAAGGGTAGACCTAGCACATCGAAATGGCAGGGTAGACCTAGCACATCGAAATGGCAGGGCAGACCTAGCACATCGAAATGGAAGGGTAGACCTAGCACATCGAAATGGCAGGGTAGACCTAGCACATCGAAATGGCAGGGCAGACCTAGCACATCGAAATGGAAGGGTAGACCTAGCACATCGAAATGGCAGGGTAGACCTAGCACATCGAAATGGCAGGGCAGACCTAGCACATCGAAATGGAAGGGTAGACCTAGCACATCGAAATGGCAGGGTAGACCTAGCACATCGAAATGGCAGGGCAGACCTAGCACATCGAAATGGAAGGGTAGACCTAGCACATCGAAATGGCAGGGTAGACCTAGCACATCGAAATGGCAGGGCAGACCTAGCACATCGAAATGGCAGGGCAGACCTAGCACATCGAAATGGAAGGGCAGACCTAGCACATCAAAATGGCAGGGCAGACCTAGCACATCGAAATGGAAGGGTAGACCTAGCACATCGAAATGGCAGGGTAGACCTAGCACATCGAAATGGCAGGGCAGACCTAGCACATCGAAATGGCAGGGCAGACCTAGCACATTGAAATGGAAGGGTAGACCTAGCACATCAAAATGGAAGGGTAGACCTGGCACATAGAAATGGCAGGGTAGACCTAGCACATCGAAATGGCAGGGCAGACCTAGCACATCAAAATGGCAGGGCAGACCTAGCACATCGAAATGGAAGGGTAGACCTAGCACATCGAAATGGCAGGGTAGACCTAGCACATCGAAATGGCAGGGCAGACCTAGCACATCGAAATGGCAGGGCAGACCTAGCACATTGAAATGGAAGGGTAGACCTAGCACATCAAAATGGAAGGGTAGACCTGGCACATAGAAATGGCAGGGTAGACCTAGCACATCGAAATGGCAGGGCAGACCTAGCACATCAAAATGGCAGGGCAGACCTAGCACATCGAAATGGAAGGGTAGACCTAGCACATCGAAATGGCAGGGTAGACCTAGCACATCGAAATGGCAGGGCAGACCTAGCACATCGAAATGGCAGGGCAGACCTAGCACATCGAAATGGCAGGGCAGACCTAGCACATCGAAATGGCAGGGCAGACCTAGCACATCAAAATGGCAGGGCAGACCTAGCACATCGAAATGGAAGGGTAGACCTAGCACATCGAAATGGCAGGGTAGACCTAGCACATCGAAATGGCAGGGCAGACCTAGCACATCGAAATGGCAGGGCAGACCTAGCACATCGAAATGGCAGGGCAGACCTAGCACATCGAAATGGCAGGGCAGACCTAGCACATCAAAATGGCAGGGCAGACCTAGCACATCGAAATGGAAGGGTTGACCTAGCACATCGAAATGGCAGGGTAGACCTAGCACATCGAAATGGCAGGGCAGACCTAGCACATCGAAATGGCAGGGCAGACCTAGCACATTGAAATGGAAGGGTAGACCTAGCACATCAAAATGGAAGGGTAGACCTGGCACATAGAAATGGCAGGGTAGACCTAGCACATCGAAATGGCAGGGCAGACCTAGCACATCAAAATGGCAGGGCAGACCTAGCACATCGAAATGGAAGGGTAGACCTAGCACATCGAAATGGCAGGGTAGACCTAGCACATCGAAATGGCAGGGCAGACCTAGCACATCGAAATGGCAGGGCAGACCTAGCACATTGAAATGGAAGGGTAGACCTAGCACATCAAAATGGAAGGGTAGACCTAGCACATAGAAATGGCAGGGTAGACCTAGCACATCGAAATGGCAGGGCAGACCTAGCACATCGAAATGGCAGGGCAGACCTAGCACATCGAAATGGCAGGGCAGACCTAGCACATCGAAATGGCAGGGCAGACCTAGCACATCGAAATGGCAGGGCAGACCTAGCACATCGAAATGGCAGGGCAGACCTAGCACATTGAAATGGAAGGGTAGACCTAGCACATCAAAATGGAAGGGTAGACCTAGCACATCAAAATGGAAGGGTAGACCTGGCACATAGAAATGGCAGGGTAGACTTGGGGTCAATACTGGGAGAACTTTCTATCGGCCAGCCCTCTCTAACCATGGCAGGAGCTGCCTTGGGGACAGTGAGCTTTCTGTCATCAGGGGTGCACAGGCTGACACAAGTGATCCCTTGGAGGTACTCAAGGAGAGGCACTCATCCCCAAATATACTGGGGTATCTTGGGGAGGGGGAAGAACGAAGAAACTACTGGATTATTTTCCAACCCTGAGAGTCCCTGATACATTGGTTCAACAGGTCTGTTTCAGCAATACTTCCAATTTGTGGGAAAGAGATTACAAAAGTCCAGCAATAGGTGGGACCACGAAGTGCCTTTCATTACTCTGTGCCAACACTTCCACATCTTCGCAGGGACACCAGCCTGCTTCTGGCCTTCTCAGAAGGGACATGCTCTCCTCCTGAACCCTGGACTCCCTCCTCTAGGCCACTGCCCCAGCTCTCTGAGTGGAGGCTATAAAGAATTCTGGGAACACACTGTACTCTAAGCCACCCAAAGGAGTCCTAGGTCCTGGGCACATCCTCCAGAGGGAAGTGCAGGTGTAAGGGATCTGCTGCACACATAATGTCCTAGGAGACCGAAGGGAGCCTCCTGTTCTCACCTTGGCACTCTGCTGCAGGGACTCTTTGCAGAGGTGGTTAGGTGAGGCACCAGCTAGTGGTATGGAGTCAGAGCCCATGAGAAGACTGTTGCTCCCTTTCCCAGCTAGAAAGTCCTCTGGAGGCTCCCTAGGAAAGTCCTCTGGAGGCTCCCTAAGAAAGTCTTCTGGAGGCTCTGTTGTGTACATGAGCTGACTCTTCACCTGTCATAGTAGACTGCCCAATTTGAGCTCAAAATGGTGAGGAAAAAGTGGTTCTGTGCAGAGGACATGTGGATTCCAAAAGGTAGACTTCATCATGAGGGAATCAATTCATGCTATGCAATTAATACAAATTAGTATGGTTCCCTGCCTGCCATCACTGGTGAGACACTCTCCCCAAAGCCTTGGCTGACATGAGCATCTTGGGAATCTCCTCCCCAGGGTTAATGGAGTCTTTTTACCTGTACCGTATTAATCGAATGATCTTATTGTTCATAAAATCCAGAGCATGTGGGTGAGAAGAATCAATGCAAAAGCCATCACTCAGGGCGATTTTCAGCACTTCCTCTACAAAGACCTGGAAGCTGTTGATCTGTTTGTTGGCAGGTACCACCCACAGCCTCTTGAGATTCTGCTTGGTATACTCTTCCTCGGGCAGGCCTTCCACATTGGCCACCCAGTCCAGAGTTAGGTGGTTGGGGTCCTGCAAATGGCTGGTTATGGAGGAGAGATTACCATTGGAGCAGTAGAAGAGCTTAGAGCCTAGGAGTTTGAGGAAGAGACAGGACGTGCTGAAGATGTTGGCATTGAACACCTCCATGCTGGAAGACGACAGGCTGTAGATCTGGGGTGCCTCCCGTACTGTGAAGTGGACTGTCTGCACATGCTGCTTCAGTGTGATGTTCAGCATGGCATTCTTCTCTGCTTTGGAGAGCTCCACCTCCTTCTCCTGCAGAGCCTCAATCAGGGGCTGTACCTGGTAGAAGTCAGCTTCCCTGCGGAGCAGGCCCATCTCCTGGAAGTCCTCGGGCAGGTCCAGGTGGGAGGTCCGCAGGAAGTTGAGGATGTAGCGGAACACTTTGCCATCCCGGTCAATGAAGCAGTTGCCCTGGCTGTCCTTCTTGGTGGGCATCTTCCCACTGAACATGGCACCCAGCATGGAGTCAGGGAAGCTGGTCAGGGTTGCCAGTGAGGTCGTGTAGAGCTTCCCCCCAACATTCAGTGTGATGGGGTCAGACATGGCAGGAGGCTGAGGCGCTGGGAAATAGTCCTAGATGAGAAAGTGAGAAAGGACTGTCATCCCAGCGCATCCAGGTAGTCACAGTCCTAGCTGTAGATGAAAAGTCCTAACTGTAGATGAAACCGACGTTGAGGTAGAAATGTAGTAATAACTGATAAATCCTACACTGTATAAAGCATATTAGAGTCACGGGAAATTCACAGACAGACACACAGACAGACACACAAAGCCTGTGTCCCTATTACTGGGAGATTCTATTTTAATTGTCTAGAATATGACCCTGGGGTTTCTGAAAAGCTCTCTTGGTGATTCTAAATTTTTAGTGAATCCAGAGAGCTGTTGGTCTATTAGAAGAAAAGAAAATGTTCCTGGGCTGGAAACTACCTGAATTTCTTCACATTTGTTTGCATATATAACAGTCCTATCTTTTATTATTATTTTTTAATTTATTTTTTATGTGTATGAATATACTGTCTGCATGTAGGTTTGTGCACCCGTGTCGTGCAATGCCTCGGAGGTCAGAAGAGGGTATCGGATTCCCCTGGAACTGGAGTTAAAGATGGTTCTCACCCGCCATGTGGGTGCTGGGGATTGAACCCGGGTCCTCTGCAAGAGCAGTCGGTGCTCTTAACCACTAGGCCATATCTCCAGCCCCTATTATTATTTTTTATGTGTATGAATGTACTGTTGCATGTAGGTTTGTGCACCCATGTCGTGCAATACCTCGGAGGTCAGAAGAGGGTGTTGGATTCCCCTGGAACTGGAGTTAAAGATGGTTCTTAGCCACCATGTGGGTGCTGGGAATCAAACCCAGGTCTACTGCAAGAGCAATTGGTGCTCTTAACTGCTGACCCATCTCTTCAGCCCCAACAGTCCTATCTTTTGACAAGGAAATGTCATCATGTATCACTGTTGTGAGGAGGACAAATGGGCCATGACTTATTCCTGGCTTGGGCAGGTGAGTGCTTTGGTAGGATTCAAACTCAAGTCCCTTTTTATGAAAGAAAATTGTTTAAATGGTTACTAGCTAAAGACTGTTATTTTCTGAAGTACTTAAATGCTTTGAGATACGTGGCTCCAGACTCAGTACTCTCACTGTATCAGTGCTGCCTTTGATGTGAATCATTTTTCTCTATTTACAAGTGTCTCCGACTAGTGCCATGTCTGTCTACCAGAACCCCATGGGTCGCTTGGCTTCCTGCCTTCAAATAACAATCCTTTTGGACTCCCCTGGCTCTCTGCCCACCTTGGCATGAAGATGCTCATTCCCTGTCTCTGAACCTGATTGCAGAGCAGTGCAGGGTAAATCTACTTTTTATAAACACACCTCACTGATCTCCCAGTCTCCAGTATCTAGGGCTGGTTAGTTTCCTTCAACTTGAAGCCTTGGATCCAAACTTCTAGGTTCTATATAGCATGAGATTTACCCCATCAGTTTCTATAGCCAGCTTGTGGAATGGATTCAGCAGTTTTACCCTGACAGTAGGGGCAGGGAGGGACATGAAGAGAAAAGAGCCCCAGCACTCACTAGAAGAACCCAAGCTGGTGGTGGTGGCAGAGTGAGAAGCAGTGAGGTGCAGTGACAAACCAGAAGCACTAAGAGTTGGGGAAACGAATCCTGGCACAAGAAACATCCTTTTGTTTTTTTGTGGTCTTTTTGAAACAGGGACTCCTTGTAGCCCACTATGTAGACCAGGCTGGCCTTGAACTCACAGTGATCTGCCTGCCTCTGCCTCCTGAGTGCTGGGGTTAAGGGGTGCACCACTATACTTGGCATGAGAAACATCTTGTTAAGCATACCTACCTTTTTTTTTAAGCATACCTTCTTTTCAGATAAGGAAAAAGGTTGATGGGGGAGAGTAGGAGTGAGGACGGGGTAGGGAGGACCTCCTCTAAGTTGCCTTGCAGAGATGGCAAGTACTTCTATGGCTCTGCCATCTGAAGAGGGTAACAACACTTTCTTTCCAGAGGATGGGGCAGGCTGGGTTGGGGAGATGCTTGGCTGCCTTGTCCAGCTCAGCTGGGAGTGTCCCTTTGAGCTGTTCCAAGTCTAATGGGACTTTGGTATTGTAGAAAAGCATAAACCATCTGCAGCGTCTGAAGAGAAACAAGCCACAGTGCAGTTATAAAATAGTTGGCAGAGGCGTGGAGCAGATGGGCTGTGAGACAGCAGGGAGGCCCGACAGAACAGGGTAGGCGAGCCATGGAGGGGCAGAGGCAGGGTTTCGGAAGCAGCAGCTGGGAAGGGACTGCGGCTCACAGCTGAGTCAGGCAAAGGCTGGACTCCGGACTGGGTCACCGCTTCCTTATTCATTCTGGAACTGTCTTTCTCCTCCTCCTTTCCTTCTCCAGGACTCGGGTCTCTTCCCCCGTCATTTCTTTTTAGACAACAATCTGCATATTTTAGTTTTTCTGGGAAATGTCATGTAAACTCGCCACTTCTCAAAACATGGGACTTCAGGCTTTGTAAAGTGGCTCAGCCCCACAGACTCAGGGGTCAGAGAGGTTGAGCTATCTTTCCTGACAGGTCTGTGGGGCACAGATCCCATATCTCCTCCAGCTATTAGTACAGAATGCTGGGAGGGGGGCCAGGATCAGGAGCCACAAAGCATTCCTGGAGATCTATAGGTGGTACCCAAACTCTTATTTCTCTGCATGTAGAAAGCAGTAGACCATGAGATCATGGCTCATTTGTCTGGGGAAAGCAACAGTCTCAGTAGGTAAGGGCAGAGGCAGACTGAGAAGGCAGGCCTCTCTTATCCCTAATCCAGGATACCCTCTATGGGTCTGCTCCATTCCTACCTAGTCACAAAGCACAATCTTCCAAGGCCCCATGTTTTAGTCATGTTCTGGTCACCAGTGTCCACCATTACAAACCCACTGGCTCTTGTACAAAAGGCACACTGACATGACATGAGGGGCAGGAAAGGGCACCTGTGGAAGGCCAAGGAGCCGAGTGAGGTACCTGCAGTCAGGTAATGCTGAACTAATGCCACTGTGCCCCAGCCTGCTGTGCACCCAGCAACTTCCTGACCATGTCCACAGATACTCCCCAGGTATCAGAGCTCTGCAGAATCCCTCCACCCCGGCCCCCCTGGGCACTCTTCTAGGCCACCAGCTGTCTGTGACCAAGACCTGGAGGAGCTCAGATTCCTCAGCAGACAATGTGTCTGACTCTATCACCTGGAACCCATTACTGGAAGCACTACCCTGCTCCTTCTCTACATCCCACGTCCTCCCTTGGCTCTGCCTCTGTCCAGTCTCTCTTATGGTCAGCAGACCAGTTCTCCTGTAGCACTGTTCTCTGTCCAAACTGCCTTGCCTTCCAGTCTAACCTAAACCCTGCTTGGCACACATTCTGGGCTCAGGCACTGCAGATACCCACATCACCTTCACAGTAACCTGTCCTGTCTTTGTTCTTACACTACTGCAGATACCCACGTCACCTTCACAGTCACCTGTCCTGTCTTTGTTCTTACACTACTGCAGATACCCATGTCGCCTTCACAGTCACCTGTCCTGTCTTTGTTCTTATACTACTACAGATACCCACGTCACCTTCACAGTCACCTGTCCTTTATTCTTACACTATTGCAGATACCCATGTCGCCTTCACAGTCACCTGTCCTGACTTTGTTCTTACACTACTACAGATACCCATGTCACCTTCACAGTCACCTGTCTTGTCTTTGTTCTTACACTATTGCAGATACCCATGTCACCTTCACAGTCACCTGTCCTGTCTTTGTTCTTACACTATTGCAGATACCCATGTCACCTTCACAGTCACCTTTCCTGTCTTTGTTCTTACACTACTGCAGATACCCACGTCACCTTCACAGTCACCTGTCCTGTCTTTGTTCTTACACTACTGCAGATACCCACGTCGCCTTCACAGTCACCTGTCCTGTCTTTGTTCTTATACTACTACAGATACCCACGTCACCTTCACAGTCACCTGTCCTGTCTTTGTTCTTACACTACTGCAGATACCCAGGTCACCTTCACAGTCACCTGTCCTTTATTCTTACACTACTGCAGATACCCAGGTCACCTTCACAGTCACCTGTCCTGTCTTTGTTCTTATACTACTGCAGATACTCATGTCACCTTCACAGTCACTTCTCCTGTCTTTGTTCTTACACCACTACCCTTTTCCCCCTCCACCTTTATTGCCATCAAATTTTAAGGCCTAACCTAGGAGCCAGTGCCTCTGTGAGGCTGTGCCTACCTAAATCTCCCCTATGTTAAAAGCTCTCTTTTGCTGGGTGTGGTGGCGCTTGCCTTTAATCCTAGCACTCGGGAGGCAGAGGCAGGCGGATCTCTGTGAGTTCAAGGCCAGCCTGGTCTACATAGTGAGCTCCAGGCCAGCTGGGGCTATAAGGAGACCCTGTCTCATTAAAAAAAATTTATTTTATTTTATTATTTTTAATTATGTGTATATGTGTGCGTTTGTGTTGGTTTGTGCATGTGAATGTGGTGCTGGAGTTACAGGCTAATGAACAGTCTGATGTGGGTTCTGAGATCAAATTCAGGCCCTCTGGAAGAGCAGCGTTTGCTCTTAACCACTGATCCAGCCATCTATTTCTCTAGACCCTATCTCAAAAACCAAAGGAAAATGGGTGTGTGTGTTGGGGGGAGAGATGATCAGTGGTTAAGAGTACTGGCTGCTCTTGCAGAGGAAAAATCCCAGCACCCACAAGGGATCCAATACCCTCTTTTGACCTCTCTGGGCACTGCATGACATGGGTGCACTTACATACATGCAGTATACATGTACACTCATACAAATACAATAGAATATACAAAAAATTTTTTTGATGTTTTTGAGACAGGGTCTCCCTGTAGCTTCAGCTGGCCTGGAATTCACTCTGTAGACCAGGCTGGCCTTGAACTCACAGAAATCCTCCTGCCTCTGCCTCTTGAGTGCTGGGATTAAAGGCGTGTGCCACCATGCCTGGTTGCAAAATTCTTTAATTTAAAAAATTTTTTTATTTATTTATGTGTATGAATGTACTGTCTGCATGTAGGTCTGTGCACCTGTGTCGTGCAATGCCACGGAGGTCAGAAGAGGGTGTCGGATTCCCCTGGAAGTGGAGTCAAAGACGGTTCTCAGCCGCCATGTGGGTGCTGGGGATCGAACCCGGGTCCTCTGCAAGAGCAGTTGGAGTGCTTAACCACTAGGCCATCTCTCCAGCCCAATTCTTTAATTTTTAAAAAATTAAAAAAAATTTTTTTAATGTGTATGAATGTACTGTCTGCATATAGGTTGCACCATGACATGCAATGCTGCAGAGGTCAGAAGAGGGTGTCAGATTCCCCTGGAACTAGAGTCAAAGACGGTTCTTAGATGCCATGTGGGTGCTGGGAATTGAACCCCGGTCCTCTGCAAGAGCAGTTGGTGTTCCCAACCACTGAGCCATCTCTTCAGCCCACAGAATTTTTTAAAATAAAAAGAAAATAAGGTATGAGGATAAAGAAATAGTTTGGTTTACCTGCATACAACTCAACTGTTAAAATGTGAATCCCTAAGCATGTTTTGGAATTAATCTATAGTTTATTTTCAGACAT
The DNA here is from genome assembly GCA_009823505.1 of Rhizomys pruinosus. Taxonomy (NCBI): domain Eukaryota; kingdom Metazoa; phylum Chordata; class Mammalia; order Rodentia; family Spalacidae; genus Rhizomys; species Rhizomys pruinosus. The sequence goes on along the minus strand of VZQC01004132.1, from coordinate 5,462,578 downwards.
CATAATTTTGGTACATGTGTGGTGTGTATTACGCATATTTTGGAGCAATACAAATGAAAAGGAACAACAAGAACAAAAAATACTGGTTCAAAGAACTGACTGAAACAGTAAACTTCTGCATCAAAAAAATTTAAAAGACTGAGAAAAAGATGCAAGAGATGTCTGTCAGAATGCATGAGCTCTGGTGGGGTGTGGGCAGGGAAGGGGCAGTGGGTCTAGATTTGATTAAGAAACAGCCGGGTGGTGGCGCATGCCTTTAATCCTAGCACTTGGGAGGCAGAGGCAGGTGGATCTTTGTGAGTTCAAGGCCAGCCTGGTCTACAGAGTGAGTTCCAGGACAGCTGGGGCTACAGGGAAACCCTGTCTCAAAAAATAAAGCAAAAAAAAAAAACAAGAAAAGAAAGATTATATTGTATGAAATGCTCAAAACTTCAATAAAAAAAGATAAAAAAAAAAAAGTAGTTTGGGAGACTAGGGGTGTGGCTCAGGGAGACTATGGGTGTGGCTCAGGGGTAGAGCACTGAATTAAAAAAGTGAGTTTTTTTTTTTTTTAAGGCCAGGTTGTACAGCTCAGGAGCTTGCTGAATGTGCATAAAATCTTGGGGTCCTTCCCCACCATTAAAGACAGACAGGTTCATGGCTTTAATCCCAGCACTTGGGAGGCAGAGGCAGGCGGATCTCTGTGAGTTCAAGGCCAGCCTGGTCTGTAGAGAAAGCCTCAGGCCAGCTGGGACTAAAGGGAGACCCTGTCTCAAAAATAACAAAAACAACAACAAAAAGACATACAAGGTCCAGGAGCAACAGAAGGCTGTAATAACCTCAAGAAGTTTGAAGCTTTTCGAAGCAGCTTGGCAAGGAAACAGCTGCCACCTGCTGCTGAGCAGCACTAACATGGGGCAGCAGGTGGATTATTGTTTTTATTAATTTCTTTCATTTTGGTATTGGGGCTCAATGTAGGATCTCGTGCATGCTAGGCATGGATTCTCCCCCCCAGCATTATTTGTTTGTTATTTATTTTTGTAGTGTTGGAGATGAAACCCAGGATGGAACTGTTACATAAACTTGTTTATTTTATCATTGGCTTTTGAGACAGGGTCTCCCTGTAGGTCTGACTGGCCAATAAAACATGTAGACCTGGCTGGCTTTGAACTCTCAGAGACCACCTGGCTTTGCCTCTCAAGTGCTGGGATGAAAGGCATGGGCCACTAGGCCCGGCCCCCAAACCTACTTTTAATAACAATATATAGAAAAGTACAGAGAATGATTGTGTTGTATTAAATGCTTACAATCACACTCTGAGGTGGTCTAGGATGCACCATCCTCAAATATGACCTCATGAGGCCAGAATACACCTTCCCTTTGGAATATTGATTGTTTTTAGCTATTTTGAGAAAGTGCAGACATAGGAGTAGCTCTGAAATGATGCGCTTACATAAAGAAACTTTCATCTACAAGGAAACTTTCAGTACGAAATCTGTGAGTACCGAGAGCAGCTCTGAGACAACAGTGGTCACCTGACTCTTACCCGCAGAACATGCCAACCTGAATTCGCCATACAGTTCCTCCCTTTGCCCTCCCGTGCCTTTCCTCTGCCCTCTCAGAAGCCCCACTCTTTTCTTCCTTTGTTTTGGTCTTTCAGAGACAGGGTCTCCCTGTAGGTCCAGCTGTCCTGGAACTCACTATATAGACCAGGCTGGCCTTGAACTCACAGAGATCTGCCTGCTTCTGCCTCCCAAGTGCTGGAATTAAAGGCATGTGCCGCCATGCCTGGCTTTTTTTCCTTTTTGTAGTATAAACAAACTCCAATCACACCTCCCCTGACTCTCTTATCTTCGGGACTCCCAAGTGTGTAAACAATTAAAATGGAGTTTCTCCTGTTCATCCGTTCTACCTCAATTTAATTTGCAGTTCATCAAAAGAATCCAATACAAGGAAGTTATTTTTTGTTTCCTTTCCTACAATACTATCATCCTCTCAGCTTTGCAGATAAGGAGACTGTGATTCAGAAAGTAAGGGATGGCTCAAGGTTATGTATCTAGTCAGTGGAGGAGCTGGGGTCTGAATCTAGTACCAAGGCAAATATCTCTGCTCAATAGTGCAGAACAGGAGCAACAGATGTGCACATCCTCACTCCATGCAGATGGGGCTCTGCCCACTTACATGTGAGAATGGGGGACGAAATCCCAAGATGACCCACAGCTCCTGGACAGCTGACACATGGCAGGTCCACCAAGTAGTCAAAACCTTTCTATTTCAACAGCAACCTAGCATGTCTGAGGAAAAAGTAGCAACACACAAAACGCAAGCCCTTTAGAAACCAGATTCAAAAGGGAATGTGGATGCAAAGTTAACCAAGAAAGGAAGCTAAATGCAAGCACCACCATGTGTGAGTGAACAATCTCTTTAGGAGGTGCTCCAAGAGGCCAATCTAGAGTTCCAGTCTGCCTGTCCACTTGAAAAGCAGGACAGAGATCAGCCTATCTGCTTCCCCTGAGAAAATCACAGGCATCAAATTAGGGCATGATAGAGCCCTGCTCTTCAGAGCACTGACAGGGCAGCGGGCCTGAGCTGCCCCACTTGGGTTCATGGGAAGGGCAATTTCAGTGCAGGGCCTGAAAATTACCCTGTTTTCAACCTTTAATTCAGACCCCCCCCCAAAGAGGAAATCATTGAGATGTTCTATAGGGGCAGCCAAGACACTGTTCTATACATTCCTACTTTATAACTGTGCCCTGGAATCCTCAGTTGCTGCAGACTCTGGCAGGGAAAGAGCCAATGTACACTGAGTACTTCCTGTGTAGCAGAACTGGCTATAGTTGCATTAAATATATTAGCTCCTTTAAGGTCCACAGCATTACTTCAACAAAAGCATTACTTCCACTTTACCAGAAACTGAGGCTGAGGGAAGTTAGATAACATGCCCAGGCAGGGGCAGAGTCAGGGTGTGAGCCTGGGCTTATCCGCAGCAGGCCCTGCTCTCAATACGTGCCGTTTTCAGCACTCAGCAGACAAAGCCTTTGGAGATGGTCCTTGGCTTTGCCCCCAACCTCGTCTTACATATATGTCACCTAATCTTGACTCTGACCCAGGTAAAGGCCAGAGGGTGGAGACTGAACATTTCATTACGACCTATGACATACCCTCAGCGATGTGAAACATTTTATTAAAAGGCCATGATGGTGCTATAAGGTAGTGTGATTATCATCCCAATATTTAGAATTGTAAAGCTGAAGCCTAGACTAGTGAAGACAGCTACTTAAGACCACAGAGCTAGAGGTGGCTGTGCCAGAATTCCGCATAAGGACTCTCAAGTCTACATACTATGGCCAGTAACATACACTACAGTATTTTACTAAGGACCAGAAGCAGAATTTGAATAAACCCCAGTGATACTTTCCTTTTTCTGAGAGATAGGGTCTCCCTGTAGCCCTGGCTGGCCTGGAACTCACTGTGTAGACCAGGCTGGCCTCAAACTCACAGAGATCTACCTGATTCTGCTTCCCGAGTGCTGGGATTAAAAGTGTGTGCTACCATGCCCAATATCTATGATACTTTTGAGAATAAGACAAAAGATAATTAATTAGTTAACTAATTAATTGTAGTGCTGGTGATTAACCAGGACCTTGTAATACTAGCCAAGCGTTCTATCCTGGAACTACATGCCTAGCCCAAGACAAAAGATATAAAGGTTGTCGTCCTAAAATAATCAGGGCTGAGATGTAGACCCTTTTGTGTACTCTTAGTGAGGACCAGCTGTTTTGATCCTTTCTCAGCTTTAATCACTCACAGAGTCTAGAAATGATATATTATGGCAGTGTGATGCCTCATTATAGCAATGCCTGCACAAGACAGCCTGACTCTTAGCATCCATTTCAACCAAGACTGGGACATGAACCTCTCCCCCCCCCCCATAATCCAGTATGAAATGGGGAAGGAAAAGAGGAACCAACTGTCCTATCAAAGGATTAGCTCCCTTTTGAATCCTTACTGATCTAGAACAGCACACACAACCACAAACAGATGCTATCTGTTTAATCCCACCTGTTTACAACACAAATGGGCTAATTCTAATTGCTTCTAAGGAACATTCACTGCCTGCAGTGCTTGCCTGATATCCATAACACAGACACACACACAGACACACACAGAGAGAGAGAGAGAGAGAGAGAGAGAGAGAGGCAGGCACAGACAGAGCCAGTAACAGATACATTATTCTGGGTCAAGAGGAAGGGAGGGTTGCATGAGATTAAGACTATATGTTTAGGTACAAGAAAAACCCAAGGCCTAGTAAACTTTCTACATTATAAAAAAGTTGAGATATGGGCTGGAGAGATGGCCTAGAGGTTAAGAGCGCTGACTGCTCTTGCAGAGGACCTGGGTTCGGTTCCCAGCACCCACATGGCGGCTGAGAACCATCTTTAACTCCAGTTCCAGGGGAATCTGACACCCTCTTCTGACCTCCGCAGCATTGCACTACAGGAGTGCACAAACCAGCATGCAGATAGTACATTCATACACATAAAAAGAAAGTTGAGATAATGTTCAATGACCTCAAAACCTAAGATTAGCTTTTTGGTTACAGGTTAGATAAAAGTTATGTGTCCAGAATTCATTCCCAGGATCTATGAGCACATCTTCACAGATCTAGATATCTCCTACAAGAAGATCTAGATATCTCCTACAAGATCTAGATATCTCCCTACGAGGGCTTCCTGGAGAAATCAATGGCTCCTAGACACTGTTAGCAAAAGTTCCAGATGAGTACAGAACTTCTTTGGCCAGAAAGCAAAGAATAATCAAAGACTAGTAAGGTGATATCAGATCGCAGGAGCTGGGCTCAAGGGCAAATTTAGGATAATCTGAGTACCAAATAAATAGTGATAACAAATTTTAGCATATTGACTAAAAAAAGTATAATGTTACTGTAAAAAGAAAAAAAGGGGTGAGGAGTAAAGAGGGAGGAGGAAAGGGAAAACATTGCTCTATAGGATGGGAGAGTCAGAAGAGCACCATTGGCAGCCCGCAGTGTTGCATTCCGGCAAAAATCATGGCTGGGTGTGGGGTGGAAGGAACACACAATTCCTTCAGTCTAAAGAATCACTTCACAGATTTACTTACTAACTATGAGAGACATTTTCATGCTTATAGTGAAGACATCATGTTGTCAAAATGTTAATCAGAAGGCTTCATGGGCAGAAGGCCCCTGACATCATCTGCTTCCTGGTGTGATATAATCAGCAGTACACATTGCCAAAGAGCCAGAAATGAAAATAACCAGGATCTAATGGGCTGGAGAGATGGCTCAGCAGTTAACAGCACTTTCTGTTCTTACAGAAAACCCAGGTTCAAATCCCAGCATTCACATGGCGTGGAAACACCTGTCTGTAACTCTAGTTCCAGGAGATTTGACACCCCCTGTGGACTCACATATGTGCACGCAATACACAATCTACATAAAATAAAAATAAAAAATTACCAGGATCTAGTCATAAATGAACTCATTAAACACACTTTCACAGGTGGGCCAGCTCCTTTCAGAGAAAATGAGTTGTCCAAAGAGATATTAGTAAATATTAATATGTGAATCTGGACTGGATCTGACCTTTAAAACCAATAATTAAGCAGGATTTGAGGGAGACACTTTGGAAAAATTTTAGTATCAGGTTCTTATTAGGTTATACTGAAGGTAGAGAATGCCACTATCAAGAGACAGCTATACACTGAAGAATTTAGGAGTAAGTTTCTGTACCTGTGTGTGTGTTTGTGGACAGGGTCTCTGCATGTACCCCATGCTTGCCTGGAATCAGTCTTCTGCTTTAGTATCCCAAGTGCTGGGATTACAGATCACGGACATGTGCCACTATGCCTGGCTAAGATTTCCTTCCTCATTCCCTCCCTGCCTTTCTTTCTTGACAGGTTTACACAATGCTGCCCTGTTCAGGCTGGGCTGGAGTCCTCATGCTCTTGATCTTCCCACCTCAGCTTCCTGAACAGCTGAGACTACAGACATATGCTACCATGCTTGACTTCTGAGTTACTTTTTTTTATTTTTGGTCTTTTTGAGACAGGGTCTCCCTGTAGCCCCAGCTGTCCTGGAACTCACTCTGTAGACCAGGCTGGTCTTGAACTCACAAAGATCCGCCTGCCTCTGCCTCCCAAGTGCTAGGATTAAAGGCGTGCGCCACCACACCTGGCTGACTTCTGAGTTACTTTAAAGTAGTTGGAGGGCTGTGTGTGTGCTTGTGTGCAGAACCAAAGGTGGTCAAGTGCTTTGGTTCATACAGGCTATATTTCCAAGTTTTCTGTGGGCTTGGAAATTTTTTTAAATTATTTTGAAAGAAGGGGAGAAAAAGAGAGTATTTCCTATACAGAACAAGAAATTCGAGCATCTACCAGAGTGCCAGACTCAAACACTGCAGATTAGTTATCATTCCCACTAAGAAACATTAAAAACTTATAATTTCCCTTCCCAGATGTTGCTGTTTTTGGAGGTTGAGGAAATCAACTAGGGCTAAGCTAAAATGGCCCAGAGTTGGAGGAGTTTTAGAGTTTAGAGCTGGGAGGTGCCTCGAGATGGGCCCATCTCCCACAGGAACAGCACCTGCCTGTTAGGAACAGCCTGCCCATCTTATGTGCTGGGATCCTGGCTTCCAGAGCACCATCTTCGGTGCAGGGATCCTGGCTTCCAGAGCACCATCTTCGGTGCAGGGATCCTGGCTTCCAGAGCACCGTCTTCTGTGCAGGGATCCTGGCTTCCAGAGCACCGTCTTCTGTGCTGGGATCCTGGCTTCCAGAGCACCGTCTTTGGTGCTGGGATCCTGGCTTCCAGAGCACCGTCTTTGGTGCTGGGATCCTGGCTTCCAGAGCACCGTCTTTGGTGCTGGGATCCTGGCTTCTAGAGCACCGTCTTCTGTGCAGGGATCTTGGCTTCCAGAGCACGGCTGTTTAGCCCTTGTTTCTTCCACCTCCTCCAGACCCTGGAGTTTGCTGCTGAGTAGTAGGAAGCGATCTCCTTGGGCTCACTGTGTTCACACTGAGAGCCACTTCTCCAGTTCAGGAATGTTGAGGGTAGGCAGAAGGAACCAGCAAAGCTCTGCCACTCACCAGCGGTGTAGACCCAGGCTAATTCCCAGGCCAGGGAATGCTGGTCTGAAAACCACAGTAGTAATAAGGGTTACAGTTTACTGGGTAGTTAGCTGACTGGGCTAACTTAATACAATAATCTCTATGAATCTCAGAGGTGAAACATACGGCTGGCTATCCCCATCCCTAGATTATAGGCCAACTATGACAGGCCTTCTTCCTCCTCTGCAAATTGACACCTGCCACTCCCTCTTCATGAAGGAAAATCTTTCAGTTGCTAGGCCATTTTTAGATGCGACGCAGATCTTCCTCTTCTTTCCTTCAAACCATTAAAAAATTTTTTTAATTAATTTTATTTATTTCCGTATGTGTATGAACGTACTGTCTGCATGCAAGTTTGTGCACCTGTGTCGTGCAATGCCACAGAGGTCAGAAGAGGGTGTCGGATTCCCCTGGAACTGGAGTTCTCCTGGAATTGGAGTTTCAGACAGTTCTCAGCCGCCACGTGGGTGCCGGGGATAGAACCTGGGTCCTCTGTAAGAGTGGTCGGCGCTCTTAACCGCTAGGCCATCTCTCCAGCCACTTTTGCTCCCTCTTTACCACAACCAGTTTAAGAAGACAGGAGCCAGGCCCGCTGGGGGCTAGGAAGCCCCTCCTCACCCTCAGAAACAGGATGGACAGAAGCAGAGGAAGAAACTTCAATTCTGTTAGACCATTTTCACCATTCTTAAAACTTTTTTTGGCTTTTTGAACAGGGTCTCCTGGGACTGGCTATGTAGACCAGGATGGCTTCAAACTCACAGACATCTGCCTTCTGAAGGCAAGGATTAAAGGCATGTTTGGTGGTTTTTAAAACTTTTATCTTGAAATACTTTCTTGACATCTCAATTTGGAACATAAGACAAGGCCCAGGTGATTGATTACTGGGCAGCAAGTACAGGAGGGTTTCTGATGCAGATGGGAGCGGACAGAGCACTGGGTAAATTTCAAGGGTGACAATGTTCGTGAGCAATGCGTCTTTTCATCCTCTGGGGGCTTCCCCACTAACTTTATTCAGTTAGATCTCCAGGTTAAGGACTTGGGCTCACAGCTCTGCCTACTATGTGGTACACTGCCCTTCACCTCTCCAAGTCTCACAGCTCTGCCCTGGGTCTAATGAGTTCATAGGCTGCTCCACATGACCTGCCTGGTAGAAGAGTAAAGCTGCTTCCTAGACTCACCTGTCACAGCTGGAGAAAATGGCCCAACAGAGGGGGGAAGGTGGGCTGGAAGAAAACTCTCCCGATCAGGCGGAATTTCCCTATTTTCAGAGAAGTATTATCCCACCTGGTGCAGACTCCCGATAACCATCCACTTCTAGAATTTTCCTTGGCCATTTCTGCTGCTTCATCTTGTGGTTTCCCGTCAGGTCCCTGAACTCCTTTTCAAGCATTCTCTTCCTGTGTCCTTCCCACTCCTCCCAACGATAAACTGATAAAGAACTTCCCAAGTGATCCAGTCTCATAATATGGCATTGGGAAGCGCTGAGGGAACTCTGGTCCTGTGGTGCAACCTTGGAAGGGCTGGGTACCAAAACTTCTGTTTCTTCCCTCCAATCCTCCCCAGACCGAACCTGTCTCCGGGGGATATGGGGTGGTTGAAGGTGTCCTGAGTGGTTTGGGTCAGTCACTTTACTTCTTGCACGTGGTGAGGCCTTTGGAGGATGGGAGGGTTGAACCAGACGCGAGTGACGCCCTGAGCTGCAGAGATGGGCTCTTTTCTTTCAAGTCACAAGGAAGGGACGGTGCTGTGTGCATCCACGGCAGCTGCGTGCCCTGAGCTCCCCAGAGCTGGGAGGGTCCCTTTCCTCTACCCAACCCAACGCAGGGGGGCCTCCTGGACTCTCCCTGAACCCGCCGCGGGGGCCGGGAAGGCCCCCTCCGATCAGACACCACTCCCCTACCTCCCTAGCGACCCCGCCCTCGGTCCCACCCACCAGAGGTTCCTTCCACCGAGACCCTCAGATCTGGGCTCTTCCCCTCCGCGCATCCTCCGCGCCCCGCCCCCAGCCCCGCCCCTCCATAACTCTGCCCCCTCAGCTCCTCTCTCTCTCAATCGCGCCCCTCCCCCCTGGTCACCCCATTTCACAGATGACAACGACAAGGCTGGAGCAGATGACCTTTCATGGCAGGAGAGGTGCCCCAATGGGGCCACACCCAGTCGCCGCTGATTCCCAAGCCCCCCCCCCCCCCCCCCCCCCCTCCTGGGCCGCGCCGCACCCACCTCTTGCCCTCGCTCGGGAGCCTCCCCTCCGCAGCCACCGCAGCTTCTTCAGGAGGCGGAGGCCGGGCCCGGCGCGGGGGAGGGGCAGAGCGGGACGCGCGCTGGCCCCTGGGACTCGTAGTCCTCTCCCGGCTCCTTGCTGCCCCGCGCGGCCTGCGCGGACTCCAGCTCCCAGAGGGCATTGCGGAGAGACGCCCCGCGGTGGCCCGTCCCGCTGGCGCACAGGCCAGCTGGCCTTAAAGGGGACGCGGCCGAGTGGCAGCCCTCGGGGTGGCCCCGTCCTGGCTCCGCCCCGTTCCCGCACCTCGCCCCTCCCCCGTTTCGCCCCGCAGTCCCGCCACTGCGCCGCAGAGTTGGGCTTCCCGGGTCCATACCGGTCTGCGAGGAGCGGGGTGGGAAGGGTGGCCTTGGCAGTGACAGCAGCATCCCTGCCGTCTGGGACCCCTCCTGGGAAGGTGGGGCAGAGACCCGCCCTGACCTAGCCTGGCCCAGCATAGTCCAGCCTGGCCGGAGCGCCCCACCCAGGAGCCGGCCCTGAGGTAAGGACTGCCAGGGTCCGGGAGGTAAGGGGACCCTGGGAATGAATGTTAGTTGTAAGTATAAGTGGACAGTGAGTGTCTGCACCCTGGCATTTCGTACTTGGCAGGGCTCTAAGAGCCCGAGGCTGGGAGGTGGGAGATCTGGGACCATCCTGGGCCTCTGCTGTGTGACCTTGGGCGAGTAACTACCCCTCTCTGGGCTTCCACTGCCTCCTTCATCAGTTGAGTATAGAGATTGTTCAGCCCCTGCCCCCCTCAGTTCTGAGAGCACACACGCCTGGCAGTCTATTGTGGGGAACCCCAATCCGACTTCGGACTGGGGAGGGGTGCGGTGGCCTAACAAGGAAGGGAGGAGGTCCAGGTGAGGCACAAACTGAAGAGTCTGGCTATCTCTGCATCCCGGATCCAGGGCCCTTGAAGACCCTTGAAGATTGGAGAGCCAATCAGAAAGCCAGGAATGGAAGTCGGGGCTGGGTCAGCAGAGGTTAGTGAGGGGTGGTCCCTCGGGGATGCGTGATGTGGCTGTCCCTGGGGGGAAACAGTGCCCCTGCCTTCCTCCCATCACTCTAACTCTATTCAGTAACAAGGCACTCGCCTGTCCTCAGTCAAGCCCTGGCCCCTTCCCTCCCAGGAGGCAGCGGGTGGAGCCTTCCTAGGGCTGCCTTGCTGAGACACAGCTAAAAACCATAGAGATTCTGCTGCCCGGAGACCTGAGGGGCCAGAGATGGAGGGCGCTTGCCGGGTCCGAGGAACAGCAGGTGCCCCCAGGCAGCAGCGCTGGCACCCAGGGGACGCAGGTGGCTGGAGTCTGAGAGGGGAGCCAATGAATTCTTCCTTCCCTGCTGTAGAGCACGGGCTGGGAGACCTGAGCAGGGACAGAGGCCCGCCCTCTACCAGGAAGAGGAGGTTCTGTGAGCAGGGCCAGGGGCTGCAAGCCGGACTGGGACCTTTGCGGTGCTTTTTTTTTCTTTTTTGCCTTGCTTGTTTGGACCATTTCTGGAGTGGCCAAGGCTTCTCTGAGTCTAGTCTAATGGCCTCTCTGGGTGTCTCGCTGATGTCCCTCTTCAGTCATTAGGCATACCTTTATGGACATCTCTGTGCCTGGCCACATTCCTGTCCTGAGCACTGTTGAGAGCAGGATTGGACCTATTTCCTACCGAAGTGGACCCTAGCCTGGCGGGAGGTGGAATGTTGCAGCCAGTTTATACTGCAGACAGACAGAAGGAGCCGAGAGGGCCTTGAGGCCAAGCACAGAGACTCTGTGGAGGGTCAAGGAAAGTCTGGAAGCTGGGGACCATAGGACAAGTCAGAATTCACCAGAAGCGGAGAGAAGCCTTTCCCACAGAGGAGACATCAGGGGAACACACACACACACACACACACACACACACACACACACACAAAACACCTTCTCAAAGCCCCATCTACGTACCCCTTATCAGCTTTGTGTCACAGACAGCCTCCATGCTGAACTTGGGAGTCTGGGCCTTATCTGAGGGGTGGGTGCCCTAAGGTTCCCAGCAGCCTGGCCGGAGAGAACTTACCAGAAACGGGGTTAATCTGATGGCACTGCTGAGGTAGAAACCTCATCGCACCAGGGCTGGGTGAGAGATGAGCCAACAACCCCCCCCCCAATCGTCTGAATCCTTTAGGGACAGGTGAAGGCTTGGGGCTTCTGGGGAGGGTCAGGACTTCTCCTGAGTGCCCTGGAACAGGCTGAGTATGGCTAGACTCCCGGACTATCCTTCTGAGAGGCAAAGGTATGAGTTCTGGGCTTGGGCAGGGGCAGCAGTGCTTGCTGGGAATGACCAAGGGGTGTGTGGCCAGTCATCGTCCATTTGGAGTTCCAAGGCTGAGCAGTGAAGAAGCTCCTCCCCGACCAAGGCCACCATGGAGGCTGTGTCTGGTGAGATTCAAAGCCTAAACTGCCTCACTCTCTAAGACGTGTGCCTCTAGTGGAAGGTAGACCAAAGGAGGGAAGGAGGAGATGACTTTGTAGACTGCTGCACTAGTCCAGGCAAGAGGTAGGGAGAAGGGCTGGAGAGATGGCTCAGCAGTTAAGAGCCTGGGTTTGATTCCCAGCACCCACATGGCAGCTAACAACCGTCTGTAACTTCAGTTCCAGGGGATCCAACACCCTCTTCTGACCTCCTCTGGCACTATGCAATATGGGCATACTTAAATACATGCAGGCAGTACACTCATACACACATAGAGAGGAGGGGCTGGAGAGATGGCTCAGTGGTTAAGAGCACTGGCTGTTCTTGCAGAAGATGCAGGTTCAAATCCCAGCACCCACATGGCAACTAACAACTGTCAGTAACTCCAATTTCAGGGCATCCAATGTCCTCTTCTGTCCTCAGCAGGCATTGCACAACACAGGTGCACTTAGACAACACAGGTGCACTTAGACACATGTAGGCATAACACTCATACACATAGAATAAAAATAAATAAATAAATAAATAAATAAATAAATATATAAATAAAATAGAGAGGAGCTGCTGTTTCATGAGGCTGGAGCCCTGGGGAGAGTGGAGACAGTATGAGGTCTGGGGGGCAATTCCTTGTAGACGCACTCTGTCAGCAGCATGTGTCCTTGCTCCTTTCCCAGGCAGGGCCTGTGTCTTCCTTTATGGGAAATGGATCAATGAAACTCATGACTGAGTGTCCCCACCCTCACATTTTGTATACCTTGTCCCAACCCTCTGAGGGCCAGGCCCAGGGCAGCTCCCATCTTGCAGTGAGAAGGCTGAAGTATAAGGAAGGAACTTGCCTCAGGTGACCTGAAGATTCCTAAGTGGAAGACCTGCGTCCATCTCTGAACCCAGGCGAGAGAGAGAGAGAGAGAGAGAGAGAGAGAGAGAGAGAGAGAGAGAGAGAGAGAGAGAGAGAGAGAGAGAGAGAGAGAACTGCTGCACACTGGCGTAGAGCAGCTGTCTGAGTCAGGGGCTCTCCCCTAAGGAGAGCTGCTGGCCTGCTGTTTTTTCCCTGAGGGGAAGAGTGCAAGCTCTGATTCTGTCCTACCCTGCCATGTGTCTCCCCCTATTTCTCTACCCCTGTCCCTTTGCTCTGGCCTGCAATGGAGTCAGGTGAGGTTGATGCCTCTGAAGCCTGGCTGCATGAATGCATCCAAGATGCCATTGAGCGGGTTTACTGGTAACCATGGTGACAGCTGACCTGACTGCTTGTGTAGGATTGGGGGGCAGGTAGCAGGGCTTTAGAGGTGTGGCAAGGCTGAAGACTTCAGAGATTGGCCTTGGAGATTAGAGACTCCTTACTGGTCGACTGGGCTCCAGCTGCCAGGCACAGCCCACCTGATGTAGTATTAGGTAGACTGGCAGGAAGCTGGCACCATTCGATCACTCAGTTTCCTGTGTTTTAGTCTAATATCATTATCCCCAGTTTTCAAATGAGAAAAGAAGCCCGAGCATGCGCCTTACTCAAGGTCATACTGTGCAGGTCTCGGTTTCTGCTTGAATTTTTTTCTTTTTCTTCCAGAACCTTTCCTGGTTCCAGAATTCCATTTGGCCTGCCTGATGCCCTGGGCTTCTATACTAGATGCCAAAAGCTCATTGATTAAGGGTTCTTCTTGGTAGCCTGAGTACCTGGCTTTCTTGGCAGCCTGGGTTAAAAGCATCCACTAGACTACAGGCAGGCGGAGGAGGGTGACCACAGCAACTGCCTTGTCACAGGCACTGCCTAGGAAAGAGGACCAAGGCTGAAGGTGGAGACCATTTTATTGTAATTTCAGTTTCTTTTTGTGGTGCCAGGGATCAAACCATGGTGCTAGCCTAGGCAAGTATTCTGTCACTGCGCACCCCGACCCAGACGCCAGTCTTTAAAGGCCTTTTGAGGGGATGCTTTGTACTGACTGGTGCTTTCTATAGGTGCCAGCCTCTACTACCAGCTGGCACATTCTTGAGGAGCTGAGACTGCTACCAAGGCCGTGGGAATTGATGTTTGCTGAGAACGCCTCATGTCTGGTACCATGCTAAGGGCTTTATGTTCATTTTCATAGCCCAATGGCTCAGTGGTTAAGGGCACTGGCTGCTCTGGCAGAAGATCTGGGTTTGGTTGCCAGCACCCACATGGTGACTAACAACCATCTGTAACTGTAGTTCCAGGAGATCCAATGCCCTCTTCTGGCCTCAATGAGGCCAGACACTCATACACATAAAATACAAACAACAATAAAAAAATCAAGAGGCTCAAGGAGCACAAGTAACCTTTTGATAACTAAAATGCATCCCAGAAAGCCTCGCTCAGTCTAACCTGACATTCTTCCACTTGCTAGTTCAGAAGGCCTGGGCTGGGACCTGGCCATTTTCTTTTCTTTTTTTAAATATTTTGTTATTTGTATTATTTGTGTAAGAGTGTATTGCCTGCATGTATGTGAGTGCACCCCGTGTTGTGAAATGCTGCAGAGGTCAGAAGAGGGCATCTGATTCCCCTGGAACTGGAGTTAAGGATGGTTCTTAGCTGTCATGTGGGTGCTGGGAATCTAACCTGCTCCTCTGCAAGAGCATTCAGTGCTCTTAATGCTGAAACATCTCTCTAGCCTCCTGAATTCTTTTTCTAAGATAGTTTTTTTTAATTTTTTTATTTCTGTATGTGTATGAATGTACTGTATGCATGTAGGTTTGTGCACCCGTGTCGTGCAATGCCACAGAGGTCAGAAGAGGGTGTCAGATTCCCCTGGAACTGGAGTTCTGGAATTGGAGTTTCAGACGGTTCTCGGTCGCCATGTGGGTGCTGGGGATCGAACCTGGGTCCTCTGTAAGAGTGGTCGGCACTCTTAACCTCTAGGCCATCTCTCTAGCCCAATAGTTATTTTAAAAAGTAATGAAAGCCAGGTGGGGTGGCTCACACCAGCATGAAGTAGACTGAAGCAGGAAATTACCCATGAGTTTGAGGCTCACCTGGGATACATGGTAAGATGTCTAAAAAACAAAACAGAAAAGCAAGGCATAGTGGCTCCTACCTGTTATCTCAGCATTTGAGAGGTAGAGGTGGGAGGACTGGAGTTCAAAATCGGCCTTAGCTATTTATTGAGTTTAAGGTCAGCCTGAGCCACAATAGCAAGCAACCAAATAATGAAATATGAAAAGAGCCAAGGGGCAGAATGGAAAAGCTAACTAAGCAATACATTTAAGAGCTAGAGAGGCCAGATGTGGTAAAGTATGCCTTTAATCCTAGCACTTGGGAAGCCGAGACAGGTGGATCTTTTTGAGCTCAAGGCCAGCCTGGTCCACATAGTGAGTTTCAGCTCAGCTGGGGCTACAAGGAGACCCTGCCTGAAAAAGACAAGAAGGAGGAGGAGGAGGAGAAGGAGGAGGAGGAGGAGGAGGAGGAGGAGGAGGAGAAGAAGAAGAAGAAGAAGAAGAAGAAGAAGAAGAAGAAGAAGAGGAAGAAGAAAAAGCTAGCGAGGCTGGAGGTGTCCCTTAGGCTATGTTAGAGTGCTTACCTAGCATGGTCAAAGCCCTAGGTTCCATCCCTAGCACCACCAAACAAGTAAAATTCCACAGTGAGATGCTAAGAAGGCAGCCAGGCATTTGGGGGCCCCTACTCTGGGTTATGGTGTACCCTGCAACTACTGAACTCTGAAAAGCCCCCACTTGGTTTGAGAGATGTCAGCCAGTGAGAAGTAAGCTTAGTCCCTGTCAGACATGCAGCCATGGAACTTTGGTCATCATCAAGAACTAGGATACAGAAGGGCACCCCTCCAGAGAGCCTGACACATGGTTGGGGTTCCAAGATAGCCCAGGTTCTGAGTCAAGTTTTCTGGCCAAAGGTCCAGGGAATGACTGGCCTGTCTCACACAGCTGCAGGTATGAAACTTCGATAGTTTTCACTGAGCCAATAAATGATCTACTCTATGCTGTGTCAGGTTGGGTCCTACCTCCAGCAGCATTGAACAGAGATGCAAAAAAAACTCTCACCTGACTTCTCTGAGGTGAGAGTTGTGTGGGTGACCAAGCTGTACATATGAAAATCAGAACGTATGAAAATTAGAACGAATCTCAGGAGTCAGAAAGGGTCAGCATGGAGCAAATTTCTTGAGCACAGCCCCGGTGGAGAGCACAGCCCCGGTGGAGAGCACAGCCCCGGTGGAGAGCACAGCCCGGCGGGGAGCTCTTCCAGCAGGCCAGTAAGGTGGTGCTCACTCACTCTGGATTTACTCATCCAGCTCAGGAGATGAACAAAGCTTGACCTCAGGAACCATGCTTAGTATGGTGGGGGAGTTGAGTACTCTGAAGTGCTCTAGAGGAGAGGGACAGGATGTTCTGTTTTTAACTGCCAGGTGTGAAACAGGTAGGACGATCAGGTACAGGTGCGCTTTCTTGAAGTTTGTCTGAGGGATGAAGTGCCGACCAGGCAAGGAGGGGAGGGAGAAGCATGCGTAAAGGCCACCTGCAAATGACGAGGGCTGGAGAAGCAGGTGGGACTGTGTAAAGGGCCAGGCCTGGTGGGAGGGTCTGAGCTTGGCGAGGAGATGCTGCTTGTCGGAGAAGGGCAGTGGACCTTTCCAGCACCAGCTGTAATAGAGGAGCAGGCTGGTCTTGGTGTCTTTTTGTGTAGCTGTGACAAAAAAGTACCCTGACAAACCCTGACAAAAGCAACTTAAAGGAGAAAGGATTTATTTTGGCTGTCGGTCTGGAGTACAACCCATCACAGCAGGATCTTGAAGCAGCTGGTAACGGGAGCATGATGGTAATGAATGCTCATGCTTGGCCACGTTCTCCTTTGTGATGGTCCAGGATCCCAGCCCAGAGAATCGTGCCTCCAAAGGCTCCCGTGTCAGTCAGCCTAATCATGATAACCCCCCACAGGCGTGCTGAGCTAACCTACCTTAGGAAATCCCCCACAGCTGTTCCTAGACGCTCCTAGGTGATTCTAGAGCCTTCAGGTTAGCAGAAGCAGCCTTCCCAAGGCTGTAGTTATGAGTGGAGGGTAGGGGACTGGTATATTCCTGGGCTCACCTAGGACAGGTGTTTTGGGCTTTTAGGAAAAGATTGCCTGATGATTGGTGGTGGCAGGGGCTCAGAAACAGGATATGTCAGGTAACCGGCACAGCCCCCTCCAATACGTGGAGTTTGCAAAGGTGCAGGGAATTTGGGAAAAGTACAATGCGGAAGCGCCAGCAGAATAAAGGACAGGGGATCCTGGTCTGTCCCCTGAGCAGCTCCATCCCACCCTCCCCTGGAGACAGAAGGGCCAAAGAGTAAGAATAGCTGTGACTGTGGGGCTGGGCAGGTGTCATATTCCGCTTTTATCCCTGCCTGATGAAGATATTCTTGCCTCATTTCACAGGTGATAAAACAGGCTCACCCCTAGCCTCCAGGGGACCACCCAGGGGATACCAGTGGTCACGGGGAACCGCCCCGGCTGTCCCCCCGCAGCGTGCAACCACCATGGACAAGATCCTGGAGGCGGTGGTGACTTCGTCCTACCCCGCGAGCGTGAAGCAGGGGCTGGTGCGGCGCGTGCTGGAGGCGGCGCGGCAGCCGCTGGAGCGGGAGCAGTGCCTGGCGCTGCTGGCCCTGGGCGCGCGTCTCTACGTGGGCGGCGCGGACGAGCTGCCCCGCCGCGTGGGCTGCCAGCTGCTGCACGTGGCCGGCCGCCACCATCCCGACGTCTTCGCTGAGTTCTTCAGCGCGCGCCGCGTGCTGCGCCTGTTGCAGGGCGGCGCGGGGCCCCCGGGGGCGCGTGCACTGGCCTGCGTGCAGCTGGGCCTGCAGCTGCTGCCCGATGGGCCCGCGGCGGACGAGGTGTTCGCGCTGCTGCGGCGCGAAGTGCTGCGCACGGTGTGTGAGCGCCCGGGGCCCGCCGCCTGCGCGCAGGTGGCCCGGCTGCTGGCGCGCCACCCGCGCTGTGTGCCCGACGGCCCGCACCGCCTGCTCTTCTGTCAGCAGCTGGTGCGCTGCCTCGGCCGCTTCCGCTGCCCCGCAGAGGGCGAGGAGGGCGCGGTGGAGTTCCTGGAGCAGGCCCAGCAGGTGAGCGGGCTCCTGGCACAGCTGTGGCGCGCGCAGCCCGCCGCCATCCTGCCCTGTCTCAAGGAGCTGTTCGCCGTCATCTCGTGCACAGGTGCGTATGCCCCCAGGCTGGGGCTGCAAGGACCGGGGTAGACAGGCAGGGGACGGAGGGGCTCCTTCTAAGTCAGCATATCTACGTAGCCTGGGCGGCTACTTTGAGTCCTAGGCCGTGGTGGGGCTGGAAATGCGGGAGGCTCATCATGTAGTGTGGGAGGAGATTGCACCCTGTCTGGGTGAGCAAGCCAACAGGCCTTTGGTGAGGTGGGCTTGGTCTAGAGCCAGCAGCACCTAGCAGGGGAGCTTTGCAGGCTTTTACTGAACTCAGAATCTTGACCTTAGGTTGCTAGCTATGGAACCTGGATTCTGGTGTGAATGACAGATGAGATCTGTGCCCTCAGTGATCATAGGGCCCTGCAGGAGAAGGGAGGGGAAGCCCCTGGCAGGAGGGAGTGCCAAGGCCAGTCTGTGTGGAAGGTCCTGGCTCCTCTGCAGTTGGATAGCGGAGTTTGGTACAAAATGTGCATTCTCACATCTTTGATTATGTGGCTGCACCTGGAATGTCCCTTCCTGTGAGGTCTTCTCCGACCTCTTTCGGCTAGCTACTATGTTACCTAACGTGTCTCTATATGCAAAACTGGGGTTAATGCTTAGTCTTGGTGCCAGAGCATGCCAGTGAATGAGTTACCACAGAATCGGAGACTTCGATCCTGTAGGGGGAGAGGAGGTGGCCTGGTGTGCTCTCTTCAGAGGCCCAGCCTAAGCAGGAAAGTGGGGAGAACTCAGTCTAGTCCCCTGTTCCAGAGGAGGAGCCACTGTCCAGTGCCCTGGCCAGTGTGGTCCAGCACCTCCCATTGGAGCTCATGGACGGTGTGGTCCGGAACCTCAGCAATGACGACAGTGTGACAGACTCCCAGATGCTGACTGCCATCAGCAGGTGGGTGCCCGGGGCAGGTGGGCGGGGCTGGGCTCTTTTTCTTCTGAGCTCCTCCATCTAGGTGGAGATTCAGAGGCTAAGCTCTCCTATCTGTTTATTCATCCATGGGTTCTACAGCCCTGTTCTGTGCTTGGCCCTGGGCTAGGTGTGAGTGGCACAAAATCCTGTGCCAAAGATGCCATCAGGCTAGGTACTAGCTGTGGGACAAAAGTAGAAGTGGGTGGTGGTGTGAGAAGGTGAAAGTAGGGGCTGGGAGATGGCTCAGTGGCCGACAGTGCTTGCCCGTGGGAACCTGAGTTCAAATCCCTGGCACCTGGGTACAGAGCTGGCATGGCTGTAAACATCTGTAATCCTGGCATTGTGGGACAAATCCCTGGAGCTCAATTCCCCACCAGCTTAGCCAAAATGGTAAGGGTCAGTGGGAGACCCAGTCTCAAGGGAATATGGTACAGAGCAATAGAGTAGGACACCTGATGTCATTGTGCACACACACACACACACACACAGGAGGAAGAGGGAGAGAAGTGAAAGTAGTTTATGTTATGATGTGCTTTATGAATCTGGAAAATACCATAAACAGAATTTGGGTGCTTTTCAGCTCACAGAACTTACGTACATCTCCCCTCATTTGAATGTCAGCGCACCTGTGAGCTAGCCTAACCTGCCTGCCTTGTGACCCCAGGCTGTGCGGCCTCCCTCCTCCCTGCAGTGCAGACCTCATCTCCCTGGCATGGCTCCCTCTGCCAGTCTTCCCATCCCCACGCTGTCTCTGCAGCGCTTCCTGGATCCTTGTCTTCAGTGGGTGCGAGTGTAGAGCTGAGAGGTCCGCCCATCACTTTTCATTTGCACAGGTTATTGAGTCTTTGTTTCAGTGTCCTCACCTGTTAAGTGGTGATCATAGAGCCCAGCCACAAAGGTTGTGAGCGTCTAGGAGCAGTCTGAGGACAGCGCCGCAGAACCACTCTCACTCCTCAGTATGGCGCAGGCTATGCGATATTCACATAATGGCAGTAGGGCATTCTTCTGGACACTTAGCACATGTCAGCTCCGTGCCTAATCTAGCACCCAGGCCTGGTGCTGCGGTCGTATCCGGCAGTGCCTGGTGCAGTGCTTGCTGCAGGGCTTAGCTACTGTTAACTCTTGACATGGCAACCCTTGGAGGGGGCATTGTCTCCATTTTACAGAGGAAGAGTCAAAGCTCAGAGAGGGGATATGGCTTGCTCTGGTCACACGACAAGGGTTCAATGGACCTGGAGATCTCAGTCCCAGAGCGGAGCCCTTCCATGCAGAGGCGGCTGGGAGCCCTCTTCTCCCCTGCAGTGGGGAGTTGTGGCCGAGAGGGCCTGGCTCATTCCTGGAGGGCCCTGAGCCCGTCTCTGTGCTGGGTGTCTGCTGGGCCCATTTGCACATTTCACAAGTGTCTTGTTTGTCCCACAGACCTGGGTGCCCTGTGCAGGTGTGAATCAGAGCTGTACACCAGTTCTTAGGTCACCCTCAGGGTCCAGAACTGTACACCAGTCCTTGGGTCACCCCCAGGGTCCAGAGCTGTACACCAGTCCTTGGGTCACCCCCAGGGTCCAGAGCTGAACACCAGTCCTTGGGTCACCCCCAGGGTCCAGAGCTGTACACCAGTCCTTGGGTCACCTTCAGGGTCCAGAGCTGTACACCAGTCCTTGGGTCACCCCCAGGGTCCAGAGCTGTACACCAGTCCTTGGGTCACCTTCAGGGTCCAGAGCTGTACACCAGTCCTTGGGTCACCCCCAGGGTCCAGGCTTTTGGGCCTCCTTTGTCCCTATGTCACTGTCACCCCCTTTCCAGGATGATCGACTGGGTGTCTTGGCCCCTGGGGAAGAACATTGACAAGTGGATCATTGCCCTGCTGAAGGGCCTGGCTGCTGTTAAGAAGTTCAGCATCTTGATCGAGGTTTCGCTCGCCAAAATTGAGAAGGTTTGTGGCCCCTGTCCCCACCTAGGCTTGTGGCCTTTCCTGCTGGTCTCTTCTGGGGCAGTGCAGGTGTGGGATGCAGAGTGTTGGGGTCCCACTGAACCTCGCTGTGTGACAGGGCTAATTCACTGGCCCTCTCTGGGCCTGCTGCTTCTCTCTGCTGTCTGGGGTTCCTTCTCTGGATGCACTGTGGTTGCACTTGGCCTTGGCTAGCTTAGAACCCCTGACCTGGGCTCCCCTTTAGGTCTTCTCCAAGCTGCTGTACCCCATCGTGCGGGGAGCCGCCTTATCTGTCCTCAAGTACATGCTCCTGACTTTCCAGCACTCCCACGAGGCCTTCCACCTGGTGAGTAAGTGCCCTGCTTCTTGCTGTGGTCTGCGATCTTTGCCCCATGTGCTTCCTTGCCTGGGTCGGGGCTTGGGTCATGAAGCCCAAGACCACAGAGCCCTGGATCTTAGTATAGAGGCCCAAGACAGATGGGAACAGAAGCCAGAGAATCTGTGTGACCTCCACACAAGATACTGTAGAGTGACAGAGCCTGGCCTGGTGACAGCGAATGTTCCACGGGCCAGGTGTATGCCGGCAGAGTGCTAAGGAGAGGAGGGCTTATGCTCGTTCTCCCAGCTCCTGGACAGAAGGTCTTCGGAGGAGGAAACTGCAGCAGGGAGAGGTTAAGCCACTTGTCCTATACAGTAAGCGCACACAGATTTGAGCCAAGCTGGTCTGACCCCCAACCACTGTCCTGTTCTCAACTGCCCACCGGCACCCACCAGCCTCAGGCTCCTCCTGTCCTCAAGGCCGGCTTGGGAGGAGGCTGTCTCCTCGCTCTGCTCAGCCCTGCACATGGAGCTTCAGGTTCTGATGGCAGCTGCTGGGCAAGGCAGCGGAATGGACGCCACGCTTCCCAGTTGGTTGCAGTGAGAAAAGCTCAAGACCAGGGAACAAGTATCACAGTGCTGACCTTAGTCTGGGCACAGGTCCTCTTGGAGTCTGGGATCAGGTCCTCTTGGAGTCCAGGATGGGGTAAAGAATGGTAGGAGAAGAGTAGGTGAGGTGCTGTCTCTCTGGAGCTGCCCATGTCTGAACATGCATTTCCTTCCACTGTCCTGGTCCTTGTCCCTGTGGCCTGTCTGTTAGGACACTGTGGTATACTCCAAGGAGTTTGAAGATTGCAACTCCACAACACGGGAACAAAACGGGCTTTGGGCTCAGATGGACCTGATTCAGAGCCATCTCCAGATTATACAGCCTCTCTGGTGCTGAGGATGCCTGACATGCCCAAGACCTGGGTTTGACCCCAGAACCACCCCACCTCCAATTGTATAACACTTCAGATTGGCACTCATGCTGCTGGGTCCACCAGGCGTCTGTGTTGTGGCCTCAGCATCTCCTGCTGGGCAGAGAAGCTGTGGTTACGCAGGCCTTTGACTCTTAGGGCAGGTCCATGGCTGAGGTTGAACAGCAGGCCTCCGTCAGCTGTGAGCAGGGAATCATCCTGTTTGCAGATGAAGAAGCAGAGGCAGGGGTCTTAGGTCAGATGTTTTGTAAAGGGAATTGCCCTGTGGCGCTCAGTCCTTGTGTCCGACCCCCCCCCCCCCGTGGAGGGGACACCGGCCACTGCTCAGAGGCCTGTGCTTTTCATCCAAGTCTCAGGTAGGCACTTGGGCTGACCCTCCTCTGCTCTTGCAGCTTCTCCCTCACATCCCTCTGATGGTGGCCTCTCTGGTCAAGGAGGACTCGAACTCTGGGACCAGCTGCCTGGAACAACTGGCTGAGCTGGTGCACTGCATGGTGTTCCGGTTCCCGGGCTTCCCAGACCTGTATGAGCCTGTCATGGAAGCCATTAAGGTGAGTGACCATCTCAAGTCACTCTGGCACAGGTGCCAGTTTGGACCTTCCTTGAGGCTGTGCCATGCCTGGTGGCAGCCTTGCATCATCTGGTCCCTTGCTATCTCCATCCCCTCCCTGGGACCATGAGTGTTTCAAGCACAAGGAGTTACCTCTTGCTCCCACGGGCGCCTTCTTCTCTTATCTTTGCTTTGAGCCTTTGCATATGCTGTTCCCTGCTAACTATAAACTCTTCATCTGATAGCTCCTACTTAATTTTTATTTAAAAAATTTGTTTTAGCCAGGTGTGGTGGTGCACGCCTTTAATCCTAGCATTCAGGAGGCAGAGGCAGGTGGATCTTTGTGAGTTCAAGGCCAGCCTGGTCTACAGAGTGAGTTCCAGGACAGCTGGGGCTACAGGGAGACCCTGTCTCAAAAAGACCAAAAAAATTTTTTTAGTTAGCATACAAAATAATGGGTCATAGCACCTCCTTATTCTGAATGGTCTCAGGGTCTTGAGGGGCATCTTCCTCAGTCCTTCCCTGGGCTGACAACTCCCCCTTCACTCCCTCCCCCAGGCTTTGGTAGGGCCTCTGGGCTTCCACAGTGCCATCCCGCTGTCACACATGGTCGCTGTATGTCTTGCACACTGCAGAGAAGGAGTGACGTCTAGCTCATAGGACTGGGCCGATGCTCTGTGCTGGGCTGAGATGGGAGACCTAGGCACAGAGCACATCAAGTACCTTCCTGCAGGATCTTACACGGCCCCCTAGGGTGAAGTCTGAGCTAAGCAGCTGATTCAGATGCCTATGGGGTCAGCTGAGAACAGTGAGGAGATAGGGAGGGGGGTCATAGGAGACCATTGGGTTCTACCAGGAGGACATTCCAGATGATTATTCAGATGCCTATGGGGTTGGCTGAGAACAGTGAGGAGATAGGGAGGGGGGTCATAGGAGACCATTGGGTTCTGCCAGGAGGACATTCCAGATGATTCCAAGGGAAGGACACTGAGTGGTTATGTGAAGGTGAGTCCAGTTTGGTGGTAATGTGTGGGTGGAGTGGCAGGGAACTCGGAAAGGTCAGAAAGGTCAGAGCCTAGGCTGAGTCACTTGTCTGAACTAGATATGAACTTCCAAACCTTCCCACCAAGCTGATAGCAGAGGAGAGTTTACCCTGAGTAGTTGGATCTGGGCTTGGAGTTTCTCTCCATCTCAGCTCATTTCACTGTGCAAGCTTGATGGTCTGAGTTCAGTCCCTGGAACCCATGTAAAGCCTGGGGAACCTGTTCCTGAAAGTTGTCCTGACTCCACGTGTGTGCCATAGCACGTGTTTACCTGGAATCATACTCCACACTAGTAAATGCAACTTAAATATTGAAAAAACACACCTTTCTTCCTGAACACTGGAGAACAGCACCCAGGGCATGTGCAGCCGGCTTAGTAGCAAGGCGGCAGGTGCTGGTGTCACCTGCCATAACGAGCTCTCTTTCACATGGGCTGTATATGTGTAGCTTTCTTTGAATACATGTGCTTTTGTAAATAAGTTCTGGAAAATTCTCTCACTTAGATGTATTAAGTTATAGAAATTTCTCTAGGAATTTAAGAGTTATTTGGAAGTTTTTCATAGGAGTATAAATTTCCTTGGGAAAATGGTATTTGAATTTTCTCTACTGTGGATATTGGTACATCTTTGGTGTGTAGGGTTCCATTTGGCCTTAGTCCCTATTTGTTCATATTCTGTGTGGGGGGGATTCTACATGGCTTAATGGAATGGAAAAAAGAAGGTACTTAGCCTGTGTTTTGGTTTTCCTGGTGCTAAGGACTGAACCTAGGGCCTCGCACATGCTAGGCAGGTGCTATACCACTGAGCTTGTATCCCCAGCTGTCTTTTCAAAATTATTTAGCCGGGCGTGATGGTGCACGCCTTTAATCCTATCACTTGGGACACAGAGGCAGGCAGATCTTTGTGAGTTCAAGGCCAGCCTAGTCTATAGAGTGAGTTCCAGGACAGCTGGGGCTACAGGGAGACCCTGTCTTGAAAAGACCAAAAAAAAAAAAACTATTTAATTTAGTGTGTGTCTGTGTGTGCAGAGGACAGCTTGTAGGAGTTGGCTCTCTCCTTCCACCACGAAGGTTTTAGGGATTGAACCTAAGTCATCAGGCTTGGCAGCAAGTGCCTTTACCTGTTGGGCCCCCCAACCCTCTTTTTACTCGTTATGAGACAGAGCCACATTAACCGTCCAGGCTAGCCTTGAAGAAGTACTTTGTATCCCAAAGTAGGCCTTGAATTTGTAGTCTTTCCCCTAAGTAGCTCCGAGGTAGCTGGTAGATGGGGTAGCAGCCCTGTGCCACTAGGGCAAATTTCTTTTCCTGTAGTTTTCATTTCTTCTCTTCCTCCCTTCCTCTACCCTTCTTCTTCCTTTTTTGTAAGTCATCTGTGAGAGGTGACTGACCAATCTGATAAATGGTCCTGGGGAATGAGTGAGCTCAGGGTTAGAGCACAGCTTGGTCAAGACCTGCTGTGTGCCATGGAGGGAGGGTGTGAAGCTGTGGTGTTTTTGACACATCTGGGGCTCTGTGCTCAGGAACTGGGAAGGTGACTAAAACCTGAGGAGCTGCCAGCGCTGATGATGTCCACTCCATGGCAACGTGCTGTGCTTCGATGTTTGTCTCTGACATCATCAGAGCTAGTGCCTGGCAGCCTTTATCAGAACTGTTGAGTGTGACAGGAGGGCCACTGGGAAGAGCTGCTGAGCCCCCAGCCTGTGACAGAGGACCAGGCCTCAGGGCCTCAGACCCTCCTGCCACTGACTTAGGCTCAGTGCCGAGGGCGACTGATTTGCTGGAAGGCTGGCTCTGTAACCAGGAGGAGCAGTAAGAGTGAGGCCCTGTGACACCGTAGAGTGCCAGGCTGATGAAGGGAGGGTCCTGTCCTCCTAGCTGCAGAAGCTGAAGCCTAGGGCTGTCATGGGACTGAGGCAGAGGCTGACTTAACATTGTCACAGCCAGTGACATGGGAGTTGGGGCTGGAACAGAGGTCTCTGGTGGCTTCAACTGGTGGCCAGTGTTGTCTCTGTATAGTCTGTTACCTTGGGGCTCTGCCTAGAACACATACATTTGTCACTTATTGCTTATGTTTTTTGCTTTGTCTGAATTCTAGTTTTTGTTTTTTTTCATCTCTAACTTGGAGATTATGCCACTTCAGACAGTTGTCATCTGAAAGATCATGTAGAAGTCCCACGTGTCAGAATCAGATCCTGGAGTGAGTTGTAAACTGTTTGAACACGTGTCTATACCCTTCAAAGTGTGTGCTTGGGTGGCAGTGGAGCAGGGTCTAGTCCAGATGACCTCCCGGAGGTGGTGGCTTTTGGGCTTACTCCGGTGTCCACTGTTCCCTCCTCAGGACCTCCATGTTCCCAACGAGGACCGCATCAAGCAGCTGCTGGGGCAGGATGCCTGGACCTCGCAGAAGAGTGAGCTGGCGGGCTTCTACCCCCGGCTCATGGCGAAGTCAGACACGGGCAAGATCGGCTTAATCAACCTGGGCAACACGTGCTATGTGAACAGCGTCCTTCAGGCCTTGTTCATGGCTTCTGAGTAGGTGTTTGTTTGGGACGGGTTCTTGCTTTGTAGCCTGGGCTGGCTTTGAACTGCCGCTGCCTCCGGAGTGTAGGAGTTACAGGTGTAGCCACCATTCTTTCTCATTTTTCTGTTTTGCTTTGTTTTTTTTTCTATCTTTTTGAGACAGGGTCTCCCTGTAGCTCTGACTGTCCTGGAACTCACTCTGTAGACCAGACTGGCCTTGAACTCACCGAGATCCGCCTGCCTCTGCCTCCCAAGTGCTAGGATTAAAGGCGGGTGCTACCGAGCCCGGCTCTTTCTCATTTTTCTAGGAGATAAGCACACTGTCCACTGTTAGTGTGGCTGCACATACGCTGTGACTTGCTTGAAAAATCACTGAGTTCAGCTCTAGCTCTGAAAGGAGGCTTTGGTTCTGTCTTGTTATATGGATGTAAAGCAGTGGTTTCTCTTGAGCTTCTGATTCATAGAAGTGGGAGCTGATGTCTGAGGTTTCCTAAATTGCTGCTTATTCCCAAACTGCCTGCTGAAAGAAAAGACTAGCTCTGTTTGTTCCGAGTTCTGGTACATGCAGACTCTTACTTTCATAAAATAGAACAGTGATTTGCCAGAAAAATGCTCTTGTGCTTGTGTGGTCATAGTGATACTGAGAGACCACAAGTACTTCAGGAAACGCATTTGCTACATTTAACCTTGCCTGAGCCCCCCCTCCCCAATGTGGGCCTTACTTTTGAGTGCCGCTATTTTGTGCAGTGACTATATGAAGAGATGAGAGACTGACCTACCCCAAACTGCTTCCCAGAACAGGAGCTGAGCTAGGACCAGGAAAGCAGAGTGCTCCAGGGCCAGCAGGTGTCAGGAGGGCCCTTCTTGACCCCCAAAGGGTCAGCCTTGTCCTGGGGGCCAGTCTCTGGCAGTCTCATCTTGTGTCAGTGCATTCTGCATGTCTGTGGGCAGGGCTAGCTCCTGGTAGCTCTGGGAGGGCTCTAGGCAGGGGCTGCAGGAGAGGGTTGGAGGGGTAAGGTCGGAGCAGGTCCTGCTCAGGGTCAGTGCCAGTGGCGATTCCTAGGACAAGAGCCACCAGAATGTGGTAATGGCTGTGGCGCTGTTAGCAGGGACATTCCAGTGTGACGGCCTTAGAATATTTGCATATTTGTGTCTGAGCTGGAAGGGATGGCAGGGATCACCTTATTGTCAAGGTGCTCAGAGCTTCTCCCCAGCCCTGGCCTCATTTGCAGCTGGTGCTGCCACAGGCTTTGTGTGCTCCGGAATAGGGGGCAGAGGGTCCCGGACCCTGCTTACCATGGGCTTTCCCGTTTCATTGGAAGCTTTCGACACTGTGTGCTCCGCCTGACCGAGAACAACTCCCAGCCCTTGATGACCAAGCTGCAGTGGCTCTTTGCCTTCCTGGAGCACAGTCAGGTGCGTGCTGGGGCAGGGTGAGGAGGTACCGCCAGGCCCTTTCCGCAAACCCTTCCCATCTTCGGGACCTAGAAGCTTCCATTCTGTTGAGTGAGCTGCTGAGACCCAGCCCAGGCTGTGCCACTGGTTTGTCACCCACACTCCAGAGCTTGTCCCAGTGGTGGAAGGGCTGTGCCTGGAGCCTCTTCCCTGGCTGTGTTGTGGCAGCTCCCCCTCGGCTGTTCAGTGTGGTGCACTAAGGCTCCCTCATCGGCCAATTTTGAACACCTGGTTATCAGGGACTCTAGGTGTAGAAGGGATGGAATGGACAAAAGGAGACTGGCTCTGTTCTGGAACCCAAAGCTGGGGCCAGGGGCTTGGGAGGCTCTGAATGCAGCCCGAGATGGAAAGGCCCCGCTCTTCGGTGCTTGAACAGGGATGACGCGGGCTGGAAAGCTGGGGTTTGTCAGCACACAGAGGAGGGGATAGTTGGTGATGATGGAGGAGGGGGTGGGGCCTTGGGAAGATGTCTTGGAGCCTTTCTGCCCTGGAGCCTCATTTTGGCAGACAGAAGGGAATGAACAAAGACCCGGAGGGACTTCAAGTATGTGATCTGTGAGAGCAGAACAGGTTTCTAGTTCACTGCCAGAACCCTAATAGCTGAAGGGCTATACAGACTTGAGGGAGGAGGGGGTCAGGGCCAGCTGGGAATGGCAGGCAGTGGGTTAGCGGGCTGGCATGTTGTCTGCTGGCAGGCGGTGGGTTAGGGGGCTGGCGGTGGGTTAGGGGGCTGGCGGTGGGTTAGGGGGCTGGTGTGTTGTCTGCTAGCAGGCGGGTAGCTTCTTGCTCCTGGGCCTGTTTTTCATCTGCCTTGTTCTCGAGGCCTGCCATGATTCCCCTTTTTTTTTTTTAATCTTAGAGGCCTGCTATCTCTCCTGAGAACTTCCTGTCTGCATCCTGGACACCCTGGTTCAGCCCTGGTACCCAGCAGGACTGTTCGGAGTATCTGAAGTACTTGCTTGATCGGTAAGAAAGGCTGGAGAGTTGGAAGGGGGGGCGGGTGTGGGGGTCCTGAGAACATTGTTGGAGACATTTGCCCCTCTGGGCTGGGTCACATCTCCCTGAAAATGGGATATTGTACCCCTGAAAGGCAGGGTAAGGTGTGTGCTGTAGGTGTCTGAAGATGCCGAGCTGCTTGGTATACCTGGAGAGGGGACTAGTAAATGTGTGTGCACCCTTGTGTTGTATTTGCCCAAGTGTGCTCGGTAATCTTTGCCACATGGTCCTAGGTCCATCTTCATGGACGTGCATGCTGGCTGTGGTATGTGAGCACAGGTGTGTGTTAGTGTGCTATTTCATACATGGATGTGAATTCTCTAGGCAGACTCTCGAATGTGTCTGAAGTGCAAGGTTGGCAGTGTGCTGGTGGTGGGCCTGTTTGCCTGTCTGTAGAGCTGGTCTCCCTGCTTGCTCCAGGCTTCATGAAGAGGAGAAAACAGGAACACGGATCTGCCAGAAGCTCAAGCAGTCCAGCTTGCTCTCCTCCCCGGAGGAGCCCCCAAGCCCCAGTGCAACGTCTGTGGAGAAAATGTTTGGAGGCAAGATAGTGACTCGGATCTGCTGTCTCCACTGCCTCAATGTCTCTTCCCGCGAGGAGGCCTTCACGGACCTCTCTCTGGCCTTTCCTCCTCCAGAGCGCCGTCGCCGCCTGGGCTCGGTGATGCTCCCCACGGAGGAGGTGCAAGCCCAGGAGCTTGTAGTGGCGCCCAGAGCCCCAGGGCCCAGCAGGACAGGGCTTCAGAGACAGAGGAAGCACTGTGTCACAGGGGATGCTCCCCCGACAGGGCTGGACATCGAAGGCCTAGGCTCTGCAAGCAGTGGTGGGCAAAGAGGGCAGGAGAAGGTGGAGAGGGATCAGGCGGGGAAGGAAGAGGAGGAGGCTGTGGGGGTGGGTAAGGAGGAGGGAGAAGAGGAAGGAGCAAGGGAAGAGGAGAAGGAGCAGGCAGATGAGAAGGAGAAAGAGAAGAAGGAAGAGGAGGAGAAGGAGGAGGACAGCCTGGGCCCAGGGACCCACAGGGAGGCTGCTCCCCCCTCCAGGGAGCAGGGGTGTGGCCCTGAGGGCTCCCGCTCAGTCTTGGACCTGGTCAACTACTTCCTGTCCCCTGAAAGGCTGACAGCAGAGAACCGCTACTACTGTGAGTCCTGTGCCTCCCTGCAGGACGCCGAGAAGGTTGTGGAGCTGAGCCAGGGGCCACGCTACCTCATCCTCACGCTGCTGCGCTTCTCCTTTGACCTGCGCACCATGCGGCGCCGCAAGATCCTGGATGATGTCACCATTCCGCTGCTGCTGCGTCTGCCACTGGCTGGGGGTCGGGGCCAGGCTTATGATCTCTGCAGTGTGGTGGTGCACTCTGGAGTGTCCTCAGAGAGTGGCCACTACTACTGCTATGCCCGGGAGGGTGCTGCCCGACCAGCTCCTGTCCTGGGTGCCACAGACAGGCCTGAGCCCGAGAACCAGTGGTACCTGTTCAATGACACCCGAGTGTCCTTCTCTTCCTTTGAGTCTGTCAGCAACGTCACCTCCTTCTTCCCCAAGGACACAGCCTATGTGCTTTTCTACCGCCAGCGGCCGGGGGATGGGGCTGAGGTAGAGCCTGGCTCTCCCAGAGTCCGAGCAGAGCCCACCCTCCACAAGGATCTGATGGAGGCCATTTCCAAAGACAACATCCTCTACCTGCAGGTGAGTCCTCTGCCAGTTGTTGAGCAGATGTTCTGGGACCTGATGCCGCTCCTGGGTGGAGGGGTTGGTCTAGCACAGCCATCTGTCTAGGCCAGTTGTCTGTTTTGAGTTTTAAATCCATCTATCACTCAGTAAGGGACTAATTTGGTAGCTGGAGAGATGCAACCCTGTACCTTAGAGGGAGACACTGAATAGTAGCATGAACTGATGCTGCTGCTTGAGTGGTGGAGCCAGTGGGTTGGGCATGCTTCTGGGCTCCCAGAGGGGCCGCCTCCCCAGGGCCCTTCCTGTCCCTGGGCCCTCCCATATAACTATTGCAGGCTCCTTTACCAGAGTCAAGAGTGTGGGGACAGTAGGTTTGGGCTATTGAGACAAGACCAGCAGCGGACCCCACAGCAGCCACGCCAGGCAGGCATGTTGTTAGGCCAGGCAGCTGCAGCATGGTGCAGGTGAGGAGTCTGCCAGAGACTGATCTGGCAGGAGAAGAGCTTGCTGCTCACGGGCCTGAAGAGAGGAGGCAGGGCATGGGGCACGTGTTTTTAACACCAGCACTGAGGAGGCAGAGGCGGGTGGATTTCTGTGAGATAGAAGCCAGCCTGGTGAGTTGCAGGTCAGCTGGGGCCACAAGGAGACCCACAACCAACCAGCCAACCAGACAAGGGCATCGAGTTGGCCAGCTCAGACCAGGAACCCTTCGGAGGGTTTCTTGAGGGTCTAGGATCTCTTGATTTATTTTGGGTCCTTATCAGCTACTTACTGTCTAGTATGAACAAGTCCTTTTTCTCCAAGGAACTGGAGTTGTCATTGGGAGGAGGGGATAGAGTTTGAAGCCTAGACCCTGGGTGGAAGAATGGACCTGTCCTCCATCCTGCCCCTCAGCAGGGCCAGGTCCTTGGGAGACCCAGAGATGCTGGCCATGCCATGCTGTGATGGGCGGGCAGGGGACCTGAATACAAAGCCGCCTTCTTGCCCTCTTTCTAGGAGCAGGAAAAGGAGGCGCGGAGCAGGGCAGCTTACATCTCCACACTCCCGGCCTCTCCACACTGGGGGAGGGGCTTCGATGAAGACAAGGACGAGGATGAAGGCTCTTCAGGGGGTTGCAATCCTGCAGGTGGCAATGGTGGTGACTTCCACAGACTGGTCTTCTAATGGGAACCCCCTTCAGCCTGCTCCCACCTGTGGGGTGTGCCACAGCAAACCTCAGAGGGGCCAATGTGGCCCAGGGCCTAGGCAGAGAACTCTGCCCACTGGGGTCTGAGGGAGCTGTGCAGGCAAGCCCAGAGTGAAGCAGGCCCTTCTGAGGGCAAGTATGGAGGGGCATCTGGGATAGCACTATGCAGCTTGAAGTGTGGGGAGAAGCCAGATGCGGCAAGGAGACCCCGCTTCTTAGGATGAGCTCAGGTCTTGGCATCCGTGCTGTTAAAATTTTACACTCAAGATCCTGGCTAACTTGGAGCACCTGGATGGCCTGCTCTGGGCTTTGCTTCCCCAAGAGGCCCTGTCCTGGAAAGCTGGGTGGCTCAGGAGCTAGGGTAGTGTTCTTTTTAGTTCCCTTTACCCAGCTCTTGCTCTGTGAGGAAAAGCACAGTGGAACTCGAGCCCTTGCACCAAGTGGCTGTCACCCCTCTGCCTACCCTCATTTCTCCAAAAGGGTTTCTAAGGCAAGTTATGTGGGTACCTCTGGGGGTGTTGGCATCCACTGTCTATTTTTGAGGCATGTAGATGGAAGGCAGTGTGGCAGAAGATTAGAGACAGCGATACTTGTTCCCTCTTCTACCCCAAGCAATGCTATACTGTGGGCTGGTCCCTCCATAGCCCCCCCCCCCCCAGTGTGCCTCAGTGCCTGAGATGCCACCATTGCATCCCTTCTGGGTAAGGTCCAGAGTCTTATTTATAAAGGTGTTCTGTCAGAAAGCCACTGTCATTTGAGGAAGCTGTCTGGCTTAGTTCCACTGATAGTGTGTGAGGGATGGGTGGGTGTGGACTGTGGAGCACACACCACCTCACAGTGCCCTGACGCTGTTACAGCCCCTTCTCAGTGGAGAAGAGACTGTGTTCAAACAGGAATAAAACTCAGATCTCTGAAGTCCGCAAGATGTCCTTCCTGTCCAGGCTGTGGCTCTGCTGCCCCCTTGAGTTGCTTATTGTGTCTGGGCAGTGTGCCTTTGGGCTCCTGGTTGGTGAGGATGTGCCCTTGTCCCGGGGACTCGAGATGCAGAAAAATTGAGGGAACCCAGAAAAGTAGAGCTGGCAGCTGACTGGGCAGAGGGGAAGGGAGTGTGGCTGGAGGATGGCCCTGGGATACTGGAGGGGACTGCTTTGTCAGGTGGGCCTGCAAACCCAACAGTTGGATATTTTTCAGATTCCAGGAATTCTAAGTTGCCTTGAAACATCTGCCATCATGACCTCTTCCTGTTCCTCATCCGAGAAGCGCGGGATGGGAGGACATGGTATGGGCTGAGGCAGGCTGGAAGGCAGTGCTTCTCTCCAGGGTTAGCATCCAGAGCTTTCCACGGGGCACGGAGATGTGTGCAGGCAGGCAAGGCCTCTAGTCCCCCCCCTAGTGTCTACCCATCCTCTTAAAAGTAGCATGAGTTCAAGGCCAGCCTGGTCTACAGAGTGAGTTCCAGGTCAGCTGGAGCTACAGGGAGACCCTGTCTCGAAAAGACAAAAAAAGTAGCTAGTGGCATGTACAGAGATGGTGGCAGGGACTTGACAAGAGGTTTCAAGGGCTGCAAATGGAGTTTTGGGTCCAAATGCCAGACCCTGGAGCTGTCGAGGGACCTGCGATTGTCCGGCCTCTGCCTCCGAGTACCGAAGGCTCATTCCTGCTCCTAGCCCGGAAAAGCACCCAGTTACAGCCACGGAGATGCAGCGGCTCGGGCTCATCGGGAAGTGACCCTGGAACGAGCCTGCAGCAGGGAGGGGTCTCCATCTGTGCACTGGTTCCCGAGGCTGCCCAGGATGGGATAAGTTGGATTCCGCTTCCTTTTAGACAGACTCCAGCTGCCCATCTGGGCTGTATTTCTAAAGGACTTTATTGTCCTGTTTCTACACCATAGTAAAAAGGGACCTGCAAGCTCCAGGCCTGTACCATTTGTCATAACAGCAAAAACATGACCCACTTGAGCACGGTTCCCACCCCACCCCAGACCGCAAGATAAATACATGTTACAAATTTTTTTGAAAACAGAATAAATTAATAACTTAAGTGATTAGGCACCAACAGTGATTTGAAAAATTAAATGTCAATCTTAAATGATAACAAGAACATAAGACTAGGCTGCTTCTAGATCATTTTCCCAACAAATAACAATTCTGAGTGAAATGATTCTAAGACACAAGTAGCCAACAGATTATACACACACACACCAGGTGCCCTTCGGTCTGGCTGGGCCTGCTCGTCCCTGGCTCTTAGGTGGCTGGGAAGTCAGCCCTACTACCTCACACTTTCACAGCTGAAGGCCCACACGGAAAGGAAGGGGGCCTTATCCCGCAGCCCTCCGAAGCTGTTGCCGGGCGGGGAGGGCACTAGGACTGCAGGCACTGGCAGATAAAGGCCAAAGGCAGACTGGACCTGAGCCCACGTTCCAGTGACTTCAGAATGGTTGTGCTTCTGTTCTGGGAGTCAAATGTAGATGCCAGCAAAATCCAGGGAGAAAGGGTGGAATTAGCTGGCTAATGCTCAGGGTGCTGCTACTCCCTGATGACCCCTGACCTCCTTGAGGGTCCCTCAAGGTCTTCTTACAGTAACAGGGCATCAGCTGTGGATCATCCCATTTCACAGACCTGTAAAATCCTAAGGAGACAACATTTCTCATGGTTTAACCTTGCAGGGGTGGAGGTGGACCCCAGAAGGCCCGGCCCTTGGGGAGCTATGCTAGCTGGGAAGCCATCTTCGTTCCTGGGTCTCAGGTCCTGCAGGCACCAGGGGAGGAGAACTTTGACCCCTGGGCAGGTCAAAGGATTGGTTTTCAATGGAATCAGCTTTTCCTATTTGGAGGCTGGACGACTGGTGGGTGGGTACATTAGACATGGCTGACAGTCCGAGGAGTGTTGGCCAGGGCTCGGCTTCCCACAGGCCTTGCTTCCATCTTAACCCCTACTTCCACTCTAAGGGTTTGGGTAGTGACAGGAGCCAGCACAGGACAGCGGCCTTGAGACTAGCCACAGGAAACACCTTAGTCTTGGAAGCTGCTGGCCAGTTCTACTCACACGGCACACTCAGCTCAGAACGTGTGCGTGGGGTGGCCGCCGAGGCCAACGGCATGTGGAGCTGCGTGGGCTCCAGCAGTAGCAGCGGAAAGCTCAGCCATAGGGGAGTCCTGACACAGGGACTTCCAGGGCACCATCAGGGTAGGCAGAGCCAACCAGTACCTTGCAACTCTGCCCCAGGGCAACCAACCACAGCCACCAATTAACCCATGGGGACTGTGCCTGTTTCGGAGGTGGCTGGCCTTCTACTCAAGCTGAGGAGCCCTGTCACTTCCTTTTCCTCCTCCATGGACCCAGCCCCATCAGCCCTTCCCTGGTAAGCACTCTGTTCCTCCCTGCCTGCCACCCAGCCACACCTGCCCAGCTCTGAGCTGCTTTCTCTTCTGCCCTCCAGCAGCCAGCCTTCCTCTCCTGGCCTGGCTGTCCTTCTGTGTCCTTGTCTTTTTCTGGATATGACCATACCCACCTTAGTAGCTGTAACTAAATAATCTGAGCTGCTTCTCACAGCAGGTGGGGAAGAGAGGCTGCTCCCAGGTGGGGTTTTCTAGAAAAGGGCTGGCCTTGGGCCTGGCAAGTGCCACTCCCTGGTGACCTCAACCTTCTGGAGGGTCCTTCAAGGTCATCTTCCAGTAACAGAGCCTTTCTTCCCCACTTTTCCAGAGCCCAGGAAGGCAGCACGAGCTGCTGGAAGGCGAGCAGGAGTCCTAGTTGTGGAGACAAAGATCTCTTCACCAGGACAGAACAGAATGCTGGCTGCCCTGTCTCTGAAATGTTTGAAAATGTAGTCAAGAACTTTCAGCACAAAAACATTCTGATCCTCCCGCCCTAGCTTAGGGGTCTTGAGTGATCCCTGCCTTCTGGCTGCTGCTCTGGTGACCTCTGAATGCACAGAAAGAGATGGCGCTGCCCATCCCTGCAGCCAGGGACGACAGAGGTGAGAAGAGCTCAGAAGACTTGGCCTGACACCAGGCCAAATGTGCTCCTGTCTTAAAATGTGACACGAGCACCCCCAGACCCTCACGCATCCCTAGATTGTGTCTTGTCGCACGCACACAGCTGCCTGTGGTCAGGGTGTGGCTCCTCCCCTTCTCCCTGCTATATGCCTGCATCAGGCCCGCACCCCTGCCTCCTGGTTCTCAGGTCCCGTCCGCACCCTCTTACCTCCTAGCCACTTACTTGCTGTGCTGTCCCTGCTGCGTGTCCTTTCCCTGCACTGTCCTGTGCCCAGCACATTCTCGTCCCAGTTTCCCCTCAGCTCCTGCATCTCCTCCACCACCTCTCTTCCTCCAAGGCTCCCGACTACCCTGCTTCCAACTCTCCCTGGCATTCCCGCACTGTCCCATCTGCTCCAGCTGGGCCTGGGACTGTCCCAAAATGACAGAGTTCCCTAGCTCCAGGTTCACAGGCCCTGACTACGCAATGTCTTTTTACTCTAAGCCCCACTGCTTGTCGTCAATTTTCTCTTCCTCTTTGTCCTTCATTCTTCTGCCTCTCTGGGAACCTAATTTCTGCATCCATGAAGACCACACCACCTTTGACTTTCATACTCAACCGTTTCCTCTTGCCCCCCCCCCCCCAAGAATAACAAGGACGTGAAGTCCATGCCCATTTAGTCTGCTGGCTTCAGCTCCCTGGCTGGCTCTCCTCTGGGGCTGAAGAGAAGCAGTCCCCAGGTGAGGGGAAGAGGCCGGAGTGGTGAGCAATCAAGGACACAATCCGCCCTCCAACAGCCCAAGCAGTCAGACCCTGGGCAGGAGGCTTTTTGGCAACAGCTCCTAACTAAGGTGGTGGAGGCACAGCCAGTATTGACAGAAATCACAGGAGGACCCCGGGTGGCAGAGGAAGGGTCTCCATCAGGCCTTCTTCACCTGCAGGGGAAGAGTAGGGTCCCTGACATCGAATGCTATGAAGGCTGAGTGGTGGCGTGGAGAAGAGGTGTGGAGGCGACAGGGAAAGAGGCAGTCGGGAAGAGCCAGGTCTGAGTGGCCACATCCTGGCTCCTTGTTGACCTCAGTGACCCCCACGTCACAGCTTGGCACCTTTGGAAGGCTCTGAGGACTGCCTCACGTCTGTCCACTCCTGCATGGTGCTCTGCAGCGCCTGAGTCTTCTCCTTATCCACCTGAACATAGTCCACCTTCTCGTCGGATGTGACAGATGACGTGGATGGCTGAGGGGACAAAGGGACGGCTGTGAGTTACCTTTACAAGATGAGGGAGTAAAGTGGAGACTGGGGTCTTCCTGTGCTGTGTCAAGGGGAGGGAGATGGCCTCTGCTACCACCTTGAGTGGCTTCAAGGGCCTGTCTTTGCCGAGCATGGTTGAGTCCAAGTGGATCATGCACTGGAGGCACCAACGCCAAGCCTGCCAATACCTTTCCAGCTCTCAGCCCAGCCCGCTACCTGCTGGGCTCTCCCTCCAGCCTCCCTCACCTCCCTCTGGCCACACTCTAGGGAAAGGGATGTGTGGAGTGGCAACAGGCACCAGCCCTTGGAGAAGACTCAACACGCAGAGGGTGGTTGTGCTGAGTGGACCTCCCCATTTCTGCCTGGGCTGAGCTGGTCTAGGGGAGGCTGCTTTCCTAGGCCCAGAAGGCCCTTCAAGGGCTACTGCATCTCTGTCAGGGCTCTGATACTCCATCCAGACAGAGATCTCTTCAAAAGAGAGCTCAAGGCAGGAGACAGTATGTCCATGTCTTGGACTGGTCACTAACTCTCTTGGTAGTCCTGAGTAATCCCACTAGGTACCTCCATGGCAAGGAGATGGGAGAGTGGATGAACCAAGATCTATGATCAAGGGGACTGAGCTGCACTCTGAGAGGAGGAGTAGGAACTCTATAACCCCAACAGAAGCCCAGTGAGTCATATAAGGAGACGGACTGGTAGGGGCGCTCCCCCAACTCCCCACCTCCACCCCAGGCACCTTGCGGTGGGGGCTTGGGGAGCCCGGCTGGAAGTCCAGGGCCAGATAATCGACACTGCCAGTACTCTTCTTTGGGGCTGGGCTGCTGGTGCCACTGGGGACAGGGGATGCAGACACTGGGTTTTGCTATTACAAAGGAAAAACAGTGAGTTTAGGAGGCAGCCCAACCCACCATCCAGAAAACCACCTCTAGGAGCACGGAAGCCTGCTCTAAGCCATGTACGTGACTTTTCATTCTGATTTAAGTCCTCGCCAATGTCCTGGAAAGTGGGTTTCACTACTTGTTAAAAGCTGAAAACCTAGGTTGTGAGTCACTGTGCTTACACAGCTAGTGTGAGACAGAAACCAGGCATGTTTTCTGACTCCCAAACCTGTAACAACCCAGCTGCTCCCTTTTTAGAGGCTTAGGGCAAGTTTCAGGTGCTGTCCTGGAAGACACAGCCGTAGTTTACAGGTCCCTGAGAAGCCCTGTTCTCACACACTGCAGGCTGCAGAGCTTCCTGTCACACAGGGCCACACACGGCTGGTGTTCTCCACCCCACTCCACAGAGACCTGAACTGTCACCTGTCTGGATGACAAGCTTTCATTCTAGCCATCTCCATGTTACTAGGCCCTGTCTTCAGCCAGGATCCTGCTTCAGGAAAGCAATCTGTGTCTACGACTTGCCCAAGGTTTGACTGTAGTGAGACAGCCGACAGTCTGCTTTAATGTTGATCTCTTCCCTCAATATCTGCAGCCTTGACGACGTGCTGGGCAGCTGTGCCTTCTTCAGTGAAGATCTCGGAGAGAACCTTATCAT
This sequence comes from Rhizomys pruinosus, assembly GCA_009823505.1. Lineage (NCBI taxonomy): Eukaryota > Metazoa > Chordata > Mammalia > Rodentia > Spalacidae > Rhizomys > Rhizomys pruinosus. The sequence goes on along the minus strand of VZQC01004132.1, from coordinate 5,424,297 downwards.
GCTCTGCGTGTGTCTAACCCTCTCCCACCACCTCATCACAGGGAGTTACGTACCTGTGTCTCCTACGACACCTCTCAAAGGGCACTGATTACATCACCTGTATCACAGTGGTAAGCGAGCTAGGCCACCTATGCTGTTTAAGACACAGGCAGGGCGATGTCGCTCCCTTCCTCCCTTCCTCCCTCTCTTTCATAAGGTTATTAGTTGCCATAAGGGTGCTAGGAATCAAACCCAGGTCCCCTGTAAGAGCAGCCAGTGCTCTTAACCTCTGAGACATCTCTCCAGCTTGTTTTTTTATTTTTTAATTTATTTTCAAATGCTTTATTTTTATTTTAGGTGTATGACTATATTGCCTGCATGTATGTAAGTGCACACATGTTGTGCAGTGCCCACAGAGGTGAGAAGATGGTGTCAGATTCCCTGGGACTGGAATTATGGGGGGTTTTTATCCGCTATGGGGGTGCTGGGAATTGAACTCAAGTCCAGGTCCTCTGCAAGAGTAGCCAGAGCTCTTAACCACTGAGCAATCTTTCTCTCCAGCCCCTTCTTTTCTTTTCTTTTCTTTTCTTTTTTTTTTCTTTGAGATAGGGTCTCACTCTGTCACTCTGTTGGCCTGGAACTCAGATCTACCTGCTTCTGCCTCCTAGATGCTGGGATTAAGGGCACATGCTACTACAACTGGCCTAGGGCTGTCTTTCTTATGGCTGATAAAACTTCCACTATTTGACCTGTAAGTGTTTAGGAAGGGACTGCAGCAGGAAGCTAACTCACACTTAGTGCAAAGTGGTCCTGGGCTCGGTTAAGTGGGCTGGGCTTGGCAGTGAGAAATGGGAGGTGAGTCCTGCAGGACTCTGACAGGAGTCATGGCAGTGAATGCGAGGACTCACCATCGGGACGTAGTTCTCCTCGCTGTCTCCGGAGTCTGTGCTGGTGATGCTCTGTGTGGAGATGGGACGGCAGTACTGGGAGGAGCTGGAGGTAAAGGTGTGGCTATTGTACAAAGAAGACAGAGTGACCCTGGGAAGCTCTGACCCTTATGTACCCAGGTCTAGGCCTCCAGAGTTTCATATGTCCATTATCAGATTGAGGTATGATACAGGAGAATTTTAGTCATTTCCTCTTTACAGGTGAGAAAAACAATTCCCAAGAGACCAAGAAACACTCAGGAGATTAGAAAAGCACACTCTGGATGTGTCTGTGAGAATAGCACATGGTATAGCGACAGACAGGGGAGTACCCTGGAGCGTGGGTTGCAGTAACAGGCTGGGGGCCTGTGGGGGCCTGGCTGGAAGAGAGCAGGAGGCGGCGGCCTGCCAGGGCAGGCAGGTTCTCTGCTTCCTGGCGGCCATGCTTTCCCTGCCTTGTCATCAGCCTCAAAGTAAGGGACTCAGGTGACCACAGAGTGAAATCTGACATCACAGGCCCAAATCTTTCTTTCTCTTGAGTTGTTTATGCCAGATGAGTACCTAACAAAGCTTATGACCACATTAGCATCAAAATCCAGGTCTGTCCTTGGACAGATACCCACCCAGGGCTCGGGGACCATTGCAGAAGAGGGGGTGGAAACGATTTTAAGAGCCAGGGTGGAGGTACATGATCATATGGAAATGGAGTCCTACAGGCTCCTGGGACCCTGCTCATATGAACCTGTAACAATAGTGTCAACATGCAAAAACTCATGCAAACTCAAGTAGACAAAACTCAGTACAAAACCGTAGAAACAGGCAGCAGACCCCAATCTTAGTTGAAGAATTACAGGCACCTGATTACTGCTGGGTGAGGAAGAGCTGATCTTCTGAAAGGGAGGGACGCTGGATGGGCTGACTAGACCCCAGTGGGTGAGCCTACACTGAGGGACATTCCGGGACACTAACGTGACATGATGGGCCTTAACACAAATGACAGAACAGATGAGTCCCAGTGGGAGAGGCTGTGGGAGTCCCAGTGGGGAGGAGGGTGGAAAGATGAGCAGGACTGACTGATGTATTCTGTGTAAGAACATCCCGGCGTCCTGGCCCCTAGGCCAGGTTCTACCCCACCCCGCTCTTGGTTCCCGACCTCAAACTCCCACTTCACAGATACTCACTTGACTCTGGACCAAGACTTGGTGACAGGTGACTTGAAGGGGAGCTCATCAATGACAGCGTTGTTTCTCAAGTCAAGAGGTGTTGGTTTTGCTGTAGCAGGAACAGAATTCAGGAATCAGTTAGTGACCGTGCTGCGAAGACATACACTACAATGACAGACAAGCTCATTTACAAAGGCCTTCTCTGTCACTCAGCTTTATACAGTTTTATCTGAGGCTCAGTAAGGTTATACAAGTGTCCTGGTACCTCCAGGAACTGGTTGTGGGACTCAGATTAATATCATACTCTGAAGAAAAAGCTCAAGTCCTTGTCCCAAGAGTCCACAGCACACATCCTTTCCGCTGTATCTAGGGTGGTTAGACCCCCAGAATCCAAAATGGGACACATGGTCTGATAACACAGCTTCTCTCGGGTTTATGTCTTTATGTAAAAACAGAGACGGGGGCTGGAGAGGTGGCCTAGCAGTTAAGAGCGCCAACTGCTCTTGCAGAGGACCTGGGTTCAATCCCCAGCACCCACATGGCAGCTGAGAACCGTCTTTAACTCCAGTTCCAGGGGAATCCGACACCCTATTCTGACCTCCGCAGCATTGCACAACACAGATGCACAGACCTGCATGCATACAGTGCATTCATACACATAAAAATAAATAAATAAATAAAATTTTTAAAAAAGAAAATTTCTTCTTCATGCTTTCCTTAAAAGACACTGTGTGTCTTGTGGGCCAGAAGGGAAGAAGTCTAGGGTTTGAAACTTACTTTGCTGCTACAATCTGATCCTACAACTTAGAAATTATAGAAGAACATACATTTTGTTCATTCAAAATTGTAGACTTTATCAGTTGCCTACCTGCCTTTATCTGTTTTTCTCCCACTCCCAAGTACCTAAATTTCTGGCAAGCCTAGAGAGAAATTCATTACTTCATCTCCCCTGGCCACAAGGAAGTGAAGATGTCTGACTGCACTTTTAGGTAATCAGTATCACAAGTAAGACTGATGCATAAAACTAGGCCTGGCAGAGTTCACTAAAAAGTCAACCCTTAAAATTTGCCTAACAAATGACACAATTCAAATTAGACAGGAAACAAGCAGCCTGAACTATATTCTAAATCGAAGTGACCAGGCTAATTAATGATTCAAGTACACAGAGCCAGTTTCATACTCTCCTCCTCAAAACAATGTTTGCAATAAAACTTCTGTATTTCCAGCTACCATTTTTTTTTTAATAAGGAAAAGTGTACTTAAAGCCTTGTGGAGCCAGGTGTGATCCTTTATGACTGAATGCTCATTACTAGGGTTTAGGGATTTAGCTCAGTAGAGCAAGGCTGCAGAGGGGGAAANCTCTTGCAGAGGACCTGGGTTCAATCCCCAGCACCCACATGGCAGCTGAGAACCGTCTTTAACTCCAGTTCCAGGGGAATCCGACACCCTCTTCTGACTTCCGAGGCATTGCACAACATGGGTGCACAAACCTACATGTAGACAGTACATTCATACACATACGGAAAAATAAAAAACAAAAACCAGAGACTGTATCTGAAATGGAGACGGTCTCCATGGCTGCTCCCTGCTGCTTTTGGACAGAGCTGTACAATTCACAGTGAGGGAAGTAGATGGCACAGGAGCCTGTAGGCTTCCACATCACAAGCTCAGATTGTCTGCTGGCCAGACCCCTGGGCTCCTCTTCACCCTGTTCTTTCCTTTGAATCCCTGCTGCCCAGACAAGGCCAGCAGAGACCTGGAGGTTGAAGTCCAGCCCTTCTTCCTGATCTTCGTGCAGGTCATGGATCTCCTACTGCACCCCTCACATGGTCTAGATACAGCATCCTGAAATCTGAATTATCACTCCCACTTTACCAGTAAGAAAACAGAGGCCCAAAGAATTTATATAATTTGCACAAAGTCCTACACCCCAAGTCCAGTATCCACCTGGTAGCTAAGCAAACACAAACAGTCCCTGAATACTGTCCAGATGGGAGGGGGAAAGAAAAGGTGGACTCACCTTTCCGGTCGGGTTTGAGGTTGCGGTTGACAGGGGGTGGCTGGATCTCACTTCCTCTACTGGGGCCTCTGTGTATGGGAAGGGCTGTGGATGGGTAGCCCAGTGGGTCGAAATGATGGGGCCCTGGGCTCATGGGGATGTAGACACTCTGGGAATTGTCACTTGCTCGTTCCATAGCCAACAGGGTAGAAGAACCTGGGTTCATGGGCACATAGTTGTCATCAGAGCTGGTACTGTCTGATCGACCCACGATAGTCTTCCCGGGCTGAAGAAAGGGGCATGGGACAAAAGAAACAGCGCTGTCACTAGAAAGAGTAAGTGAGGCGAGAGTCTGTACAACGTGAACTATTGTCATCTGTTAACTTGACACAAAGCTAGAGACATGTGGGAGGAGGAAACGTCAGTTGAATTTCCTTGGTCAGACTGGCCTGTAGCCATGTCTGTGAGGCTCCCTCCCTCCCTCCCTCTCTCCCTCTCTCCCTCCCTCCCTCTCTTCCTTCCTTCCTTGGTCTTTTTAAGACAGGATCTCCCTTGTTGTCCTGGAACTCACTATGTAGACCAGGCTGGCCTTGAACTTACAAAGATCCACCTGCCTCTGCCTCCCAAGTACTGGGTACTGGGATTAAAACTGTGCGCCACCACATCTGGCCATTTTCTTTTTTTTTTTTAATTATTTTTTATGTGTATGAGTGTACTGGCTGCACGTAGGTTGGTGCACCCGTGTCATGCAATGCTATGGAGGTCAGAAAGGGTGTTGAATTCCCCTGGAAGTGGAGTTAAAGACGGTTCTTAGCCACCATGTGGATGCTGGGGATTGAACCCAGGTCCTCTGCAAGAACACTCAGCGCTCTTAATCGCTAGGCCATCTCTCCAGCCCCACCCCGAGGCATTTTCTTAACTGCTAATTGATAGCATGGACTAGCTGGACCAGCCCACTGGGAGTTGGATACCACCCCTGGGCAGGTGGGCCTAGGCTGTATTAAGAAAGGTACCTGGGACTAGGTGTGGTGGTATATGGGCTAGGACTACAGGGAGACCCTGTCTCAAAAAGACCAAAAAAAAAAAAAAAATGCTGAACATGAGCTGCTTCCTGCATGGCTTTCCTTGATGATGGACTATGACCTGTCATAAAGTAAGCCCTTTCCTCCCCAAGTTGTGTTTGGTCAGTGTTTATTACAGCCACAGAAAGCAAAGTAGGAAAGTTAGTCACACTTTGAAGCTAGGAGGGAGACCTTGGGAAGACCAGGTGAGGAGCACAGTGCTCCAAGGTCTGCGAGTCGCTCTGGTTTTCAGGACCTCTTGGGAATGGTCTATAACTTATGATAAACCCAAAGCATAAACATCCTTAGCGGCTAGGGTTACTCATGCTCTGGATGCTAGGGAATAGGACAGCCAGCTCAGGCCAGAGATGCTCAGTGTTCACCACTGCAGGTCAGTGCAGCCCCTGACCAGAGCCCTGGAAGGTGAAGTCTGCCAGAATGCTTCCTCATCCAGGGTCCACTGGGCCTGGGCCGCCCCAGCCACCTAAGTCATAGCAAGTTGTAGGCAGAGCAGTCATAGAGCAGTGTAGTGTAGTATAGCGTAGCAGCCTCCTGCAGCCGTTCCCCAGCTCTCCCTGCATCGTACGACAGATCACCCAGCCTCAAGGGGCCATTTCCTCTGTCTTTCCAGTGCGCTTGTATCCGAGCCCTGGTCAGTCTGCCTTCATCTTGGACAACTGTGGCCAGACCCTTCCAGAGGCAGCCCAGATCCCGATGTAAGCTTTAATCTGTCATCACTTCTCAAAGTCTCATCTCCTGCATCCCCTCCACAGGCCACCTGGAGGGCAGGGCTGCAGCCTTAGAGGCCCTGCCACCCTGGAGTGGCTCTGCTCACTCTACCCTCTGCTCACCCCTAAGGGCTGACGAGCCTTGTAATCTAGTCTGCCTAGGGCCAGATGAGGGTAACTTTTACTTGCCCGAAACCTTCACCTAAAACTCTGGACGGAGACAAGCAGGCTCGTCCCCAGGGGGCTGGCGTAAGTCTTCTGGGCTGCATTTTCAGCTGCCCAGGGTGTAATGTCTTCCCTACCTGGATGATCTAATGGCCCAGTCAGACCCCACTCACCAGGAAGGGGCCGACCCCCTCCCTCACGGACTCCGCAGACCGGCCGGCACTGTCCCCACCTCGCGCTGGGTACTCGTACGTCTCACAGGAAGAAGCTAGGAAGAAGGACGGAAGACGCTTCGCACTCGTGCTCCATGCTGACGTCCTGCTCCCTCCAACGTGGCTAGTCTCCTGCTGTCTGCCCTAAGTGACATGGCGTTACTTGCCACCCAGCCCTCACAAGCTCTGCCTACACTTGTACGTCTGCTTGAGTGGGGGTGTCTGCAGACGCCCTCCTGGCTGCAGCTCCTGCAGCACTGCCCGCCTGGCCCATTCTTACCTCTCACCTCTGTGTACTACAGAGAGGGCACTTAAGATTAATTACCTTTACATATGTTGCTTTTCTTTTCCAAATCAGATAGGAGTTCTAAAGGGCAGGGACACATTTTGCATCTTATACAGTTCCAAAGCCCAAGGTGACCACTCATTGACTGAATGACTGCAGAGTACTAAACCAGGTACCCAGCCCCAGGAGCCTGGAGCTCTTCTCTGTGCTGCTGTCCACGTGTAGCTTACACAGCAGGGGGATGAGAAGGTTTTGCAAACTCTAAAGAGACCCAGAAGTAAAGTGATGTTCTGCTGTTCATTGAACAGACGGGGCTATATGCAGAGTTGGAATATAGTCTGTAAAAAAGTGATGGCAGAATTTAAGGGCTTCGAGTGGAGTTCAGACTTCAACCAGAGATTTTGGAGTAGGTTACTTGAAAGAATACTAAAGATCTCATTTTCTGTTATTGGTTTGGCTCAAGAAGCTTGTGGTGGTTTTCTAAATTTACTTTTACATTTTTGTTTTGAGTTTTAAATGAATTAAATAGTATGATTTGAACCTCCAAACACAAATACATTGTATTGTAGTTGATCAAGAATATTCTGTGTTCCTGTAACCCTAACATCTCCAAGGCAGAGTCTGATATACTTTTGCTACTGTGGGTATCATGCTAATAACTGGGCTGGAGGACCGCATGTAAGGGGGCTGTGCAGAAGATTGCTGAACTTCTATCAGTTACCTGAGTACTCCTTAAATTTACCTTGGGTATGGGTGATCATGGGTGGCAAGGCGCTGAGAATGCCCAGACCACCTCCCTGGCCCTCTGCTCTTGCAAGGGCTTATACTGACCTCGATGGAGTCGGCTGTTGTCCATTGCAGGGAGGGTATTGCGCCTGGGGATGGTGGCAGCAACAGACCTGCTGTTTTCACTGACTGGAGGTCTCTGCTGAGGGCTGCCCCATCGAGGCGTTTCTGCCTGACTGGGTTTAGGAGGTCGGGGTGGAGGAGCCATGGCCGAGTCCCCAGGAGCAGCCACTGCCATGGCATTGTGGTTCTTGTCCAGTGTGAATGTCCTAGGGATCTGGTAGGCTGAGAGGGGGGTGGTTGGAACATCCAAATTGTCCACTAGAAGGTCTCCAAATTCCCGACACAGGGTGTTGCTGGGTGTCTTGAAGGTGTACACATCCTCATTATCAGTCTCAGACCCTGTGAGACTGCCCTTTTTGTGGCCATGTGAAGCCAGGCTACGGGGGAGGTCATATGTGCTGTCTTTGAATTCTGTATTGTGTCGGCTTGGCTTGGGAAGGCTATAGAAGCCATGGACTTGACCACTGACCCCATTGATACAGTGTCCATTGCCCTGGGCAAGTTTTTGTACAGCTGTGTCACTCTTCTGCCGGGTGCCTTGAGAGAAGCTGGCACTCCTAAAAGAGAGAAGGGAAGCGGGATGTGAGACAGGCCAGGCTGCCTGGAGAGGCGAGTAGATGTTCAAAGCATCATGACGCTATTTATTGTGGAAACCGAGGAGTCACGAAGACCGAGTGCCTAGGACCTGCCATGTACTAGCTGTGTGATTTTGAGCAGACATTTTCTTCTTGGAACTTCACTTCAGGTAGCTGCAAAATGGCGGTTAAAAAAATACTGTGAAGATTGTCAACTGTAGTACAGCTAGCATGTACAAGTTCTAGCAATGTTAAACTTTGTGACCCCCTTCCCCCGACTCCCGTGGCTGTCCTTAGCAGGAGAAGTCTCAGGTCCTGGCCCCATAGAAGTAGCAATAAACCACTTGTACCAACTAGCTGCTCATTGTTTTAACTGCCATAGAACATACACAGCTCAGCGCGAAAGCCACGAAACAGTGGCGAGAACTTTTAAGTCATGGGAGAAAGCAGCAAGCGAGCACGGGTGAAAGCAGCGAGCATGGGAGAAAGCAGCAAGCGAGCACGGGAGAAAGCAGCGAGCACGGGAGAAAGCAGCGAGCGAGCGCGGGAGAGAGCAGCGAGCGAGCGAGCGCGGGAGAGAGCAGCGAGCGAGCGAGCGCGGGAGAGAGCAGCGAGCGAGCGAGCGCGGGAGAGAGCAGCGAGCGAGCGAGCGCGGGAGAGAGCAGCGAGCGAGCGAGCGCGGGAGAGAGCAGCGAGCGAGCGAGCGCGGGAGACGAGCAGCGAGCGAGCGAGCGCGGGAGACGAGCAGCGAGCGAGCGAGCGCGGGAGACAGCAGCGAGCGAGCGAGCGCGGGAGACGAGCAGCGAGCGAGCACGGGAGAGAGCAGCGAGCGAGCAGCGGGAGAGAGCAGCGAGCGAGCGCGCGGAGAGAGCAGCAGAGCCAGCGCGGGAGAGAGCAGCGAGCCAGCGCTAGAGAGAGAGAGCAGCGAGCGCAGCGCGGGAGAGAGAGCGAGCGAGCGCGAGCGCGGAGAGAGAGCGAGCGAGCGCGAGGCGCGGGAGAGAGCAGCGAGCGCAGCGCGGGAGAGAGCAGCGAGCAGCGCGGGAGAGAGCAGCGAGCACGCGCGGGAGAGAGCAGCGAGCGAGCGCAGAGCGAGAGAGCAGCGCGAGCGCAGCGCGGGAGAGAGCAGCGAGCCAGCGCGGGAGAGAGCAGCGAGCGAGCGCGGGAGAGAGCAGCGAGCGAGCGCGGGAGAGAGCAGCGAGCGAGCGCGGGAGAGAGCAGCGAGCGAGCGCGGGAGAGAGCAGCGAGCGAGCGCGGGAGAGAGCAGCGAGCGAGCGCGGGAGAGAGCAGCGAGCGAGCGCGGGAGAAGCAGCGAGCGAGCGCGGGAGAAGCAGCGAGCGATGCACGGGAGAAAGCAGCGAGCACGGGAGAGAGAGCAGCAAGCGAGCACGGGAGAGAGCAGCGAGCGAGCCGGGAGAAAGCGCAAGCGAGCAGCGGGGAAAGCAGCAGAGCGCGCACGGGAGAAGCAGCAAGCGAGACGGAGAAAGCAGCAGCAGACGGGAGAAAGCAGCAAGCGAGCGAGGCGGGAGAAAGCAGAGCGAGCAGCGGGAGAAAGCAGAGCGAGCAGCGGGAGAAAGCAGCAAGCGAGCAGCGGGAGAAAGCAGCAGAGCGAGCAGCGGGAGAAAGCAGCAAGCGAGCACGGGAGAAAGCGAGCGAGCACGGGAGAAAGCAGCGAGCGAGCACGGGAGAGAGCAGCAGCGAGCACGGGAGAAAGCAGCGAGCGAGCGACGCGGAGAAGGCAGCGAGCGATCGCGGGAGAAAGCAGCGAGCGAGCGCGGGAGAAAGCAGCGAGCGAGCGCGGGAGAAAGCAGCGAGCGAGCGCGGGAGAAAGCAGCGAGCGAGCGCGGGAGAAGCAGCGAGCGATCACGGAAAGCAGCGAGCGCGGGAGAAAGCAGCGAGCGAGCACGGGAGAAAGCAGCGAGCGAGCACGGGAGAAAGCAGCGAGCGAGCACGGGAGAAAGCAGCGAGCGAGCACGGGAGAAAGCAGCGAGCGAGCACGGGAGAAAGCAGCAAGCGAGCACGGGAGAAAGCAGCGAGCGAGCACGGCGAGAGAGCAGCGAGCGAGCACGGCAGAAACAGCGAGCGAGCGCGGGAGAAAGCAGCGAGCGAGCCGGGAGAACAGCGAGCGAGCCGGGAGAAAGCAGCAAGCGAGCACGGGAGAGAGAGCAGCGAGCACGGGAGAAAGCAGCAAGCGAGCACGGAGAAAGCAGCAAGCGAGCACGGGAGAAAGCAGCGAGCACGGGAGAAAGCAGCGAGCGAGCACGGGGAGAAAGCAGGCAGCGAGCTCTCACCCACCCACCGGGAGAAAGCAGCAAGCGATCACGGGAGAAAGCAGCAGAGCGAGCACGGGAGAAAGCAGCAAGCGAGCACGGGAGAAAGCAGCGAGCACGGGAGAAAGCAGCGAGCGAGCACGGGAGAAAGCAGCGAGCGAGCACGGGAGAAAGCAGCGAGCACGGGAGAAAGCAGCGAGCATGGGAGAAAGCAGCAAGCGAGCCATTTTCTCTCTGAGTCTTAGTTTCCTTCTATGAAATAAGATCAGCTCATGGGTATTGAGGCTTACATTATAAAGAACTAAGTTAAGCGTAAACTGTAGTCTTATTTTCTATGATGCATTATGGTTTGTTGAGGATAATCTGGTCTTTTTTTCCCTAGAAATCTTAAAATATGTAAGAAAATTGGTTTCCTGTTGGGAACTATATTCAGAATAGAAAAAATGGTTTTTAAATTATAATTTTACAAAGTGACAGTTGTAGGAAATAAGACGGGCATTTAAGGAAGGAGCAGTTAAGAGGGCAATCGGTGTTGGGTCCTAGCACTGCTACGGGAACACCTGTGAAGACCATCAAAGCCCCCCTTCCAGATGTGGCCTAGTGGCCCTCAATGATTCCTAAGGGTTAACCTGGTTCAGAGGCTCATAAGCCTTTGGTTTCATAAGAGTAGTTAGTTGTCCAACTGGATCCTGTATTGTGCGTAAGTACTTTGGCAAATTTGGAGGCTGAGGTTTGAGCAGTAGACAGCCAGATCCACAACTCTATTCTATAATTTAATAATTTCTTCAGGAATGTCATCTGGAAGGAAAAAAGGAACCTAGTCCCTTCAGTAGGAATTTCTCTGCCTTTTGGATGGCCAGAGGTATAAAAATCTAATTTTGTTTTTTTTTTTTTGTATTTTTGAGACAGGGTCTCCCTTTAGTCCCAGCTGGCCTAGAGCTCACTCTGTAGACCAGGGTGGCTTTGAACTCACAGAGATCTGCCTGCCTCCGCTTCCCGAGTGCTAGGATTAAAGGCATATGCCACCATACCTGGCTTAGAGGTATCTTTAAAAACATATTTTACTGGGGCTGGAGAGATAGCCTAGTGGTTAAGAGCGCCAACTGCTCTTGTAGAGGACCCAGTTTCAATCCCCAGTACCCACATGGCGACTGAGAACCATCTGTAACTCCAATTCCAGGAGAACTCCAGTTCCAGGGGAATCCGAGACCCTCTTCTGACCTCCACGGCATTGCACGACATGGGTGCACAAACCTACATGCAAATAGTACATTCATACACATACAAAAATAAAATTAAAAAAATATTTTACTAAAAAATTTTTTACTATGCCAGACATGGTGGTGCATGCCTGTGATCCCAGCACTTGGGAGGTAGAGGCAGGTGGGTCTCTGTGAGTTCAAGGCCAGCCTGGTCTATATAGTGAGTTCCAGGACAGCTGGGGAACAGGGAGACCCTGCCTCAAAAAGTCCAAAAACATTTTTTTTACTTATTTTGATTTTATGTGCATGGGTGTTTTGCTTGCATGTATATAAGCGAATCTGTGTTATGCAATGTCCATAGAGAGGGTGTCAGATCTCCTGGAACTGCAGTTACAGATGGTTGTTAGCCAACATGTGGGTGATGGTAACTGAGCTTGGGTCCTCTGGAAGAGCAGCCAGTGATCTTAACCACTGAACCATCTTTGCAGCCCCCAGAGATGTCTTTAAAACCTGGTAACAAGCTCTTTGTGCTCTCACAAAAACAAGGCACCTGTGTGCTCTCCTGGGTGGTACGTAACCCTCCCATGGCACTGGTAGCACAAGATCTGCCTTCTCAGTAGCTCCCTTGCGGGGAAGCTTGTTATTTACAGATTTGGCCACCAGGTGGTGGTAGAAAATAGAGCCCAGAAATTTAGAAAGCTGAAGGAAAACGGGAGTGCGAGGCAGGCTCCCTCCTAACTCGGGCGATTGATGGCTGAAGTGCCATTTCAGTCTGCTTACCAGCCCTTCTCTCTAGGCTTCTGCATTCCTTTTCCCTCCCTAGTCAGTTTTATGGGCCAGGAGAGCTGAATGTCAAGACAGAGGCAGGGGAGTCAACGGTAGATGCGGAGTGTTCACAGCTGTCTTGGGGACTTTTCATTTAGTTTTCAGAATTTCCAACCCTCTGCAGGATACCCTCACCTAGGTTTGTTCATGTGATAAACATTCACTGATACCCTCCTTCCCAGCTGGGCCAGGAACAATGAACACAGACATACCACCTGCTGTGTACATGGGAATGACAGCAGTGGAGGAGGTGACACCCCTGCAAATGGATCTGTCAATGGCCACATACTAACTAGCCCTTCATGGTAGTGGGATGGGGTGGCAGGGAAGGCTTTCTCACAGTCATGCCGGAAGGAAGAACAGCAAGACAAGGTAAAGATGTTCGAGTTAAGGGCACAAAGATGTTTACTACAACCTTCAGCTGCTCCAGCTAGAAACAGTGTGTCAGAAGGCAAGGGGGAGAGAAAGACAGACTGGACAGTCCACTCACATGGACTCTAAGTCAGCCGACCTCACAGGTGCAGAGTAGAATGGCAGTTACCAGAGCTAGGATGAGGGGATAAAGGACTCATACAGTTAGACAGCAGGAACACATTCAAGCAAGGTGACTACAGTCATTGATGAGATACTGAACTCTTAAAAATGTAATGATGTTATGCCGGGCGTGGTGGCACACGCCTTTAATCCTAGCACTTGGGAGGCGGAGGCAGGCGGATCTTTGTGAGTTCAAGGCCAGCCTGGTCTACAGAGTGAGTTCCAGGACAGCTGGGGCTACAGGGAGACCCTGTCTTGAAAAGACAAAAAA
>VZQC01004132.1:5384074-5411241 GCA_009823505.1 Rhizomys pruinosus | reverse complement strand
AAAAAAAAAAAAAAAAAAAAAAAAAAAAAAAAAAAAAAAAAAAAAAGTAATGATGTTATACTTTCTTGCCATGAAATGGTAAATGAGGTAATTTAGACAGATTTAACCACTTTCATACACAACGAAGTCACAAAATCAATGGTGCCTGTCAACTTAAAAAGGTTGGTTTGGGGAGTAGCTCCAAGGTGGGGCCCTTACCTTGCCATGTGTGCCCTTCCCAGACCTCCTCACCCTGAAAATGAGAACTGACAACTCAGGAAAAAGACGGGAGGATTTTAAAGTGGGCGTGGGTGTGAGCGGAACATCCCAAATGTCCTACAGTAACGATGAACCTACTCCAGTGGACTCATTGTCTTCATTCTGCAACTTTTTTCTGCTCCTGACTCTCCTATCTTGAAGAAGCCGGGAACTGAGGAGTACCCACACTGGTTACTCGACACTTGGTCAGGTCTCACTGAACCAGTCCTTTTTAGTTTCTCTTGATTTTTCTTCCGGATCAGTGAAAGGATAGTAAGCGGTCTCCTTTCTATCTTCAATGAGTCCTCTACATCTCACTGCTACTTTCCTAGAGCTTCCCTACCCCACAGTCTTAGGCCATGCCCAAACATCCAAGTCAATTCTAACTTTTCCCTTTGACACTCCAGAGGCATTCACCAAAACTGCAGTGCTCCAGGCAGGTCCTAAAGAGTTGAGCCACTATGTCTGTTGTGCTGTTTGCTGTATGTAGAGGGCTTTTTCTTTTTTCCTTTGAGACAGGATCTTACACTGTAGCCCATACTAGCCTATAACTAATGATCTTCCTGTCCTAGCCTTCCAGTGGTAGGATTAAATCTGTATACCCCACATTTGACTTGAAACTTCTAACTTCACCCTAGTGAAGTACAGATCTCTCAAAATTGACAAAATGATTCATCCCTGAAAGACATTTCTATACCTCTAGGCATAACCAACCAATCACTGCTCAATCCTGTTCTTAGAGCAGGTAGTGGTTGTTACTGGTGCTGTATCCCATTGCTTGTCTCTTCTACCAGACTGTGATTTCCTTGGAGAAAGAAACTGTGATAATTCACTCTCCTCTGCATCCAAATTAGTGTTTGTCACACAGAACTAAAATGTAAAGGGAATGGAGAGGAGGTGAATGAATACATAAGCACATGAAAGAAAGCGTAGTGCTGCCATGCTGACTGTGGCTCCAACCTTTTAGACCAGCAGATTGAAATCTTTGCTCATTATGGTGCTGGAGGCTAAACCCAGGACTCTGCACATACTAGGTAAGTACTCTACCACTGAGCTATACTCTTAGCCAAACCTTCCTTTTTAAGAATCTACTAAGTTATGTTCCAGGTTTCCTCTATCCTAGAGTCCTCCTCTTCAGCTCACAGAACTACTTACTCGTCCCCAAACATGGACCTTCTGGTCTACCCTCCAGCCGTAGGCCTCAATTACCCACTTCTCTCTGGAATGGTTCTTAAAGCAACAAAATCTTTCACTTCACAAAGGCATGGCTGGTCCCCATTCCCCTTTTCACTCTGAGTCCTTCATCTGCCCCCACAGCACTCTGGGCTTCTGTCATAACATTGAATGTGCTCTCCCGTGTGTCCACTATCTGTTCCTGTGCCCTTCCACTTCTGCCAGACCATGTACTCTGGAAGGCAGAGGGCCATACCTTGTACCTGGGCACAGGGCCTGGCAGAAGCAGGTGAGCGGGGCGGATCACCACATAGCCAGGTAAGAAGAGCAGAGTAAGGGCTCACTGCTCTCTCTCCCTGCTTGATGTTTCCTTTGGGCAAGAATCAAAAGGAGGAGATCCAGCTCCCCAAGCTTATGCACTTCCTACTTCCATGTAAATGCTAGTTGAGGCCCGCTACCGCGATCTCCCGAGATGTCTGCAACAGCTACATTTGGTGGCTGGCGTTTTTTCTTTTTTTATAAGGGTAGCTGAAAGGACAACAATCATTTGTGGGTGCTGGGAATTGAACTTTTTTCTTTTGAGGTTCTTAGCCTCAGCCTTTAACACCTGCACTATCCTTCCAGCCCAACGGCTGGCATTTAAAAATATTATTTTTATTATATGTGCATGAGTGTTTTGCCCACATGTATGTGAGTGAACCATGCATACAATACTCATGGAGGCCAGAAGAAATGTTGGATCCTGCCGGGCGTGGTGGCGCACGCCGCCTTTAATCCTAGCACTCGGGAGGCAGAGGCAGGTGGATCTTTATGAGTTCAAGGCCAGCCTGGTCTACAGAGTGAGTTCCAGGACAGCTAGGGCTACAGGGAGACCCTGTCTTGAAAAGACCAAAAAAAAAAAAAAGAAGTGCTGGATCCCCTGGAACTGGAATTATGGATGGGTGTTAGTTGCCATGTGGATGCTGGGAACCGAATCTAGGTTCTCTGGAAGAGCAACCAGTGCTTTTAGCCACAGTCATCTCTCCAGCCCCACTTTGTTTTTAAGGGTATTGACTGATGAAGGTCTCATAAAATAGGGAAGGCACTATGCTAGACATGGGACTTGTCATATCTCTTTAAATCCTTCAACTCTAATGATGTCCCAAAGGTTTGAAAGGCTCATATTAAACTCACATATCAGTTGAGGAAAAAAAAAAAACCCACAAATGACAGTTGGTGCAGGAGACACACCAGGGTGGAAGAGAATTCCTTGGAGGCAAGGAATTTGGTGTGTGTGTGGTGTTGGTGGTGGGGGATACTGCTTCTAGCCAGCAGCTTCGTTGGCTTCCCATGTTCGGTCTTGGCTGCTAACTGCTGCTGGGGCTAATTGGCAAGTAGGGCGACATTACACTCAGTAGCCCCTTGACTAGAAATGCTTTCCAAATTTTTCTAGACACATAATTTCACATTTGCTCTTTTACACATTTTCATACAATTTTAGTCCCTTAGTGCACTATAAGTGTGCACTTTTTTAATTATTTATTTCTGTATGTGTATGAATGTACTGTCTGCATGCAGGTCTGTGCACCCGTGTCGTGCAATGCCGCGGAGGTCAGAAGAGGGTGTCGGATTCCCCTGGAGCTGGAGTTCTCCAGGAACTGGAGTTTCAGACGGTTCTTGGCCGCCATGTGGGTGCTGGGGATCGAACCTGGGTCCTCTGTAAGAGCATCTCTCCAGCCCCAGAGTGTGCACTTTTTCTCCCATACAGGACTCTAAGTATACTAATGACAGTGGGTCCAGTTTAATTTTTTATTATATTTTTTAAAGATATCTTTTATTTATTATGTATTTTTTGGTCTTATTGAGACAGGGTCTCCTTTTAGTCCTAGCTGGCCTGGAGCTCTCTCTGTACACCAGGCTGGTCTGGAACTCAGAGATCTGCCTGCCTCTGCCTTCCAAGTGCACCACTATGTGCGCCACTATGCTCAGCTTATTATGTATTATGTTTATGTATAAAAATGTTTTGTCTGCATGCATGTAAGTATACCCATGTTGTACAATGCCCATGGATGCCAGAAGAGGGCATCAGATTCTCTGGCACCAAAATTATGAATGGTCGTTAGCCACCATGTAGGTGCTGGGAGTTGAACCTGGGTGCTCTGCAAGAGCAGCTGGTACTCTTTTTTTTTAATTTATATATTTTTTTATTGATGATTTGTCCATTTCATATGTCATCTTTCAGTCCAATTTAGACACATTCCCCTCTCCCTGCCCTCCACCCCACCCCAGTTCATGCCTTCTGCCATACATATCTTGCATCTTTCTCTCAGTCTTTCCAAAGTTTTTCACTGCAGAGGCTTGTTGTTTTGGGCAGAATTTAACTGTATCAGTCAGTTCTCTGACCCAGTCTTTATGTTGTTGTTGTTCCCTCCCCTTTGTATTGCTCCAAAATATGCCTATATAACCATCACATATGTATCAAAATTATTACCTCTGAGAATAGAACTGTATGTTAATTCCAAAATATGTTTATTCACATTTTTCTTTTTTAATTTTATATTACTCTAAGATATGAAAATATTCCTTCCACCCATATACAGCAATTACAGAATCCGAGAATAATTGGTAGGTCAATTCTAGAGCCAGTTATATTCATATTATGAGCCAGGAGTGGTGGTGCACGCCTTTAATCCTAGCACTTGAGAGTCAGAGGCAAGCGGATCTTTGTGAGTTCAAGGCCAGCCTGGTCTACAGAGTGAGTTCCAGGACAGCTGGGGCTACAGGGAAACCGTGTCTCAGAAAGACAAAAAAAAAAAAAAAAAAAAAAAAAGATTCATATTATGACAGCACATTTGCTTTCAGATAAAAAAAATATAACAATAATGTTGTTCAGCTTGCCTTTCAACTGGGTATTTGGTGTTAGCATCCACAAATGAGGGTACCCATTTTTGAAATTCACATTTTTCCCCTTTAATTTTATATTAAAGTATGCATACATACCTTCCTCCCATATACCACAGTTGCAAAGTCTGAAGGTAAGTGGTAGGTTAATTCTAGATCCCATTAAGATTTCACATTATAATGGTACAGTTGCTTTCAGGTGAAAGAAAATATTACTCAGTTTGCCTTACTACTAGGTATTTGGTGTTAGCATCCACAGATGAGGAATACCATTTGTCCTTTGTTTTTCTGGGACTGTGTTACTTCACTTAGCATGGCTTGGAGTTCCATCCATTTACCTGCAAAGTTCATGTCATCATCTTTCTTTCCTGCTGTATAGAACTCTACTGTGTAGATGTACCACATCTTCTCTATCCACTCATTGGTTGAGGGGCATCTGGGTTGGTACTAGCTCTTCACTATTGTAAAGAGAGCTGCAATAAACAGATGTGCATGTATCTTTGCAGTAGGATGAGTCTTGTGGGTATATACCCAGGAGTAGTATGACTGGGTCGGGTGGTGGACTCATTTTGAGTCTTAAAGGTTCTCCATACTGCTTTCCATAGTGGTTGTACAAGTTTACATTCCCACCAGCAGTGGATGAATGTTCCCCTTTTCCCACATCCTCTCCAGCATTTGGTGTCTTTTGTTTTCATGATCTTAGCCAGTCTTATCAGTGAGATGATATCTTAAAGTGGTTTTAATTTGCATTTCCTTAATTATTAATGATGTGGAATACTTTTTTAGATGTTTCTCAGCCATCTTTATTTCCTCACTTGTGAAGTCTGGTTAGCTCTTTATTCCATCTCTTGAGTGGGTCATTTGTTTTCTTACTGCTTTTTTTTTTGAGTTTATATATTCTGGAAGTTAATGCTCTGTCAGATGTATCTGTGGTGAAGGTTTCTTCCCACTCTGTGGGTTTTCTCTTCACTTCATTATTTCTTTTGCTATACAGAGGCTTTTGAGTTCAATGAAATCCTGCTTGTCAATTATTTCCTGTGCAGCTGCTGTTTGATTTAGAAAGTCTTTTCCTATACCTATGTCTTGTAAGTTGCTGCCAACATTTTCTTCTATCACCTTCAGAGTTTCGGGTTGCATGTTGAGGTCTTTGATCCATTTGGAGTTGATTTTTGAACAGGGTGAGAAGTAGGTGTTTAATTTTATTCTTCTACAAATGGTGATCCAGTTTTGCCAGCACCATTTGCTGAAGATGTCTTTCCTCCATTGAGTCTTTTTGGCCCCTCTGTCAAATATGAGGTGGCTGAAATTGTTAATGTGCTCAAGTTTGGATCTTCAGTTTTGTTCCATTGGTCAACAGGTCTGTTTTTGTGCCAGTACCAGGCTATTTTTATGACTATAGCCCTGTAATATACTTTGAAGTCTGGTATAGTAATCCCCCTGTATTGCACTTTTCACTCAGGGTCACTTTGGCTATTTGGGGTCTTTTGTTTTTCCATATGAATTTAAGGATTTTTTTTTCCAAGTCTG
The DNA here is from genome assembly GCA_009823505.1 of Rhizomys pruinosus. Classification (NCBI taxonomy): domain Eukaryota; kingdom Metazoa; phylum Chordata; class Mammalia; order Rodentia; family Spalacidae; genus Rhizomys; species Rhizomys pruinosus. The sequence goes on along the minus strand of VZQC01004132.1, from coordinate 5,405,424 downwards.
TGAAGAAACTCTTGGGGATTTTAATTGGGATTGCATTGAATCTGTATATCGATTTGGGTAGAATGGACATTTTTTTTAAATTCTTTTAAAAATTTTTATTTATTTATTTCTGTATGTGTATCAATGCACTGTCTGCATGCAGGTTTGTGCACCCGTGTCGTGCAATGCCACGGAGGTCAGAAGAGGGTCTTGGATTCCCCTGGAACTGGAGTTCTCCTGGAATTGGAGTTTCAGATGGTTCTTGGCCACCATGTGGGTGCTGGGGATCGAACCCAGGACCTCTGTAAGAGCGGTCAGCGCTCTTAACCGCTAGGCCATCTCTCCAGCCCAGAATGGACATTTTTACTGTATTAATTTTTCCAATCCACAAGCATGGGAGGTCTTTCCATCTTCTGATGCCTTCTTCAATCTCCTTCAGGTGTTTAAAATTTTTGTTGTAGAGATGTTTGGTGTCTTTGGTTAAGTTTGTTCCTAGGTATTTTATTGTTTTTGTGGCTATTGTGAGTGGGAAGGTCTCCTTGTCGTCCTTCTCCAGTGAGCAGTGGGCACCCTGACTACTGAGCCATCTCCAGCACCCTCACCCCCACCTTTGATTCTCAATGTTTCATTTAAGGGAAACATTAATGCTTGTGAACAGATTAAATGCCATTTCATGATTTGTGATCATCAGTCACTTGCAATCTTCAGAAATCATTTGACCAATCCCAAATACTGAGGAAAGAAAACTGTATCGCATCTTTACAAGATGAGATGATCTTTTGGGCAGGGCTGTATCTTAGTTGGTAGAGCACCACTGCCTAGGATGCATCAAGGTCGCCTTTGGTAACAATTGAGTTCAAGGCTAGCCTGGGATACATGAGACCCTGTAGGAATGAGGGGAGGGAGGGAGGGAGGGAGGGAGGGAGGGAGAGACTGACTGATGGGTGAATGGTCAATGAGCCTTGTATCTGGAACCCTTATGGCTACAATTCTGAGCATACCTCTCTCTAGTTAGAAAGCAGTATTGCACTTTTTTGGTATTTTTTGAGACAGGGTCTCCCTTTAAGTCCCAGCTGGCCTGGAGCTCACTCTGTAGACCAGGCTGGCCTTGAACTCACAGAGATCCACTTGCCTCTGCCTCCCGAGTGCTAGGATTAAAGGCATGTGCCACAACACCTGGCCAGTATTGCACTTTGTAAAATGTAATGGGGGTGGGGGAATGGGCGGGAACACGGGTCTAGATTTGTTAAAAAAATAAAAATAAATTTATGTGAAAAAAAAAAAACTTTGGAGCCGGTCCCCACCCCCATGTCACGTGCAGCCCAGGGCATAGTAAAAAAAAAAAAAAAAAAAAGTAAAATGTAAATGGAAAGAAAAATTGTAGAGGATGCTGTTGGTCAATCAAAATGACTGAGTGAATGAATCAAGGATGCCTTGGAACAGATGAATCTTGGGTAAATTCACCAACATTACTGGTTACCTTTTGCTTACCATTTCTCTATAGAATTCAGCCACTGGGCCACTGATACTACAAATTCATCACCTGAAATTTACCTCTTCAGTCTTCACAGAACTATGGCTTCCCTAGTCTAGGTATGTGACCTGCCTCAATGTATGACCCCTTACAGGTCTGATAGTCTCTTTGAAGTAAGAAGACAGACATCAGCTAGAAACTGTAACAATGCCCCAAAGGCTAGTGGGCAAAAAAGAAATCCAGTGAAACTAATTTGTCTGGAAAGACAAAAGAATGCTGTCTTGACACATCCAGTTCAAACCATTTCCTTCTGAACAGTTATTTATTTTAGCTCAGTGGAAGACCTGGAATGTGAAAACTTGTTATTTTGGCAGGAATATATTATTAGTACTTGAAGGAGGAATAGAGCTATTACTACAGTAAAAGTGATGATAAATAATTCATACTTTTATTTCTAGGAGATGCATAACTTATTATAGCTTTATGCCAGAGCTCCTCACAAATAAAAGCACAGATACAAGGTTGGTATTACTAATGTTAAGAAAATACTGTTTCTCACCAGAAATATTATCTCTTCATAATTTCATAAGGAGGTCACATGAGTCAAAAGTAATGTAAAAATTCATTTTGTTTTTGACATGGAGCCTCCCTGTAGCCCCAGATAGCCAGGAACTTGTTATGTAGACCAGCTTACTTCTGCCCCCAAGTGCTGGGATACACCACTATGCATGGTGTAAAAGTGCTTTTAAAATTGTATTGAAAAAATTTTATCTTATGTGTATGAGTGTTTGGCGTGCGTGTATATGTGCATCAGTGCATGCAATGCCTGCAGAGGCCAGAAGAGGGCCCCAGATCATCTGGAACTGGCATTACCAACAGTTGTTAGCTGCCATGTGTGTTCTGAAAACTGAACTTGGCTCCTCCGGAAAAGCAGCCAGTACTCTTAATTGCTGAGCCATCTCTCCAACTCCTGTAGGTACTTTTTTTTTTTTTTTTTGGTCTTTTCTTTTTATTTTATTTATTTTTTTTAAATTTTTTTTATTTTTTTATTAATTTCTGTATGTGTACGAATGTACTGTCTGCATGCAAGTTTGTGCACCCGTGTCGTGCAATGCCGCGGAGGTCAGAAGAGGGTGTCGGATTCCCCCGGAACTGGAGTTCTCCTGGAATTGGAGTTTCAGACGGCTCTCGGCCGCCATGTGGGTGCTGGGGATCGAACCCAGGTCCTCTGCAAGAGCGTCGGCGCTCCTAACCGCTAGGCCATCTCTCCAGCCCCTTTTTTTGGTCTTTTCAAGACAGGGTCTCCCTGTAGCCCGAGCTGTCCTGGAAATCACTCTGTAGACCAGGCTAGCCTTGAACTCACAAAGATCCGCCTGCCTCTGTCTCCCAAGTGCTAGGATTAAAGGTGTGCACCACCAGTCCGGCTCCTGTAGGTACTTTTAAAACTGCACTCATCATTCATTTATCTGGAGCACCTAGCATGTCATGCCAATACCCAAAACTTTAACTCTTTCCGCCTCAATATCCCAAGTACTGAGATTATAGCTATGTACCACAATGTCTGGAGTCGGGGGGGGGCATTAATTTGCATTTTTAAAATGACTGGAAATCTGTTCATGTACTTATTGGCCTTTTCTAAAACATCTTTATTATTTTCTTAATGAAGTGTAGCTGTTCAAATCTTTTGCTTATCAGGAAAAAGCAGGTTGTGTTGGATATGGTGGTGCATGCCTATAACTACTGCACTTAGCCCTGGGTGCCTACATTAGAAAAACAGAAAGAGCACAAGTGAATGATCTAACACTGCAGCTAAAAACACTTGAGAGACAACAACAAATGAACCCTAAACACAACAGACTGGAAGAAGTAACAAAAATCAGAGCAGAAATCAATGAAATAGAAACAAAAAACAATACAAAAAAAAAATCAATGAATCAAAAGTTGAAGAAAAACAAGATAGACAGACCTCTAGCCAAGTTAACCAAAAGAAAAGAAGAACAACTCAAAATCAATAGATCCATGTGGAAAGGGGAAATATCACAACAGACAATGAAAAGATCCAGAAAATCAAGGGAATACTTCAAAACCTATACTTTACTAAGTTTGAAAACCTAGGAGAAATGGTTGAATATCCGAAATCCTGGGAATCACCAAAGCTCAACCAAGAAGAGAGACAGCTTAAACGGACCCATATATATAAAGAAACTGAAGGATGTAATAAGAAACCTCCCAACTAAAAAAACCCAGGCCCAGATGGTTTCACCACGGAGAATTCTAAAAACATTTAAAAGACACAACCATTATTTTAGAATTGTTCAGAAGGATACAAACAGAGGTATTCTCCCAAATTCCTTCTATGAAGTCCAGCATCACTCTAAACCAAAACCAGGCCAAGATACACAAAAGGAGAACTATAGACCCATCTCATTAATGAAAACAATGCAAAAATTCTCAACAAAAATTATTGCAAACTGCATACAGACCCACATCAAGAAATCATCAATCATACCAAGTTGGATTCATACCAGAGATGCAGGGATGGTTCAACATAACAAAAATCAATAAATATCATAAAACATATAATATGGACTGAAAGACAAAAACCACATGATCATCTCAATTGATGAAGAAAAAGCCTTTGACAAAATCTAGCATCCCTTTCATGTTAAATTCCTAGAAGGAATTGGATTGGAGGGATCATTCCTCAATATCAAAGCCATAACAGGAAACCTACAGCCAATATCATCCTAAATGGAGAAACGACAGAAACTTCCCTTTATTTTTATATTTTTTATTTATTTTTGGTGTCGAAACAGGGCTCCCTATAGCCCCAGCTGTCCTGAACACTCATGTAGCCTGTAGACGGCTGGCCTAAACTCACAAAGATCTGCCTGCCTCGGCCTCCCAAGTGCTAGGATTAAAGGCGTGCGCCACCACGCCCAGCTAAGAAGCTTCCCTTTAAAGGAGGAACCAGCAAGGCTGCCCCCTGTCACCACTCCTCTTCAATATAGTGCTGAAAAACTTGCTAGGGCAATAAGGCAAGAAAAGGAATTAAATAGAGACTATTTGGAAAAGAGGAAGTCAAGCTATCCCTATTTGCTGATATAATGATTGTTTACTTAAGGGATGCTAAAACCCACCAGAAAAACTCCTAGAAACGATTAAAGTTTCAATAAGTGGAGGCTACAAATTAAACCTAGACAAATCAGTAGCCTTTCTTTACACCAACAAATAAGCAACTGAAGAAGGAGTAAAAGAGACCTTCCCACTCACAATAGCCTCAAAAACAATAAAATACCTAGGAACAAACCTAACCAAAACACTAAAGATCTCTACAAAAAAAATTTAAACCCCTGAGAAGGAAACTGAAGAAAACATCAAAGATGGAAACCTCCCATGATCATGGAGGTGAAAATTATATTAAAAATGTCCTGGGTCTGGAGAGATGGGTCAGAGTTTAAGAGCCTGATGCTCTTCCAGAGGACCTGGGTTTGATTACCAGCACCCACAGGGCGCTAGAACCATCTTCAACTCCAGTCCAGGGGAATCTGACACCCTCTTCTGACCTCCGCAGCATTGCACAACATGGGTGCACCTACTTACATACAGACAGTACACTCATACACATAAAATAATAAATAAAAATAAAAAAATGTCCATTCTACCCAAACTCTTGTACAGATTTAATGCAATTCCAATAAAAATCCCCAAGATTTCTTCAAGGCTTGGAAAAAAAAAAATCCTTAATTATTTGGAAAACAAAAGACCCTGAATAGCCAAAACAACCCTGACCGAAAAGATCAATAACAGGGGGAATTCTATACCAGACTTCAAACTATACTACACGGCTATAGTTATAAAACAGCTTGGTACTGGCACAAAAACAGACCTATTGACCAATGGAACAAAACTGAAGATCCAAACTTGAGCACATACAATTTCAGCCACCTCATATTTGCAAAGGGGGCCAGAAGACACAACGGAGGAAAGACAGCACTTCAGCAAGTGGTGTTGGCAAAACTGGATCCCACTGTAGAATAAATTAAACCCCTACTCTCGCCCTGTACAAAACAACTCCAGATGGATCAAAGACCTTACCTGAAACCCCAAACTCGGAAGGCGATAAAGAAAAAGTGGCAGCAGCCTATAAGAATAGGTGTAGGAAAAGACTTCCTAAATCAGACAGCATGCAACAAGAATTAAGGCTGTCCACTCTGGTTCCATCGTGGCTTCCTGATTCACCAAGATGTGAGATGTCATGAGCCCAGAACTGTACTGCCCACTACCACTTCTTCCCTGCCGCCATGGACTGTACTCCCAGAACTTGTCAGGGCTTTTGAGTTTTAGACTTTGTCTAGGATTTTTAGTNATTAATGAACACAGATGCAAAAATTCTCAACAAAATATTTGCAAACTGCATACAGACCCACATCAAGAAGATCATCCATCATTACCAAGTTGGATTCATACCAGAGATGCAGGGATGGTTCAACATACAAAAATCAATAAATATCATAAAACATATAAATGGACTGAAAGACAAAAACCACATGATCATCTCAATTGATGAAGAAAAAGCCTTTGACAAAATCTAGCATCCCTTCATGCTTAAAGTCCTAGAAGGAATTGGATTGGAGGGATCATTCCTCAATATAATCAAAGCCATATACAGGAAACCTACAGCCAATATCATCCTAAATGGAGAAACGACAGAAGCATTCCCTTTATTTTTATTTATTTATTTATTTTTGGTGTTTTCGAGACAGGGTCTCCCTATAGCCCCAGCTGTCCTGGAACTCACTCTGTAGACTAGGCTGGCCTTGAACTCACAAAGATCTGCCTGCCTCTGCCTCCCAAGTGCTAGGATTAAAGGCGTGCGCCACCACGCCCAGCTAGAAGCATTCCCTTTAAAGGTAGGAACTCAGCAAGGCTGCCCCCTGTCACCACTCCTCTTCAATATAGTGCTTGAAAAACTTGCTAGGGCAATAAGGCAAGAAAAGGAAATTAAATGAGAACTAATTGGAAAAGAGGAAGTCAAGCTATCCCTATTTGCTGATGATATGATTGTTTACTTAAGGGATGCTAAAACTCCACCAGAAAACTCCTAGAAACGATTAAGAGTTTCACTAAAGTGGAAGGCTACAAAATTAACCTAGACAAATCAGTAGCCTTTCTTTACACCAACAATAAGCAACTGAAGAAGGAGTAAAAGGAGACCTTCCCACTCACAATAGCCTCAAAAACAATAAAATACCTAGGAACAAACCTAACCAAAGACACTAAAGATCTCTACAAAAAAAATTTAAACCCCTGAAGAAGGAAACTGAAGAAAACATCAGAAGATGGAAACCTCCCATGATCATGGATTGGGAAAATTAATATATTAAAAATGTCCTGGGTCTGGAGAGATGGGTCAGAGTTTAAGAGCACTGACTGCTCTTCCAGAGGACCTGGGTTTGATTACCAGCACCCACATGGCGGCTAAGAACCATCTTCAACTCCAGTTCCAGGGGAATCTGACACCCTCTTCTGACCTCCGCAGCATTGCACAACATGGGTGCACCTACTTACATACAGACAGTACACTCATACACATAAAATAATAAATAAAAAATAAAAAAATGTCCATTCTACCCAAACTCTTGTACAGATTTAATGCAATTCCAATTAAAATCCCCAAGAGTTTCTTCATAGGCTTGGAAAAAAAAAAAGTCCTTAATTTCATTTGGAAAAACAAAAGACCCTGAATAGCCAAAACAACCCTGACCGAAAAGATCAATACAGGGGGGAATCTCTATACCAGACTTCAAACTATACTACACGGCTATAGTTATAAAAACAGCTTGGTACTGGCACAAAAACAGACCTATTGACCAATGGAACAAAACTGAAGATCCAAACTTGAGCACATACAATTTCAGCCACCTCATATTTGACAAGGGGGCCAAGAAGACACAACGGAGGAAAGACAGCATCTTCAGCAAGTGGTGTTGGCAAAACTGGATCTCCACTTGTAGAATAAAATTAACCCCCTACCTCTCGCCCTGTACAAAATCAACTCCAGATGGATCAAAGACCTTAACCTGAAACCCCAAACTCTGAAGGCGATAGAAGAAAAAGTTGGCAGCAGCCTATAAGACATAGGTGTAGGAAAAGACTTCCTAAATCAGACAGCAGCTGTGCAAGAATTAAGGTCTGTTCCACTCTGGTTCCATCTGTGGCTTCCTGATTCACCAAGATGTGAGATGTCATGAGCCCAGAACTGTACTGCCCACTACCACTTCTTCCCTGCCGCCATGGACTGTACTCCCAGAACTTGTCAGGGCTTTTGAGTTTTAGACTTTGTCTAGGATTTTTAGTTGTAATCAGTAGGAAGCATAGCATGAAATAGTTTATGCTCTTAGTAGAAATGGAACTCTTAAATATCTAACCATTTCTGAACTACATGCAGAACATTTTGGGTGACATGTTATAGGAACTCATAGGTAAACCATCATATACATTGAATCTCTTTTTTCAATGTAATATTCTTTAAAACTTTTATTTATGATGAAGATGATATTATCTGCAACAGGGTCTTTTTTATGTAGTACAGGCTGGCTTTGAACTTGTTATGTAGCATAGGCTGGCCTTGATCATCCTACCTCAGCCTCCTGAGTGTTGGGATTACAGCCCCTTTTTACCAGGTTATTCAAGTGTTCATTATCCATCTATGATTCGCTCTATAACTTCAAAAATCAGTAACACATTAATGTAAAACTGCAGGGTCTGAATGTGAGAGAGAGAGAGAGACTTTTTTTTTTTTTTGGTCTTTTTGAGACAGGGTCTCTCTGTAGCCCCAGCTGTCCTGGATTTCGCTCTGTAGACCAGGCTGGCCTTGAACTCACAAAGATCCGCCTGCCTCTGCCTCCCAAGTGCTAGGACTAAAGGCGTGCACCACCACGCCCAGCTGTGAGAGAGAGACTTTTAAAGGCCTGCTACAGTAATTCATGAAAGAGATGAATCTCAGTAGAGACGTTTAAGTACATGTTCTTTGCTGCTTTGTCCATGGGAGTGGAGGTGGGAGGAGATGTTAATATTATATAAAGCCATTTTTGAAAATGGGATCTGCAGGTAAGCTGTACTTGGCAGTATTCTGGTGTTTATTACAAAGGCAGGACCTCAGAACCCAGTTTGAGCATGCTGAACCAGAAAGAGTATTTAAACAAGATCTACAGGTATTTCACAAACACTGATAGTAAGTAATTCAGTTTTTCACTAGAATTAGCAATGCAGGATCTCATATTCTCTACTCTCAGGCAATCATACATGTCATAGAGGAGGGTCTCCACAGACCACGACTGGTTATATGTACAGAGTGTCTGCTACTGGATACTTTTTGTTTGTTTGTTTAATATTTATTTATTTATTTATTTATTTATTTATTTATTTATTTATTTATTTATTTATTTTATGTGTATGAATATACTGTCTGCATGTAGGTTTGTGCACCCGTGTCATGAAATGCCGCGGAGGTCAGAAGAGGGCATCAGATTCCCCTGGAACTGGAGTTCTCCTGGAATTGGAGTTACGGATGGTTCTCAGCCGCCATGTGGGTGCTGGGGATCGAACCCGGGTCCTCTGCAAGAGCAGTCAGCGCTCTTAACCGCTAGGCCATCTCTCCAGCCCCTGCTACTGGATACTTTTATCTTTTTCTTTTTTTCTTTTTTCTTTTTTTTTTGTGTGTGTTTTTGAGACAGGGTCTCCCTGTAGCCCCAGCTAGCATGGAACTCACTATGCAGACCACACTTGCCTTGAACTCACAGAGATCCACCTGCCTCTGCCTCCCATAATGCTGAGATTAAAGGCTGGGATTAAAGGTCTGGCTAGATACTTTGTCTTTTATGATCATTAGTGGATTTTTGCATTAGTTATTCTTCTCTTGCAGATAAGGAAACTGAAGGTGAAAGTGGTTAAACAGATGGCCCAAGATCACAAAAGCAGCATTAGAACCTGAATTTGAGTATGTATGTAATGTAGCTGATTCCAAAGCTTGAAACCTTCTTCTCATTATACCATTCTCCCTAGCTCTGACCTGTGGTTCAGAAGCAAATGCTATTTACAGACCTGCCACTCACTAGTTTAGTGGGATTATTTCATTCTACCTTTTAGAATTCAGATTTCATGTTTAAGGTGATGGAGGACATAACAGTGAAAGTTCACAAATGACTAAGTGTTAGGTGCCTGTTATGTGGTAATGACTCAGGAAAACAGCAGCACAGTGTCATGGTAGAGACTAGTCTTACCCCTGCTACATGCTAATTGCATGCCTCTGCTTCTTCACCACAGAACTGAGCTAAGTCATCTACACTAAGTGACATCATGAAAATATTTTCACACATAATAATTAAGCATTTTTTCCTCTGCCTTAGTTTAAAAAATTATGTACGTATATATTTACTGTGTGTGTGTTTGTGTATCACACATAGGTGAGTATATAATTACTGTGTGTTTGTGGACTTGCACATATGTATTTACTGTGTGTGTGTTTGTATATTGCACATAGGTGAGTATATATTTACTGTGTGTGTGTTTGTGTATTACACATAGGTGAGTATGTATTTACTCTGTGTGTGTGTTTGTGTATCACACACAAGTGAGTATGTATTTACTGTGTGTTTGTGTATTGCACATAGGTGAGTATGATTTACTGTGTGTGTTTGTGTATCACACACAGGTGAGTATGTATTTACTGTGTGTGTTTGTGTGTGTTTGTGTATCACACACAGGTGAGTGTGTATTTACTGTGTGTGTGTGTTTATCGCACACAGGTGAGTACATGCCACAGCATGAGTGTGGAGGTCAGAGAGCAGTTCTTGGGGGCCAGTCCTCCCTTTGTGAGATCCAGGAGTCAAACTTGGGTCATTAGACCTCTGCACAAGTGCCTCTAACCACTGAACCATCTTGCTGGCTATTTGCCTTTGTTTTATGGACAGTAATTAGATACTGCTAAATTAACTTAAAAACATTATTTATAATCTGGCTAAGGTAACAACTGGGAACTCATTTTGGCAGAGCTCTGTGCTTATTTTCTCTAACAATAAGAAGAAAGTTAATAAAAATAGGTATAGGGTCTGCACTTAGAAATGCTCTAGAATGGGCTGGAGAGATGGCCTAGCAGTTAAGAGCGCTGACCACTCTTACAGAGGATCCGGGTTCGATCCCTAGCACCCACATGGTGGCCGAGAACCGTCTGAAACTCCAGTTCCAGGAGAACTCCAGTTCCAGGGGAATCCCACGCCCTCTTGACCTCCACGGCATCGCACGACACAGGTGCACAAACTTGCATGCAGACAGTACATTCATACACATATAGAAATAAAAAAAATAAAAAAAAGAAATGCTCTAGAATGTTCTGAGATAACGGGTATGTTCCCTGTCTCTGCTGATCAGTCATGGCCACATGCCACATGGGATTACTGAACATTTGAAATGTGGCTGGCTTGATGGTTAATCTTGACTGTCAACCTGACTGACATAAAATCACCAGGGAAATATGTCTCTTGTGGCATCAATGAGGTATTTCCAGAAAGGTTAAAGTGAAGAGGGAAGACCCACCCTGTTTGAGCGGAACCATCCTATTGGACGGGGTCCTGAATAGAATAGAGATAAAGCGGGCTGAGCCCCAGCATCCCCTCCTCTTCCTGACCGTGCATGCAGCACCTCGTGGTCCTGTGGCCAGGCCTCCTCTGCCAGGATGGACAGTATCCCTTTAAAAACAGTGAGTCAAAATAAATCCTTCCTCTCTTAAGTTGCTTCTTGTTGGATATTTGGTCACAGCAAGGAGAAAAGTAACTCATACGCTGTTACAACAGAGCGACTGAATTTTAAATTTTACCCCGTTTTCATTTTACTGAAGATTAAATATGCATATAGGAATACTGTTTATTATTTAACTAGAGAGAAGCAGAGACATGGAGTTGCTCAATAGCATTCAAATTTCCTAGCTCAACTCTTTTTTTTGGGGGGGGTCTTTTTGAGTCAGGGTCTCCCTGTAGCCCCAGCTGGCCTGGAACTCACTCCGTAGACCAGGCTGGCCTTGAAGTCACAGAGATCTGCCTGCCTCTCCTTCAGAGTCCTAGGATTAAAGGCGTGTGCCACTATGCCCGGCCTAGCTAAGCTCTTAAAGCCAACAAGAAAACTGACTGTTATTCTGCAGTTCTGAAACTTTAGCCCCTAATGCTTTTCACCCCCAAACCAATCAAAATGTTTAGAACTTGACTATGGCTATTGAGAGGTTTGTCTAGACTCCAAAATCACTTTGTAGCAACACAGATTATACCAATAAAATGTGAAGGTTACATAAACAAAAAATGTTTGTTACCTATGTCCTTGCCTAAAATGGTAAAATGTTACTCCCTTGCCTTTAAAATCCAAAACCAGGGAGTGAAACCTGATAGACCTTGGGTGATCGCATTCCACATGACTGCCAAGGCTGCTCCTACCTTGCATTTTCTGTCCTCCGGCTTATGCACTGGTGCAAATAGAGGTACTCCTGTGGAGCACTGGTGGACAAGGTGGGCTGCATGTGGTTTGACACGGGGGGTTCAAATGTGAACAGAGTGGGCTGGCTGGAGTGTGAGGGAGCTGAGGACTTCCTTCGGAGCAGGTGTTGACTGGAGCTGCTGAGCTCAGCTGGTGAAGAGCGAGGGCCGTGACTGGCTGAGGACAGGTTTCTCAGGGAGTCTGTGAAATGAAGAAAGAGCTCTGTGAGTGAAAAAGGAGGGTTGTCAGAGAAAGAGACATGTGAAGAGCTGCCAGTGTGGTCGCAGTGTTCTCTCCTTCCACACCTGTCCCCTCTGTCATCCCAGGGAGGCAGGCTGGACATCTTGGCTGACTAGGAGATGATCTGTACCTCTGATCTGATAAGGAGTAGCCTGGAGGCCAGAGTCTATCATGATCTAGGCCTGGTCTGCTTCACCCCAGGAAGTATGTCTACCCACCTCCAGAACGGTGACATTACCACAGACAAAGCCAGACACTAAAGCAATGGGTGGGTTGGTGGGTTCCTTCCTTCCTTCCTTCCTTCCTTCCTTCCTTCCTTCCTTCCTTCCTTCCTTCCTTCCTTCCTTCCTTCCTTCCTTCCTTTCCTTCCTTCCTTCCTCCCTCCCTCCCTCCTTCCCTCTCTCCGTCCCCCCTCCCTCCCTCCCTCCCTCCCGCCTCCTGATGTCATCATTACTCCCCTCACAGCTTCTGGCTTTGTTAAATGAGACAGTTATTGAAGACTCAGTGATTGAGGTCCAGGACTGTGCCTTTCTGCATTAATAACAAAAGCACAAATGACACAGTTGTCCCTTCTGAGCAGGCCCCAGACAGCCCGGTCCCCACTGCTCCTTTTCTCTCTCTTCTTATCTCAAACTCTCTTCTGTTGTATTAGGAAGGAAGTGAAGTTTTCAGGGCAAATGCAGCCTAGAGTGCCACACCCCAGCCCTGCACTAGTCCTTTGGCTGGCTCTCTAAACTTAGTCCAGATTCCTTAGTCTGATCTACTTCCTGCCCTGTCTCCACCCATAAACAAAGCAGAAGGAAGTATCATCAGTTGGAGAACACGGCAGTCTCTTTTGGGATTCTTTGTTTTTGCTTATGCTTTTCTTTCTGCTTACCTAAAAAAATTTTTTTAATTTGTTTATTTCTATTTTGTGTGTATGAGTGTTTTGTATGTAAAGGCACTCATATGTGCAATGCCTGTGGAAGCCAGAAGAAGGTGCTGGGTCCCCTGGAACTGGAGTTACAGAACTGTTAGGGATCATATGGGTGCTGGGAATGGAACCTGGGTCCTCTGCAAGAGCAGCCAGTGCTTTTAACTTCTGAGCCACTTCTCCAACCCCTTTGCCTGGGTTTTACCTTTATTCCTCTAGCAAATTCAAACGAAGACTTCAAGATCCTGTGTAGCTATTACATTCCCACAGAACCTCCCCGAATGTGTTTTTCTTTCTGAGTGCTGACAGTGTTCACACTTCCTTGAGGTTTATGGTCACTGCTTTCTTGCCGGCTCTGGGAACTGTGGCTGGGATGTCATTGCCTATCCAGTCCCAGCCTTTCCTGAGCAAAACCCTACATAGATTCCAAGTTACACAGCTGCAGAAGCAAAACACTTAGCATTCAAAAACTCCAACAGTGAAACTTAGAGTCTAAAGAAATAAAGGTTTAAGACAAAAGTTCCGGTGATGTGCTAGGTAGGAAGAGATGTTTTGGTAACCTTGGCTTTCTAGAGTTATTTAAATCCTATCAGTGGGACATAGCTTCCTATTTGCTCCTTGTTATCTGACCCATTTCAGGCTGTACCCTTCTTATGGCCCAAGGCAGGATCCCCAGCTCTGCACTACTAATTACTCTCTAGCCACTTCTAATGTGGGGCATTTTCTGTCAGAACCTAAGAGAGAAAGCCAATGAGCCTCTGGGGAAAAACTGCTTCACTGACAGCTGCATTGATCTCCAAAATGAATTCCCAAACCAGATCTTGTAGTGACCTAGGCATTTGTTAACAGAATCAATGCATTTATTACTCCATTAGATTTGGAAGATGAACTCTCTAATGGTGGAGGAGAGAGGGTTGATGCTAGGGGACAGAGCAGCCATGACACCAGGGAAGGAACACAAGCTGTTCCCTGAGAAGACACAGGGGAGGTGCAAAAGGAAAGCCTCTGATGAGGTTTTATACTATGTTGACTCTGGTGCTTCTGCCCACCCCTTCATTCCTCAGCATCTAGTTCCGGAGCCTTCCATAACCTTTCTCTGACCCTGGAACCTGTCTCTGGGGGTCCTTGACTATTCCCAAGCGTTAGAGGACAACTAACTTTCTTTTCTTTCTTTTTTTTTTTTTTTTTAAATCAGGGGAGAGCGCGAATGCAGTCCCCCACTACCACAAATTATGCACTCGAGTTTCCCCGCATTTGGGGAAATCACAGGGGTCAGCACATCCCAAGTGCAATGGATGAGCCTTGCCCTGGGAAAACCACCTTGGTGATCATATCTCCCCTGCCAGGTGAGTGAGGACAATTTCAAAGCCCAGTCTAGAGCTCCGTTCTTCAGGCTTCCTACTATACATCCCCCACCTGTGGGCATCTTCCTACTGTACATCCCCACCTGTGGGCATCTTCCTACTGTACATCCCCCACCTGTGGGCATCTTCCTACTGTACATCCCCCACCTGTGGGCATCTTCCTACTGTACATCCCCACCTGTGGGCATCTTCCTACTATACATCCCCCACCTGTGGGCATCCTACTGTACACCCCCCACCTGTGGACATCTTCCTACTGTACATCCCCACCTGTGGGCATCTTCCTACTGTACATCCCCACCTGTGGGCATCTTCCTACTGTACATCCCCCCCTGTGGGCATCTTCCTACTGTACATCCCCACCTGTGGGCATCTTCCTACTGTACATCCCCCACCTGTGGGCATCTTCCTACTGTACATCCCCACCTGTGGGCATCTTCCTACTGTACATCCCCACCTGTGGGCATCTTCCTACTGTACATCCCCACCTGTGGGCATCTTCCTACTGTACATCCCCACCTGTGGGCATCTTCCTACTGTACATCCCCACCTGTGGGCATCTTCCTACTGTACATCCCCACCTGTGGGCATCTTCCTACTGTACATCCCCACCTGTGGGCATCTTCCTACTGTACATCCCCACCTGTGGGCATCTTCCTACTGTACATCCCCACCTGTGGGCATCTTCCTACTGTACATCCCCACCTGTGGGCATCTTCCTACTGTACATCCCCACCTGTGGGCATCTTCCTACTGTACATCCCCACCTGTGGGCATCTTCCTACTGTACATCCCCACCTGTGGGCATCTTCCTACTGTACATCCCCACCTGTGGGCATCTTCCTACTGTACATCCCCACCTGTGGGCATCTTCCTACTGTACATCCCCACCTGTGGGCATCTTCCTACTGTACATCCCCACCTGTGGGCATCTTCCTACTGTACATCCCCACCTGTGGGCATCTTCCTACTGTACATCCCCACCTGTGGGCATCTTCCTACTGTACATCCCCACCTGTGGGCATCTTCCTACTGTACATCCCCACCTGTGGGCATCTTCCTACTGTACATCCCCACCTGTGGGCATCTTCCTACTGTACATCCCCACCTGTGGGCATCTTCCTACTGTACATCCCCACCTGTGGGCATCTTCCTACTGTACATCCCCACCTGTGGGCATCTTCCTACTGTACATCCCCACCTGTGGGCATCTTCCTACTGTACATCCCCACCTGTGGGCATCTTCCTACTGTACATCCCCACCTGTGGGCATCTTCCTACTGTACATCCCCACCTGTGGGCATCTTCCTACTGTACATCCCCACCTGTGGGCATCTTCCTACTGTACATCCCCACCTGTGGGCATCTTCCTACTGTACATCCCCACCTGTGGGCATCTTCCTACTGTACATCCCCACCTGTGGGCATCTTCCTACTGTACATCCCCACCTGTGGGCATCTTCCTACTGTACATCCCCACCTGTGGGCATCTTCCTACTGTACATCCCCCACCTGTGGGCATCTTCCTAGTGTACATCCCCACCTGTGGGCATCTTCCTACTGTACATCCCCACCTGTGGACATCTTCCTACTGTACATCCCCACCTGTGGGCATCTTCCCTCAGATGTCCCTAGCTGCTCATGCTCACCAACCTGAGCCAAACTCCTCCTCACTCCGCGTCCTGTCTCAGGGAAGCTCACCAATCTGAGCCAAACTCCTCCTCACTCCACATCCTGTCTTAGGGAAGCATGTCTCCCTTTCATCAATTCACCAAGCCAGACACCTAGGTGTCATCTAACACCCTGCCCTGCTTCTCAGCAATCATGTCTCAGTTGTTACTGCCCCACTTAGCAATGGCTTCCTGTTTTCCTTGAGATGACTTATAGAGCTCTGTCCCTTGAAAACTATCTTCCTGTTTTTTTTTTCAACCTTATCTCTTATTGATGGGTCCTTGTGCTTCAGAGGATTTCCAGGAACATACTAAGGTCTCCCTCTCACTCTGCAAACTGGGGTCAGATTGCAAACTCAGTGAGAGCAGAGTCTAACTCTTAGTAGCTATACCACTGTATCAAGCAAACTGCATCATACAACTTGATGAATATTTTGTTGAACAAACAAAAAAACCCACATACACACATAGTAAGGGACTACACCTTCACTAACAGTCACTGGACTCCAATTGCATTAAAAATAAAGGCTTTCTAACTCCGACAATGAAGGACATTTTGTCATAACCTGTTTATTCTGTCTTATAACCAATGCCTCCCTTACCACCCATATAAATGGTTGGTCTGAGGGTATGAATAAAAGGAACGATTATCTCTGCAGCTCTATGGGTGACCCGAGTGTATTTACTTGCAGACCTGAGTGGAAGTTATTTCAGTTTTCAGAGTCTCAGCTTCCTTCTTTACAAATCAACTCAGGAAATACAATCTTTTAAATTAATTTTGTTGGGGGTGTTTGTATGTACACCATGGAGTACATAGAGGTTGAGATGCCTGGGCTACAGGGTGAGATCCTGTCTCCAAAACTAAATAAAACTTCTCTCTCTCTCTCTCTCTCTCTCTCTCTCTCTCTCTCTCTCTTTCTCTCTCTCTTTCTCTCCTGTGTGTGTGTGTCTGTGTGTGTGTGTGTGTATTCTAGAATTTATGTGATTAGTATCTCCTGGTGCCTAGACTTTGAAGAGTGGGTTCTTTCCTTCCACCATGTGGGTTCTAGAGACTAATTAGGTTGTCAAGCTTGGCATTAAGTGATTAAGTGCCTTTACTTGCTGAGCCTTCTTGCTGGCCTGACAGAGACAATCTTGACATGTTATAGATATGCAACACATGATCTATTAGTATTTATACCAGTACCAGTACCAGAAGTAGCCCAAATTGTCTATTAATTGATGAGTGGCTAAATAAAGTGTGAGAAGCTGCAAAGTGGAATATTACTTATATAGATAATGAAATACTGACTTGTACTTTTTGATAAACCTTCAAAATACTATACTAAACAAAAGAAACTGCTTATAAAAGACCAGGATTAGCCGGGCATGGTGGTGCACGCCTTTAATCCTAGCACTTGGGAGGCAGAGGCAGGCAGATCTTTGTGAGTTCAAGGCCAGCCTGGTCTACAGAGTGAGTTCCAGGACAGCTGGGACTANAAAAAAGACCAGGATTATATGGTGTAATTTATGTGAAATGTTTAGAACAGACATATCCAGACACAAAAAATAGATTTAACCAATTGCAGGGAGTATGGAAAGGTCAGAGGAGAGAGTGACTGCTGATGATTATAAGGTTGCTTTTGGAATAATGAAAAATTTCTAGCCGGGCGTGGTGGTGCACGCCTTTAATCCTAGCACTTTGGGAGGCAGAGGCGGCTGGATCTCTGTGAGCTCAAGGCCAGCCTGGTCTACAGAGTGAGTTCCAGGACAGTCAAGAGCTACAGGGAGACCCTATCTCAAAAAGACCCCCCCAAAAAATTCTAAAATTAGATTGTGGAGATCATTGTACAACCATGTAAATGTACTCAAACCCTGAACTGTATACTTAATAGGTCAATGTCAGCATATGAAATATTTCTCAAAACCAACACAAACCATAAAAATATAAAGTAAGACCACATATATACAAGTCCCGTGCAAACAATTAAGTCTGGGCAAAATATTAATAGACATCTAGTAAAAAAAATCTGCCAGGCATAGAGGCTCATGCTGTAATTTCAGGACTTGGGAGGCTGATATAGGAGGATGACTGTGCTACATAATGGCTCTGGGATAGTCTGGGTTACATAGTGAGATCCTGTTTCAAAAAGCAATAGAATAACAATAATAACAACAAAAACTCATCTGATCTAAATTTTTTCCATGTTTCCTTTCCAAAGTAAAGCCTAAGCACTAAGTAAACCTCAAGTCCTCATTAAAGTATTATATACTTGAGGGGCTGGAGAGATGGCCTAGTGGTTAAGAGTGCCAACTGCTCTTGCAGAGGACCCAGGTTTGATCCCTAGCACCCACATAGAGGCTGAGAACTATGTTTGACTCCAGTTCCAGGGGAATCTGATGCCCTCTTCTGACCTCCGTGGCATTGCACCACATGGGTACACAGACCGACATGCAGACAGTACATTCATACACATACAAAATAAATAAAATTAAAAAAAATTTAAAGTATTATATACTTGAATAGGAGACATTCTGACCCTTTCCTACCTTCAGCATCTGATACCTTTTCCTTTACTCCAGCCCTTCAAAATCACTGTCCAGGCCTTCACCCTACAATCACATCAGGACAATATGATTTGGAGATCCAACTGAGTTGAAATCCCCCTCCCAGAGAATGAACCTTACCTCTGGACAGGAAGCAGGACACCTGGACCCCAGGTCCTATTCTGCCATTAGCTGCCTGAGGTCATGCTCCAATCACTCTGAACTTCCCTTGGGATCCTGCCTATGGAGTTGGGAGGCTCACGCCAGGCCTGCCTTCTCATCCTATAGGGCTGTTTTCAGAGCTGAATGGGAGCACAGTGTGAGAGCAAACCATGCACATACCTGAAATGTTAATAGGATTTGTTTTTATTGCCTGGGTTTCCTTTGAGGGAAGAAAAAAATGGTACAACTCAAGGAAAACATTAAACAATGTGTGGCAGGGCTGTTTTGGGTACAAGATAGTCTGTTGCAATGATGTGTCCTGGGTCATTAGGAAGGTCAGTCACACAGCAAGAAGAAAATGGAGGTTTCCATACTGCTGGCCTAAGTCTCCTATCTCTAAGTCTAGACTAAAGATAATGGCCCAAATGTATGAGTCAATTTGTTTTCTTTTAAGCAGGGTTTTATTTTTTCCTTTTCTTCCTGGCTTCTTTTTACGGCTCTAAAAAAAAAAAAAAAATCACTGCCCTTCCTTTCCACAATCGCCCCTGGGAAGCCTGCCCAGCACAAACACTCCTCCCAGCTTCTTGTAAAACTCCAGCTAGGAAAGCTCGGAAGGGTTTCAGCAGAAGAGCCCAGCCCAGCCCAGCCCAACCATCAACAGGCTGGTGATAACAGGAGCAGGAAAGTGAGCTGGCAGGGGCTTCTGGAAAAGATGACTAGCCAAGTAACGAATAGCTCCCTTATCTCAGTGCCCTTTTTATCTTTAACCCTCCCCCTCCCCCATCATGCCCACCCTCAAGTCTCAGCAGGTCTCAGAACCTAGACGCTGGGAGAGCAAAGAGCATTCTAGAGCCTAGGCTGGACCCAAAGCCTGCCTCTGATAATTCTGAGCTTTGTGGCTTGGGCACACATGTATTAGACATCATTTCATAGAAAGCATTCAACACTCAGCTGTTCTTACTCTGTCTCCTCCTAGAGTCCTGGAGCACACACATGGAGCCAGGTGAGACCTTGGGATGGCCAAGGAGGAGCTACATGTGGCACTCTTAGTCAACTACACCCTGTGTAAATGCTGTATGGGGGATTAATGAGAACTAAAAAGAATTGTGACTATAAGAATCATAGCTGACATTTACTGAAAGCATCTACTTGTGTTTCTAATTTATCCTGTGAGGAAGATATTACACCCCCCCCAATGCACATACACTCACATGTGCATGCATATTTTAGATGAAGAAGTAAGGCTCAGAGAAGTTACTATAATAATGACTGTAGAGTCATATAGCCAGAAAATGGTATAGCCTAGATCTGAAAAAGCTCTATCTTCAAATCCAATTCTCACTTTCCTAAGTGAATAGCAATCACCATAGGTAAATAGTATTAGCCTTGTGGGAGGCAGAGCCAATGGAAAGAACGAGGGTCTAGACCCAGATATGCTAATTGGTTGGGTGAGTCTCCATGCCATTTTATCTCCCTGTGCTAGGTTCCTATCAAGGGGAGAGCCCCCCACCACAAAAGTATACAGGACTCTGATGAAGACGACTTGGGTTTTAACTAGGAGGGGCGTGGTCTGGCATCTCTGTCTTAGGAGGATGGCCAGCAAACACGATGCTTTCTCAGACTTTTTTTTTTATGTGTATGAATGTACTGTCTGCATGTAGGTCTGTGCACCCGTATCGTGCAAAGCCACAGAGGTCAGAAGAGGGCGTTCGATTCCCCTGGAACTAGAGTTAAAGATGGTTCTTAGCCGCCATGTGGGTGCTGGGAATTGAACCCAGGTCCTCTGCAAGAGCAGTCGGCGCTCTTAACCACTAGGCCATCTCTCCAGCCCGCTTTCTCAGACTTGGGTCTCCCTGTAGCCCCAGCTGTCCTGGAATTCACTCTGTAGACCAGGCTGGCCTTGAACTCACAAAGATCCGCCTGCCTCTGCCTCCCAAGTGCTAGGATTAAGGGGGAAGTAGGCAATAGGGCCTGGGTGCACAGTGTGGAGTAGACAGTAGGACCTGGGTGCACAGTGTGTAGTAGACAGTAGGGCGCGGGTGCACAGTGTGGAGTAGACAGTAGGGCTTGGGTGCACAGTGGGGAGTAGACAGTAGGGCACGGGTGCACAGTGTAGAATAGACAGTAGGGCCTGGGAGCACAGTGTGGAGTAGACAGTAGTACGCAGGTGCACAGTGTGGAGTAGACAGTAGGGTGCGGATGCACAGTGTGGAGTAGACAGTAGGGCCTGGGTGCACAGTGGGGAGTAGATAGTAGGGCGCGGGTGCACAGTGTGGAGTAGACAGTAGGGCGCAGGTGCACAGTGTGGAGTAGACAGTAGGGCCTGGGTGCACAGTGTGGAGTAGACAGAAGGGCACAGGTGCACAGTGTGGAGTAGACAGTAGGGCCTGGGTGCACAGTGGGGAGTAGACAGTAGGGCCTGGGTGCATAGTGTGGAGTAGACAGTAGGGCCTGTGTGCACAGTGTGGAGTAGACAGTAGGGCCTGGGTGCACAGTGT
>VZQC01004132.1:5357383-5383974 GCA_009823505.1 Rhizomys pruinosus | reverse complement strand
TAACTACATACTGCTATATAACTACATACTGCTATATAACTACATACTGCTATATAACTACATACTGCTATATAACTACATACTGCTATATAACTACATACTGCTATATAACTATATACTGCTATATAACTACATACTGCTATCTCCCCAAGAACAATGGGTAACAGAAAGAACCCTGAAGTGGACTCTAGAAATACGGAGTCCAAGTTCTAAAACCACTTTACTACAGAGCTTGGGAAAACTTTTAATGTCTTTGCCTGTCACATTTTCCACATTGTCATAGCAAATGCCAAAGAGAACATCTACTCCATAGAGTTCTTTGAAAGATTCACTGAGATAAAATATAGGCAAATAGCAGGTTTGCTTTATTTGGTTTGGTTCTGTAGTGCTGGTGATCAAACCCAGGGTCTCATACATGCTAGGTAAGGGCTCGAGCACTGAGCTACACCACTCAACCAGAAAAAAAATCAATTACTTAATTCTAAAAAAAGAGAAAAGGTTGATGGCTTTTACTCCAGGAAGTGGAATGGTGGTAGTAAAGTTCTAAAGGTCTAATGGGGAGAAAATGATTGGTGAAATAATTTTGAAATGAAATGGTGTAAAATCCTTATGGGTGAGTATGCTCTGTAGAAAGCTAACTGGAAAATTATGGGCAGAGAATTAAAGAATTGGAAGGACACTGCCAAGTGCAGAGGGAAGATGTGACTGACAGCGCCACGGCAACTTAACTCTGAATCACAAGCTTAAAATTATTTACAAAGGAGTGATTGTCATAATCTGGTGTACATAATAATCAAAGGAGTGATTCCTACAGACAAGGGCAAACGTAGACAAGGGCTCCACTCCCTACAGCAACCATCAAGTGGCAAATGGAAGGGTCTCTGAGGTCCAGTTCCTCATTTATCACTGCTAGTCCTCTAGAGATCTCTCTGTAATGCAAGAAATTGTGGCCCAGAGTAGCGAGAGTGCTTGTCCAAAGCTGAACAGTGGGTCAGAATGAACCCTGGAATCAGAATTCAGATCTCCTAGCCCAGGACTCACTTTCCTGTTCCCAAAGAAAGTGCCAAGGCTGTACTTTTGACAGCATGTGTGTCTGTATGAAGTCATGAGATCTGATCACCAGGACACTGGCAGACTGGAGGGTTGCTTATTTTAAGTTTATGATGTTGCTCACATTTGCATGTTAAGTAAACATTTCTTAGATAAAACTTAAAGACTAGTATAAATAATTCTCCAAGTTCAAAAGTATGTTTCCTAGTGTTTATAATCACAAAAAAAGCTGAGGAGGTAGAAAGAGGTGGCGACATGAGATCCCAGGAGTCCTTTCTGTGACTAGAATTCCCTATCTCCTCCACAGAAGAATCTGAGAAAGAACATCTCAGAACTTGGGAGGGTTGAGTCAGAACATCCTGACCTTGGTGCATATGATCCTGGAATAGATTAGCGAAAACCGATTCTGTGAAATGCACAGTAGAAAGGCAGTGAGCGGCTGTATCTTAGTGGTGTGGCAGTCCTTGGTGACACATCCTTGGAACATTCTCTGTGTCCCAGAGCATCCCATTTACAGATGGAAACGCTTTGCGTCATGCTCCTGGTTGGAATTAATAAAGCCTTCCTTTGCATCTTTCACAGTCTTACTTTCATCATGTATTTTAGTTGGAAATTCACAATCTGTCATATAAAACACAACTGTGAACTGCTGGAAGTCAGGATCCGGACCACTGCTTTGATGACAAAACAGCACTGGATTTGAACAATGCAGCAGCAGGTCAGAGTTTTTCCTCCCTGGGTCAGAACAATGAATGACTAGGTCCAAGATCCAAATGTTCTTTGGGTGGAAGAAATTGTTCTCTCTTTGTAAAGTTTCCTAGATTATGTGTTTCTGGCCAGTATTCAGCGAGGCACTGTCTTCCCATTTGAGAGGGAGCAAGTGTCAAGTTTCACCTAACAAGACACATCTGCCTTTCTCCTGCTCCCTAGTATGGGGCTTGGGCTGGCTAGGTGGTCCCATCAAAGGACAGTTCCCCCCAAAGACTCATTCATACTTAGAATAAAAATTGTTTTGGTAGTGCTGAGCATGGAACCCAAGGCCTGATGCTTGCTAGGTAAGCGCTCTACTGCTAGGCTATATTCTCAGCTACTGCAGTAAAACATGGCATTTTCTGAGGGTCTTAAGTGTTTCCTGTAGGTACAGTGCTGCAAGTTATAGGCCGGTCTCAGAGGGTGAATCTTGTTCTTGACTTAGGAACTCACATTGCAGTTGCAAAGAGCTCATTTATATTCATAGGTGCACTTCCACCTTAGGAACTCTGGGAACCCATTAGTGTTCCTGTGGGTATCAATCCATCAGGTTAGTACCATAAGTTAATATTTTAGAAAGGCATTTAAACCTTAAAAACTTTCCACAAAAAATATTAACAATAATTATAAGCTAATCAACTTTGTACAAGGAGAGTTTGTTCTTTTCAGTGACTCTCATTAAGAGACAACTGGCAAATGGTGTAAACCCCAGCATCAGCCATAATTGTGGGAGCTTATGAAGAATCACAAGCAGTAAAATAATGGAAAAATGGCTTAAAATGATCAGTGTGGATGGTGAGGCTGGTATCATAAGAGCTCCAGCTTCCCCTAGGAAATCAGGTAAATGGAATTATCTAAGGGAAACCATGTCTTCAGGAAAGAAAGAATTAGAGCTTTGGAGCTGGAATCCTGGTTTGCTTGCTGTGAAACTAAGATGTCGTTACAGAGTTCAAGAATCCTAATTTGTAAAGCTTGTAAAAACTGCTACCTGTAGAGTTATATGAGAAGTAAAACCCACCATGATTCCTGCGCACAGGCATTCCACAATCTCCCTCATCTAACTGTGGGAAAAAGCTGGTGTGGAAGGAGATCTTAAACTCCATGTTCCCAAACTCTCAGTGACCAGACGGGATCTGTTCTGGGTGAGAACGTGGTCAGCTGGCCTTTGTGGGGAAGCCAAGGACTGTAGGCACGGAGGGCCTGGCAAGACCCAGCTTGCAGCTGGCAGCTATTCCTCCACCACTGCCTCTACTTCTGCACCCAGAGCAATCTTCTGTTGTTACTGCTTAGCTTCCCACTCATCCTCCAGTTGCCTCCTGATGCTTCGGCGTCTCTAGGTTTCTGCATTTGGGTCCCACAAGGGAGGGCCCAGCACAATAACATCATAGGCCTGCCATGGCAAATGATTAGACTAAAACAAGGGCTGGCAAGCACAGTCCATAAATCAGATCCATCCTATTTGGACAAAGTTTTATTGGTGCATAATTACACCTACTTGTTCAGCTATTCTTTATGCCTGCTTATGCATTACAGCAGCAAGAGAGAACATACAAACGGCAGAGCCTGACATATCTACTGTTAGGGGCTGGAGAGATGGTTCAACAGTTGAGTGTTTACTACTCTTCCAGAAGACCTGTCTGAGTTCAGTTCCCAGCACCCACATCTGGCAGCTCATAGCTCTAGTTCTAGGGACCCGATACTCTCTTCTGCCCTCTGTGGGCACCTGAGAACATGTGGCATACATACATACATGCATGTAAGTAAAACTACTACCTTAGAGGAAAAAAGTTTACTTACTCCAAAAAGGTTTCATTCTGTTTTATATAATCATATCTTCTCAACAAAATAGAGCATCTAGTTTCAATTCATCAGTAGAGACAGAAGTCGGCTGGAACCCAAACCTATGAATCCCAAACTTACCCTTAGAAAACTGGGTGTGGTGGAGACAGGAGAATCTGGAGTTCGAGGTTACCCTTTTTTTTTTAAATTTTATTTATTTCCGTATGTATATGAATGTACTGTCTGTATGCAGGTGTGTGCACCCGTGTCGTGCAGTGCCGCGGAGGTCAGAAGAGGGTGTCGGATTCCCCTGGAACTGGAGTTCTGGAATTGGAGTTTCAGACGGCTCTCGGCCACCATGTGGGTGCTGGGGATCGAACCCGGGTCCTCTGTAAGAGCGGTCGGCGCTCTTAACCGCTAGGCCATCTCTCCAGCCCCCAAGGTTATCTTTTATAGCAAGCTTAAGGTCAGCCTGGGTTACATGAAACCCTGTCTCAAAAAAACAAAACAAATGGGCCTGGTGTGGTGGTGCTTGCCTTTAATCCCAGAAATTGGGAGGCAGAGGCAGGTGGATCTCTATGAGGTCAAAGCCAGCCTGGTTTACATAGCGAGATCCAGGCCAGCTAGGACCAAAGGGAGACCCTGTCTCAAAAAGACCAAAATAAAAAAAAAGCCAGTTTGGACAGACTATTAGTACTTTTATTTTAAAATATTATTATTATTATTATTATTATTTGGTGTTTTTGAGATAGGGTCTCCCTGTTGCCCCAGCTGGCCTAGAACTCACTCTGCAGACCAGGCTGACCTTGAACTCACAGAGATCCACTTGCCTCTGCCTCCCAAGTGTTAGGATTAAAGGCGTGTGCCACCACACCTGGCTTTTATTTATTATTTTTATTATGTATGTATATGAGTATTTTGCCTGCTTGTATATAAGTGCACCACATGCATGCAATACCCCACGGAGGCCAGAAGGGTGTTGGATACCCTGGAGCTGGAGTTCCAGATGGTTGTCAGCCACCATGTGGGTGCTGGGACCTGAACCCAGGTCCTCTGGAAGAACACACAGCAAGTATTCTTAACTGCTGAGCCATCTCTCCAGCCACTTTATTAGTATTTTTATTAAAAATAATATGTTTTCATTTGAGTATGTCTTTGGCATAAATAATATGGTTCCATGAAGTTCCACAACTGTAAAAGGTCCAAATTATTAGTTATATGTTATTATTAGTTATATGTTATTATTAGTTATATGTTATTAGGTATATGTTATTTTGGTAAAATAACAAGGTTTTCCTGTGTCTCTTGTTCTCTTGTTTGCTCTCTCCCTCTTCATGTGTGTGAGAGACTTCTGGGTGGGAGGGAAGGAGGGGGAGAGGGGAGAGGGGAAGAGAGAGAGAGGGAGAGAGAGAGAGAGGGAGAGAGAGAGAGAGAGAACACAAATATGAACTAAGATTATGAAAGAGATTATGAAAGAGATTGGGCTAAGTAAGTTTTCTACCCACCATGGCATATCTCTCCATTTACTGTTCTTTAATTTGGCTATTTTCTGTGTAGACATCTAGTATGTTTGGTTGTTGCTATTAAATTGGTTCCTAAGTATTTTATCTTTTGATTTAAAAAAAAGTTTAAAAATTCTGTTTGCCAGTTATACACTATTTTTTTTAACAACTTTTTCATTTCCAACAACCCTAAAAAGCTGGCAGGATAGTAATGTCTGCAGATCCACTCAACATATGAAGAGACCAAGCTGCTATTAGGAAGTGTCCAAGTCAGGACATCTTTTGACACCAAGTTGAGGGCTTATTCCATTACAAGGCTTGTGTAAGGTGGGGGGCGGCATGGAGATGAGAAGCATATGCTGTATAGATCACAAATGACTGCACCCAGTAGAATTAAAAACACAACTATTCTCATATGACTAATAAAGAAACCACAGCCCAAGAGGCCTTTCCCACCCTCGATCTAATAGCTTTCTAGTCACTCATATTACCAGGTCTTATTTTTCACCACATCATTTATTGCTATCATTTAGACATTTTATGTTTTATTTTAAAAGACTTATTTTTATGTATATACATGTCTATGTGTGACTGAGAATATGCCATGTGAGTGCATGTGCTGAGGAGGCCAGAAGAAGGCACTGGATCCTCTGGAGCTGGAGCTACAGACAGTTGTGAAGCTGCACAAAGTGCCGAGAACTGACCTCTGGTCCTCTGCAAGAGTGGTGTACACTCTTTGCTGCTGAGCCGTCTCCCTAGCCCCAATGCATTGTTTTTTATCTGTCTCTTTCTACTTGACTACAGGCTTCTTTAGTGGTCTGAATACTACATGTCTTGTTCAGCTCTGATGCTTCATTGTGGTGTGGTGACCATAAAAATAAATGCTTCTGAGCAAGGAGTGGTGGTGCATGCTTTTAATCCCAACACTCAGGAGGCAGAGGCAGAGGCAGATGGATCGCTGTGAGAAAGAGGCCAGCCAGGGTAAGACCCTGTTTCAAAACGAACATAGCCTCTGAGATCTCCTGAGGTGGGGATCATACCAGATGGACAGCCTTCCACACCCCTCCCTTCCCCTGTTCACACAGAGGCTGCACGTGGGAGCTGTTCTCAGTGCAGCAGTTCCAACACGGGCCTGTTTCTGTGCGACATGGAGCTTCTTTAGCAGATGGGTTTGGCTGGAGAACTTGCGCTGACTGTCTGGCCTATTTTAGCCCATGTTTTAGCCCATGTTTTAGCCCATGTTTCAGGCTAGTCTTCCTGCTTGCCTTCTCATCTCCACAGGTGTCAGACCAGCATCCTACTGTCATGGTACTCCCTGCCTCCTCTTGCCATGTTTCAGGCTAGTCTTCCTGCTTGCCTTCTCATCTCTACAGGTGTCAGACCAGCACCCTATTCTCATGGTACTCCCTGCCTCCTCTTGCTCCCCTCCTCTACCCATCACAGATGTTTCTTCATGTAATTTTCTAGCATATCTAAACTGTTCTTGGGTTTTGCTTAACAGGGAACTGAGCTAATACATCATGTGGACAAAACAGTGCTTGATGAACAAATGACTGCTTCTCATCCATTACTAGCCAACCTTCCCTGCCAGACACTCAGTTGTGTTTATAATGGTGTGAACTCTGGTGGGTGTGAAACCATTTGTCCCAGAGTCAGAGGAAACTGAAGCTATGGTTTAGGCCAATGGCAAAAACTAGCTTAGGGTGAGAGGTGAAATCACAGGCAGCAAGACTTTTCAGCAACGTCTTTAAATAACGTAGGGAAAGCAGTCATGGGGAAAGAACAGAGATGGCAACAAGTCTTTTGCACATCGCTGTTCATATGCCAAAGCATCGCCTAACAGTTCAAAGCATGGTTCTATGGCCAGACTCTTTGGACATGAAACTTTAGCTCTTTTATTTGCTAGTTGTGTGAACTAGGAAAAATTAGTTAACATATCTGTGCCTCTGTTTCCTTATTTGTAAAATGGCAGTGATAGATACTATCTACCTAAATATCAAAATAGTTAAAATCTGTAGGATGCTTAGAGCACTGCCTGTATAGTGAATTCTATGGTACTGGTCACTTTTATTACTAGTAGTAGTACATGTAAAAAGACACTTGCCTAGTATGTGGAAGGCCCTAGGTTTGATCCCAGGACTGTCAAAACATACAAGATACCTTTGTTTCTGAGCACCCCAAACAAGTATAATGTACCTCAAATGAAGAATGTCAGTAATGTTTACTTGGTAGACATATTAATAACACAAAGCAAAAATAATTGAGTTTGGGCAAAGGAGAGACAGAGGTCATCACAGATTTGGGGGTTATTTAAGCCACCATGGATTTGTAAAATAGCATGGTATTTGAAGAGCTGTGGTAAGCCACACAGTTGTTGGACGAACAGTCCTAGCTTGGAAGGCTGAGGTGGTAGGACTACTTAAGCCAGGAGTTTGGAGACCAGCCTGGACAACAAAATGAAACCCTATCTCAAAAACAAAGAAACAAAACAATTGCCCACAGATCTCTGAGACAGAGGCCAGCCCTATAACTAGGGAGTCCAAGGCCAGTTGGAACAGGGAGGCAGGGAGACCCTGACTTAAAAAAACAAAAACAGGGGCCGGAGAGATGGCTCAGTGGTTAAGAGAATTGACTGCTCTTGCAGAGGACCTGGGTTTGATTCCCAGCACCCACATGGCAGCTAACAGCTGACTGTAACTCCAGTTCCAGGGGATCTAACACCCTCTTCTGACCTCTGCGGGCATTGTACCATGGTGCACTCATACACATGTAGGCAATAAACTCATACACACAAAATAAAAATAATATTTAAAAACAAAAACCAAAAGCAACTTAAAAAAAAAAAGCCTGTATAAAAATTGAGGCAGAGAAGTAAAGCAACCTAACATATTAAGACCAAACCTACCAATAGTGTGGATTACTATGGTTATATAATTTTATGACACCATTGGTTTTCTAAGGGCTGAGGATAAAGTTCAGAGGTACAGTCCTTGCCTAGCATGGATTAGTTTCGAGCCCCAGCACCATAAAAAACAAGTTGGCCTTCATGCCAATGCATATGTATGTGTATACGTAGTGTCTTTTTTTTTTTTTTCTGAGACAGAGCCCTGCTGTGTAGTGTAAACTAGCCTAAAACTCAGGATCCACCTGTGCCACCATGGCCAGCTTATATATGAGTATCTAACAAATGGAAGATGGTGTCACCATCAACATCATGTGGAACGCTGACTGAAAGAGCCTTTGGTTTTCATTCCAGTCTTGCCAGCCAGCAGTATTATGTTAAACAAACTTGTTCCCCTCTCTTGACCTCTGGATATGCTGTCATTTGATGAATTTAGAACTAAATACTCTCTAAGGAATCTTTAAGATCTCATATTCTAGAAGTTTCTCAAGCTATCCTATTTACTTCCTTTTTTTTTATTTTTAAATTTTTTTTACTTCCTTTTATTTTGGCTGAATGTTTTGCCTAATAAGATTCACCAGCCAAGAAGAACTGTGTTCACTGATCTCATCTAGAAAACAGGTGGTAAGAGGAAACAGTAAAGGAATGGGGCATATATATATATATATATATATATATATATAATAAAATTAAGGTTTTTGGCTTTTTATTGTAGTTTTATATCATTGCTTCAATATTTAGACTCCTATGAGAATAAACTTAGAATTTTTTGATGCTTCTTTACAATCCCAACTATGAATTTCTCAAAATATTTGGCAGTAAGAAGTTTTAAACCTTGCCCTTCACATCTCCTCCCCATCTTTAAACTTCATAATCAAGCTCCAGCAGACTGCTTCCAGTACCCTACATCTGTGGGAACTTGAATAGAACAAACAAGAGCTAAAGTTCATTGAGGAAATCAGTATTGACCAGGCTTACTTTAAACTGGATTAAAACTTGGATTTCTATTACGAGGCAGATGGGGTTTGATAGTGAAGCTAAATTCAGATGTTTGTTTGGTTTTTTTTTTTTTTGGTCTTTTCGAGACAGGGTCTCCCTGTAGCCCCAGCTGTCCTGGAGCTCACTCTGTAGACCAGGCTGGCCTTGAACTCACAAAGATCTGCCTGCCTCTGCCTCCTGACTGCTAGGATTAAAGGCGTGCGCCACCACACTCGGCTGTTTGTTTTTAAACAGGGTTTCCAGCCCTGGTTTGCCTGGAACTTGCTTTGTGAGACCAGGCTGGCTTCAAATTCACAGAGATTTGCCTGCCTCTGCCTCCTGAGTGCTGAGATTAAAGGAATGCACTACCATCCTCAGCCTTCAGAAAAATTTAAATATTTATTTTTTTATGATGTGTATGAGTGTATTGCCTACATGTATATAATGGCTGCATGTATGTAAGTACACTCGTGTTGTGTAATATCTAAGGAGGTCAGAAGAGGGTGTTGGATTCCCTTAGAAATGGAGTTATAGACATGTGTTAGCCACCCTGTCAATGGTGGAAATCAAACCTGTGTCCTCTGCAAGAACAGTCAGTGCTCTTAACCACTGAGCCATCTCTCCAGCTCCCAGAAAAAAATTTTAAAGATTTAAAATGTTCACATCTGAGATTAACCTCAATTCAGCCACTGTTCACTTAATAGTAGGTAAATCTTGCTAACAAGGAAGCAGTCACTAAAGAGTTTCAAAAGCCAAGCATGGTGCTGTATGCCTATAATCCTAGCACTTGGGAAGCTGAGGCAGTTGGATCATCATGAGTTTGAGGACAGCCTGGGGATACAGGCATCTCAAAAATAAATGAACAAATAAGCAAAATAGAGTTACAAAGGACACTTTGAGAAAGAACATAAAAAGCAGATATTCCACAGATGAATGAGTAAACGGACTGGGGCATCACTTGAGACAGTGGGCCGCAGAGTCTATGAGGAAGAGGAAGCACATTCAGAGGAAGCAGAAGCAGATTTTCTCCAGAAATCCAGGTAGACAGACCACTAGAAACCCAGACATCTTGTGGGCAGTGAGGCTCTGGCCACTGGATTAATGTCTGTGAAGATTGGTCCATGGAAAGAATGAAATTAAAACAGAACACCCTTCTGGGTGAGATATGAAGACTACAAACAGGACAGTGTCCCTTCTGGGTGAGATACAAAGACTACAAACAGGACAGTGTCCCTTCTGGGTGAGATATGAAGACTACAAATGGTAACAGGGCAAAGACTGAGAAACAGGAAAATGAGGCAAAATCCTAGGGTTGATCCTCCTTACCACAGTGGACCAGAGCCAGGACTCAGGCAACGGGACAAGCAATCTAGAGCACTGCTACATAGGAGTACTGTCTGTGTAGATTTCTAAGCCTATGGGGCATGACCACAGATGCAGAGACCAGGTGATCCCGACACTAGTATCACTTACGACTTACAGTTTCTAGATGCTTTCAGGGTTTTTTTGTTTGTTTGTTTTTGTCTTTTTGAGACAGGGTCTCCCCTGGTCTACATAGTGAGCTCCAGGCCAGCATGGGCTAAAGGGAGACCCTGTCTCAAAAAGACCAAAACCCGACAACAACAACAACAACAACAACAAACCAAACAACCCAAAACCACATCCTTGTACTTTTAGAAATGGCCACATGAGCTACCTTCCCTCCTTTCCTTTCCTTTCCCTTCCCCCTTTCCCCCCTTTTTTCCCCCCTTTCCCCTTTCTCCTCCTCTCCTCCCCTCCCCTCCTCTTTCCTCTTCTTTTCTTTCCTTTTTGGCCAGGGTCTCCCTGTAGTGCTGCATGGCCTGGAACTCCCTATGCAGCCCAGGCTTGCTTTGAACTCATAGAGATCTGAATGCTGAGGTTAAAGGCACGAACCACACGTGGCTGGCTTACTACCAACAAAATGATGTCAAATAAGGAAAAAGCATTATCTACTAGGACTGTCATTTTGCATACTGAGAGGAACATGTTATATACATATATATCTCTATATACAGAGATATATATGTTATATACATATATATTGTATATATATGTATATACAATATATATATTGTTTTGTTTGAGGCTCTCCTCAAATATATACATATTTGTATATATATATATGTATATACAAATATATACAATATACATATATATTGTATATACATATATATATATATATTGTATTGTTTGAGGCTCTCCCCCTCCAATATTCAAAGTGACTCTTATTCTCTTTTTCAGATATTATGTTCTATGTACGATTTGGTTAAAAGCACTGCTTAAGGCAGGCATAGTGGTGCACAGCTTTAATACCAGCACTCCAGGGGGATCTTTGTGAGTTCCAGGCCAACTTGGTCTACATAGTGAGTTCCAAGCCAACCAGGGCTACATAGTGAGATCCTGTCACAACACAACACAACACAGCACAACAGCAATGTTTAAATAGTTTGAAAATTGCTCCTAATTTGTAGCTGAAGAACATGAGATCCACATGTTGAATCAGTAACAAAGATCCAATTTAAAATCGGGACTTTGACTCCCAGTTTAGATCTTGGAGAGAGACAACCATATCTACTGGCTGTGTAGCATTCAGAATCCTAGCACAGCTATCTACATAGTTATCTGCATGTTTCATTATACTCAAGTGCTTCAGGGATCCAAGGTGACCACTTAATACAAACACCGCTCACCAAAAAGATTGCTAAGATCCCATTCTACCTTTAGTCCAAAATTAGAGTTATTAGGCTGGGCTTTAGAATCTACTCTGGGGCAATTCAACAATCATTTAGTAAGGCCTTCCCTTACTAGGGATAATTAGAAGTCCTCTAAGAACAGCAACAAAAAAGGGGGGGGGCAGGGAACTGAAGAGACAACTGGGAGCCACCACAGCTGCTGGGGCTGAGGGTTTGGACCTGAGGCTCCCACCTCTCACCGTCTGTGGATTCGGCAGGTAACTCTAGACTTAATCTATGCTGGCTGGCTGGGGAGGTGAGGGGGAGTGTCTGGTAAAAAGGCAGAGCAGGAAGAAGGATCAAGGTTTAGAATGGAGTAAGGGGTCATGTTTCTCCATG
This sequence comes from Rhizomys pruinosus, assembly GCA_009823505.1. NCBI lineage: Eukaryota > Metazoa > Chordata > Mammalia > Rodentia > Spalacidae > Rhizomys > Rhizomys pruinosus. The sequence continues at coordinate 5,371,921 of VZQC01004132.1, read as the reverse complement.
TCACCTTTTCCTCCTCCAGAGTCTGGGCTTTCCTGAAGGTCAGGGCTCAGGCCTGTTCCAGGACAACAGAGAAGGTTCTGTGAAGATTTCTGGAGTTTGTGTTCAACTCATTAATTCGAGACCTGCTCTTGTAGTGACTAGACCCAGTGGGAAATTTAAAAAAAAAAAAAAGCAAAGAATTTAGGAGAAAGGTTTGACATTTCAGGATTATTTAGAATAACTTTTCTTTTAAGGCATGAGGATCTGGCTGGAAACTGGTCTGGATGTTTATTTTCCTCATTGTCTCAGCAGAAAAAATGGGTGAGTGATTCAGACGCAGCCTCCACCCCTGGCTGGGGCCTGGGTCGGTCTAGGTCTACGCCTGCTCTTTGCTTTACTCCTCAAGAGCTGGGTCTCAGCCTGGGGAGATGCTGCCTCTCACCTCCCACACTGGCTCTCAGCTTCCAAGAAGGGTCCCAAGAGGAGCTGAGAAAAACAACAGAAAAGTGGGGGAGGGAGTGGAGGAGAGGCCTCCCTCCTGGATAGGGTGGGGCCTGAGGACTTCTCCCCTCCCCGCCCTACCCCACTCCCAACTTTCGCACTCACTCTCAGGGCCAAGGTCTTTGGAAGGCGTCTTGGTGTTCATTCCTCCCCCACTGTTCTCCCTGCTGTCAGAAGTCCCCAGGAACGGGGTGCGGAGACGAAGGAGCTGTTTGAAGCCCCTTTAGTTACATCATTCCACAGGATGCTGAGGATTTTCCCAGAAGACTTGATAGTATTCTGTGGAGTTAGTTGGAAAACTCAAGGATCACTGGAAGTTTAAATATTTATAAACATTTAAGGTGGGGGCAGCCTCACCAACCTTTCAGTAGATAAGGAGCAGTTGGAACTCTGCACATTTCATTCCATCAATTAGATTATGGCCACAAAATTCCTGCCTAGGAGTTCAAGAAGGGAACGGCTAATTCAGAGGGAGGCTATGGAGGAGGCTCTGGCCTTATTTCAAAATCTTTACCAGTTGCAAAACAGGGGTGAGCTAAACTCCCTGAGCCCCAAAGCGCAGTGGCTTGCTGGCTGCTCTAAGAGCACATTAGCCTGCTAATTTCGCTCTCAGAGGCCACAGTTAATGGATAAAAGCACTGCACTTGCAAAATAAGCATCTCTCAGTGATTCCTAAGTGTCCTGCTGCTCTCCCTCTGGCTGCTGCACTGTGACTTAGAAGCGGCCATGGCAAACCTCTGAGAGGATTTTAGAACAAATGAGGAGAACACATGGTCCTAGGTCCCAGCACTCCGGTTCCCAGGAGGCCACTCGGTGCCCCTAAGGATCCTTGTCCCTCCTCCTGCAATGGGGATGGGGCCAGCGGTCCCTGCTGATTCCATTTTGTGTCAAATGAGACTGCAGAAGGGTTTGCAGATTGAAAAGCTCTCTAAAAATGGTAGATATGTGAATAACATTCTGTTCATCTTGTTCTACAGAAATAAAAACTACCTTATCACAGTCAGCTAGTGTTCACTGTACATCTACATCGCAGGCGTTCTGAGCGTGATGTGGCATAACCTTCCCAATGACCTGTGAGGAAGGAAGCATCATCTCCATTTTCAGATGATAAAACTTTAAAGAGATAATGCTATTTATTCAATATCAAACAGCAAATAAATAGTGGTCCTGGGGTTCCAGCACAGCTGGCCTGCCAGATTCCATGTGATAGTTGCTGTGTCATTGCTGGGAAAGAGGGAGGGTGTAGAAGGAAGCAGTCCTCAGCTTTCAGAATCCAAAGGGTGAGGGCTTTCCTAACACTGGCTGACTCCTCAGCACATGAATAATTCATCAAAGCTTTTCTGCAGAGAGCTGGTTCTCTTTGTGTGTGGTACATCTGGTCAGGGACAGCTGCCCTGGCTACAATGTGAGGACCTGGACTCACCTACTGGTAAACAGAGGTCGGAGTCATTCTCTGCTTCCTTATACTAAGTTTTGAAGACCTTGATTTCTAGGGGTAAGGTTCTTACTTTTGTTTGTGAACACACACAAAACAATAAAAGCAAGCTCCACATACATGATTTGAAATCTTCGCAGACTTCTTTCTGCAGCATGAACCTGGGTTTCCTCTCAGAAGGAACTCTTTATCAGGAGGCTGGTATTTCCTCCAGCCCATGTCATATTCAGAGTCAGTTCACTACTGCTCAGACTTGATCCTTCAGGTTTTATCCTAGATATTTCTAGCTGGAATGTGTGAATAGCAACAGAAATAAGAATCTGGAGGTGGCAAGATAGTTGAAAAAAAAAAAAAAAAGACAAGACAGATCCCATCTGTTCTAGAAACTCTTCCAACTGAAAGTGAGGAACCGAGTGTTGCATGGATCTCATCACAGGACTTAAGAGAAAGGGGAGGAAATAAAGAAGAGGAGGAGTCCCAAGTGGAGGATTCTCTGGAGGACTGAGCAGCAAGCAGGGGACACCCAGACATGGACGGCAGTGTGCACAGTCCTGGGGAGCACGCAGAAGAGTGCTCGGGGCTGCCGCCTGCTTGATGCACCCACGGAGAAGCAGAGGCACTGGGTGAGAGCGCAGCTCTTTTCTGCAAAAGGAGATTGAGACTTCTGCTCAGGTGACGTTTGCTCAGAGTCGCAGAGTCGTGATCTGAAGCAGACTTATTTACCCCAGAAGCTAGTGCCTGGACTGAAGCCCTAGAGGTCAGTAAGGTGGTAAGGAGGGGCACAGGAGCCAGCTGTGGGGCCCCATGCAGAGGGGTCAGTGCTTAGAGTCTCTTTCACAGTGTCCAAACGGAACAAAAATCTTTGTGTTTGTTTTTGGCAGGAGTTCAGGGACAAAAATATCATTTACAATGTGGAGTCTCGTGGATGTGTCATTTTCTACCTCTGTGACCTTGAGCTGAAATTACTGCTACCTAAAAGGATTATTGTGAAATTTTAGTGGGGATTTATTTCAAGTCTCTACTTTCACAGAGTAAACACACAGTACATGGGAGGTATTTGTTTCTTTCTGTGGCTGCTGACGGTTAGGCTGAGCCAGTTCAAGGTGCTCTGAACCTGAGGCTGACACTGACGCTAGGACACAGGCCTTAGCAGGGGAGCAAAGCAGGATGAAGAAGAGCTTCAAGGGCTGAAGCTAAGTAGGTAGCAGACTTTCACTGAACCGAGTTAGGAGTGGGTAGACAAAGGATCTTCAGGACCTGACATTTGAGAGTATTATATGGGAGGAAAAAGTAGTTAGCAACCATATTTGAAAATGGAGCGAGGTATTGTAATACACATCTGTAATCCTACCACTTGGGGGTATGAGTAAGAACTGTGAGTTCAGGACCAACCTGGGCTACAAAGCAAGACCTTGAGAGAGAAAGATGGGAAGAAGGGAAGGGAGGAAGGGAAGGAAGGGGGGAGGAAGAGGAGGAAGAGAAGGAAGGGGGAGGAAGGGGGAAGGGGAGGAAGGTGAGAAAGGGAGAGAAGGGGAGGAAGGGGAGGAAGGGGGAGGAAGGGGGAGGAAGGGGGAGGAAGGGGAGGAAGGGGGAGGAAGAGGGAGGAAGGGGGAGGAAGGGGAGGAAGGGGGAGGAAGGGGGAAGAGGAGGAAGGTAAGGAAGGGAGGGAAGGGGAGGAAGGGGGGGGAGGAAGGGAAGGGGAGGAAGGGGGAGGAAGGGAAGGGGAGGAAGGGGGAAGAAGGGGAGGAAGGGGAGGAAGGGGAGGAAAGGGAGGAAGGGGAGGAAGGGGAGGAAGGGGAGGAAGGGGGAGGAAGGTGGGGAAGAAGGAATTAGAACCAAAGTTGATAAAGTGATTTCATTACATGGGCTCTTGTGCAAAAGTTGGGAGTCAAATTAACTCTGCTTTATCTCAGACCCTAGCTCTCATCTAAGGAAACACTACCTGGGTTTTATAGATAAAATTTACCTGTAAGAACGCTACTGAAGGTTGGCAAGACAGCTTAGCAGGTGAAAATCCTTGTGTAAGCCCTATGACCTGAGATCTCCAGAATCCCCCATAAGGGTAGAGAAAAGAAAAAAGGACTGACTCCAAAAAGTTGTCTGTGACCTCCACATGTGTGCCATGGAATGCATTCTACCTCTCAAAAATAATGCATTTAAAGAGAAAAAAGTACTTTAATTCAAACACGACCTATTATGTCATGGCACACCGGAGCACGGCAGGTTCTCCCATGGGAAGGAAAAGAAACCTATTGTTTTCCTCAGAAAAGCCTTACAAAGAACCCTGCACCTCTATCATAAACAACTTTGCTCTGATAATTAAAACACTATACACCTAATAAAATAATTCCATTTAAAAAAGAAGCTAGGGCTTAGAAAGATGACTCAGTGTTTAAGAGCACTGGCTTCTCTTGCAGGGGACCTAGGTTCAATTCCCAGCACCCACAAGGCTGCTAATAACTATCCATAATTCCAGTTCCAGGGGAATTTGACACATTCTTATGACCTCTGTGGGCATTGTACGACATGGGTGGACTTACATGTGGGAAGATTCTGTTTGAATTAGGCGGTAGTTCTCAGCTATCATCCCTCGGGGCACAACGTGGAAGTTATGAGGTTCCTCTGACCCTGCCCCAAGAGGGAGCAACTCATGGCCCAGGCACATGACACTAGGCGGGGCAGCAGCATACAGGGGCTTGAGATGGGGGACTAGGATTGGCTCTGAAAGATGATGTCCTTTTGCTTATAAAGGTGACTTGAAGCATGCAATAAATTGAACTCTCCATTACCACTATCACACAGAATTCCCAGATCCGTTATTTTATGAGTATACAGACCAAAGCAGGCCTGCGGTTCGAGTGTCAGTGGCTGGTGGGTTAGACGGGGATCAATCAGATTACTAACCTGGTAAGCTAGCATGGGCTTGAAGACTAATCAGGTCACCAACCCGTGGAGTGGATTGTGTGAGGGTGTAGGCTGAAGATTAGTCATCAGCCTGAAGATCAGCCATCAGCCTGAAATTCCTGTCCAAAGACCAGCAGTTTCGGGCCAGGTGAGATCGCACGCCCAGATGGGAAGCATTATGCTTCCCAGGCTAATGACCTGGGTTGGAAGAACCTCTCAAGTTGGGTTACAGAAGTGACCTGGACCTGACGCCATTTCCTGCTCTGGACCCATTTGCTCTTTTCACCCTCACAGCTGAATCCTGCAACTTCGCTCTCAAACTGAGTCCAGCAGCATGCTCCTGATACAGATCTGGTTCATTATCTCATTTCTACAGTTTCTCAGCTCATTTCTAAAGCCTTGTGAACTACACAGCCTCTAGTATCCATTCTGTAATCAACATATATGTAGAGATATAGTTACTGTGTGCTGTGTGATGAAAGTTAATATAAGTATTAAAGACCAGAATAAAGAACACACATTTGCCTCAGCCAAGCTACCAATGAAAGCAGGTTTTATGATAAGTTGCTGTCATTGAAATCACTAAACCTTGTGACTTTATTGTTGTTCAATAACTCTGATACTGTGGAAAGACACAGCAGGTTCATCTCTGTTTCTAGCATAATGCACAAATGAAAGTTATAAAACTGATAAAAGAACTATGAGAAAGCCAACTGAGTGTGATACAATGAAGTATATCAGAGATAGACTCAGGTGATTTTAAAGGGGGATGTCAGCTTCCTATGCTGGTATATCAGAGACTTCCCCATTTTGTTACTTATAAGAGAGAGAAACACAGACTACTAGACTATGAGATCACTTCTGTGATGGAAAATGACGAACAGTTGAAAGGAGCATCACATTTTCTGATAATGACACTAGTCATTTTGTAAAAAGATCTACTTAGGCAGTAAGGGTGCTTGCTACCAGGACCTGACAACCTGAGTTTAATCCACAACCCATTTACTTTAAGGATAAAGTTACCACTTTGGAGTCTTTTTCTACTTGCTTTCACACGAAGAATCAGATTCTCTGAATTATTATTTTTTTTATTTTTTTTTAAATTTATTTCTGTATGTGTATCAATGTACTGTCTGCATGCAGGTCTGTGCACCTGTGTCGTGCAATGCCGCAGAGGTCAGAAGAGGGTCTCGGATTCCCTGGAACTGGAGTTCTCCTGGAATTGGAGTTTCAGACGGCTCTCGGCCGCCATGTGGGTGCTGGGGATCGAACCCGGGTCCTCTGTAAGAGCGGTCGGTGCTCTTAACCGCTAGGCCATCTCTCCAGCCCCACTCTCTCTGAATTATTTCTGGATCTGTGAAAATTACATCTACATCCCACCCACCGAGCATAGATTGATAATAATAGAGTATAACTTTTAGATTTTGCTACTGAGGCAACCACACCTTCTGATACTAAAAAATAAACTACATGTGTGAGGATGCTTGTTGCATTCTACTAAAGACTTAGCTAGAGACATTACAGTGATTCATAAAACTTCTATAATTTCAAAAAAAATCACAGTAATAGTTTACAAACACAACCCACTAATAATGCTAAATTAGAAGGAAAAGTTTAAGGAGAAAAGACATTATATATTACTGAAATATACCTTAAAGTTTGGAGAAATGTGGAAGACTTTGGAACTTTGGGCTAGAAAAGCTGTTGACTACTGTAAGCAGAGCTTAAGGGGCCATTCTAGTAGAAGCCTGGAAGAAAGCATTGCTGCAAAAATTGTAGTTCCAGAGGATATTTTGATAAAGAGTCTGGCAGCAGTTTGCACAGCCCAAATGCTTGCTTGATGCTAAGTTGAAAAGCAATGGACTAATGTCTTTGGCGGAGGATATTTCAAGACAGCCTAACATAGAAATGGTAGCGTGGCTTTTAATGGTGAATATTATACAGATCTACAGTGAAAAAGAGCAAATGGGGCAGAAGGAAATGCATAATGTATAGTTTGGATCTGAAAAGTACACTAGGAAGATTAAAGGTGTGGCCAAGGCATGTGAAGGAGAGGCTCCCTTTCATGAGGAGACTAAAGTGATTAAGGAGAGGCCTAGCTATTTACAAGTAAACAATGGGAAAGGTGAGATTAAAGTGATTAAGAAGAGGCCTCGAGATTTACAAGTAAACAACAGAATCAGTACCCTCAGGGCAAGACCACACTCAGCTAATCCTCTAACTTTTGAAAGGAAAATACTGAAAGCGTTTTCTACTCCAACAAGTCCAGGGCAGAGAAAAATTGCAAATGTGGTTAAAGTAGGAGAGAGTCCATCCCAAACTTGCAGCCAGATTCGGCAATTTCATTCACGTGGTGCTGGCTTTAGAGGCATGAAGTTTGCAAGAGTGAAGGGGTCATCAGTTCTTCCTCCATGGTTTCAGAGAGCCACAAGGCAGGCAGATTGCAGCAGGGGCGTCCCTGATAAAGAAGGCCCTGATCTGCATGGCATTAAGCTGTGAATGTGAAGCCTGGTTTGGCAGTGAAGACCCCAAGAAGACATTTGAAGATGGCAGAGCTGTGAGATATTGCCAAGGAGGAGCTGATACAGGGAGTGGTACCAGCCTAAGAAAGAGATGTATGTGGCAATCAAAAGCTGGAAATGCTGTGAGCCCATCTAAACCGTTTGGAAGTCAAGTCCCAGAAGTTGCACATGGAGCTACTGGACTTGGTGGTTTGCCCTGCTGGTTTTGTCGGTCTTGTTTTGGGCCAGTAAACTTCCTCACTATGCCTCTATTCCTCCCTTTTTAGAATGGAAAATGATTCTTCACTGTAGTTGGGAGTATGTAATTTGCCTTTGGATTTTACAGGACCTTACAGTTAGGAGATTGGCCGAAGCTCAGAAGAGACTTTGGAGACTTTTGAATGGCATTGAAACTGGTAAAGACTATGGGGACTTCTAAGGTTGGACTAAATGCATTTTGCATTTTATATGGTCAGGAGCCTATGGGGGCCAGGGAGTGGAATGTGGTGGTTTGAATGAGTGTCCCCCATAGGCTTTAAGTATTCAGACATTTTGTCTCCAGTTGGTGGCACTGTTCTTGGAGGTCTTAGAAGGTGTGGCTGTGCTAGAGGAAGTATGTTATTGGGGGCAGGCTTAGTGAGTTTAACAAGCCTTGTGGTCTCCAGTCACGCTCTCTGCTTCCTGTGCTCATTGCGAGATATGACCCTTAGCTTGCTGCTCCAGCCCCGGCCACCATGCTTCCCGCCACAATGGACTCTGATTCCCTGGAACCGTCAATTGTAAGCTCAAACTCTTCCTTTTATAAGGTCCTTTGGTCATGGTGTTTTATCACAGCAACAAAAAAGTGACTAATACACGCAACCACGCCCGGCAAGATACTTTTTTTTTTTGGTCTTTTTGAGACAGGGTCTCCCTGTAGCCCCAGCTGTCCTGGAACTCACTCTGTAGACCAGGCTGGCCTTGAACTCACAAAGATCTGCCTGCCTCTGCCTCCCAAGTGCTAGGATTAAAGGTGTGTGCCACCACACCCAGCAAGATACTTTTTTAAAACAAAGATTATCAAAACTCAAACATAAATCAGTATTTCATCCTTTCACCAATCCTAAAGTAAATATAAAAGAACATGAGTATGTATTAATGACCATGAAGGCTGTCAACAAAACAAGCAAGCAATCTGCAAGATAGTCTGAAGTCAACGGGGTGGGACAGACAGAAATGGACCAGCGGTGGGATCAATGGGAAATCCTACGGCATGGCTGGCAGGTGACAAGGGATAAGTGCTAGGCTGCTAAAGGAGGGAAGAACTGCTGAGAGCAAAGTACTTGAAGAAATGTCGTAAAATATCACTAGCTTCATCATGATGCCAACCTTTCTTGATTTCCCACTTGAGCAATATCAGAACCAGGAGGTCCCTCTATCTCTATCGGACCAACTTTGTCACACTCTCCCTCTTTGCTTTGCCTGTCACTCCTGCCAAAAAAGAAATCTTAACTGGAGCCTGCTCTCCTGGCTGAAGCAGTCTGACGGTCTCAGCAGAGCCCCCTGGGGAAAGGGGTGTGTTTGCTCGTGTACCTGTGCTCTCCTCAGCCTGATTGAAGCCACAGATTTGGCAGATGCTCTGGACCCACTTGTTCATGTCCTCCTCTGTTTCAGCCACCAGGTAAAAAGTGCGCTCGCTGGTCTTGATATCAAACACAAAACTATCCTGCAGCTCCTTCTTGTTGAAGGTCAGGCCTGCATCCACCTGCTCACAGAAGTTCAAGTTGATGATCCGCAGGGGCTTCTTGGAGTGATCGTTTTTGTAGTATTCCAGAACATCTGGGTCGCCACTCATCCGGCCACTCCGCAGGATAAACCAGCGTTTCTTCCAGGCCTAAATCACCAGGGAAGCAGCAAGAAAAGGGAGAAAATGTCACCAGCCATTTCAAAGCTTTTAAAAGGTCCTCACATACCCTAGATTGAGGACAGGTGTGGCAGGAGGGTAGGGCCTGGAGAAAGAGGCATCAAGATTAGCATAGGAGGGGTCCAGGAGATGCTCAGTGGGTAAAGGTGCTTGCCCAAGCCTGGTGACTTGAATTCAACCCCTGGAATCCATATGGTGGAAAGAAAAAAATGGGCTCTCATAAATTGTTCTCTGACTTTCACATCACACTGTGGTATGTGTGTCCCTCCCCAGTAAAAATATAAAGATGTAATTAAATAATTAATATTAGCATATAAAAGAAGCCAGTTGGCAGAGGAAGAGGGGAAACTTCTGATCACTGACTATATGTGTCAAAGCAGACCATGCCCTGAGCTCTCTGAACGAGGGGGAAGAGGACTGCTATGTAATTTACTTTTTTTTTTTTTTTTTTTTTTTTTTTTTTCTTTTAGAGACGGGGTTGCCTCCCTGTAAGCCACAGAGGTCCGGGAACTCATTTTGTAGACCAGGCTTGGCCTTTGAAACTCACAAAACCCCCTGCCGCTGCCTCCCAAGTTGCTGGGATTAAAGGTGTGCGCCCCCATGACCATGCCTGGCTACAATACGCTTTTTACCAAACATGACATCTTTGAAGAGTCCTCGAAATTCTTATAAGAAATGGAGAGAATGGCCTAGCGGTTAAGGCACAACCCGCTCTTACAGAGGACCAGGGTTCGAATCCCAGAAGCCACAGCAGCGAGAACCGGCTCTGGAACTCCAGATTCCGGGAGAACTCGCAGTTCCAGGGGAATCTGACCACCCTCTTCTGATTTCCATGCATTGCACCACACGGGTGCACAAAAACTGCATGCAGACAGTACATTCATACACATACAGAAATAAATTAAAATTACAAAAATGTTGTTAAAAAAATCAAAAAAAATAAAAGGGGGTGGAGAGATGGCCCTAGCAGTTAAGAGCCCCAACTGCTCTGCAGAGGACCTGGGTTCGAACCCCCGCACCCACTGGCGGCCAAGAGCGGTCGAAATCCAATTCCAGAGAACTCCAGCCCAGGGGATCAAGACCCTCTTCGAGCTCCGCGGTGTTGCACGACATGGGTGACACCAGCCTGCATGCAGCAGTACCATTGATACACATACAGAAATAAACTTAAAAAAATAAATAAAACAAAGATGCTCTGAGCATCTAACTTTAAAATTCTTTTTTTAAAAATTTTAATAATATATTGGGGCTGGAGATGGGCTCAGCCATTAAATGCATTGGCTGATCTTGCAGAAAACCCAAGTTTGATCCCAGGACCCACACACAGCTGCTAACAACGTCCCTAGACTCGAGTTCCAGGAGGTTCTAGTCCTCTTTTGACCTCCTGACACACGGTGCACCTACCTACATGTAGGAATTTTATTTCATATGCATAAAAATCAAAAAAAAATAAAATAGTTTTTAAAAAGTCTTGTTCAAAAGGTGGGCATGTGGCCACATGCCTTTAATCCAGTATTCGAGGGTGAGTTCAGGTGGATTTTGTGAGGTTGAGACCAGTTTTCGTGTTAGTGAGTTTTAGGCCCAGATGAACTGAGGCTACGGGAGACTCTTCTCAAAAAAGACAAAAAGCCTTTGTTTACTAATAACCTATATGTAACCCTAGGATTTGTAACATTTGTTCATACTAAACATTCAATATATATTACTGAATGAAAATAATGTCTTATAGTGTTCTACACTATGACTTAAAAACTGGGGCTGGGCTGGGCATATGGTGACATAAGCCTTAATCCCGCCCTCAGGAGGCAGAGGCAGGTGGATCTCTGTTGGTTCACGCCGCTTGGCTACATAGTGAGTTCCGGCTTAGCTGGGGCTACAAGGGGACCCTGTCTTAAAAAGGACAAAACAAACAAAAAAAAAAAACAACTTGGGCTGAGAGAAGATGGCTCAGCTTATTAAGAGCACTGAGCATTCTCTTGCAAGGTAAAACTGGGTTTAATTTCTCCAGCACCCACATTGTGGCTAATGACACCATCTGGACTCCAGTTCCAGGGATCTGAAGACCTTTTCTGGTCCTTGCAGGGCTTTGAATGACACATGGGTGCATTATATAAATGTACGTAAAACATCATACACATAAAAACAAACATTTACAAAAAAAAAAAAACTGTAAAAACTTGGACAATCTAGGCCCTTTTGCTGTCCTCTACATTTTATTTCTCTTTTTTTTTTTTTTAATTTTATTTATTCCTGTACGTGTATGAATTGTATTTTTTGCATGAAGTCTGTGCACCCGTGACGTGCAATTGCCGCGGATGGTCAGAAGATGGGCGTCGACTCCCCTGGAACTGGAGTTCTCCTGGAATTGGAGTTTCAGACAGGCTCTCGGCCGCACTGTGGGTGGCTGGGATCGAACCCAGGGTCCCTCGCAAGAAGAGCGTCGGGTTGTTGAAAGTAGGCCATCGTCCAGCCCACAACATTGTTATTCTAACAGAAGGTAACCGCTGAGTGCACATTATAAAATCCTAAATTTTACTACAGATCTCTCTTCTATATATTCTAGGTACAATAACGAATAAATACATACTCATCGTTTTTTTTTTTCCTTTTTTTATCTTATTTACTTTTTTCTTTTTTCCTTATCTTTTTTTTTTCTTTATCTCACGCCCTCCCTCCCTCCCTCCCTTCCTCCCTTCCTCCCTTCCTTCCTTCCTTCTGTGTGTCACAGGGTTTCCTTGTACCCCAGTTGGCTGGGAACTTGGTATATAGACCAGGCCAACCTCAATTTCAATTTCACAGATTTCTGCCTGCTTCTGCCTCCCAAGTGCTGGGATTAACCATGTGTACTACCAAGCCTGGTGCACCCAGCTTTGTTATACAATTTACAACCAAGTTACTTCTTTGGATCTTTTCTTAACCATATGATGAAAGAATCACACCACCAACACCATCTGCCCTACTTAAGAAGAAAGGGTTTTTTAATTCAAATGAACTCAGAGCACTTTCTATATAATTCCAAAGCACTACAAATGCCAAGAATTTATTATTATCACCATTTGTCCAACCTCCAGGGAGCTGTATTAATTTTACCAACACATCCTCAGTTCCTCCTGTAACCAACTCTCTCTTATCCCCTCATTATAATTATCATCTTGCTTCTTTCTCCATTTTCCCTATTTTCTTGGCAAAACTAGCCTCTAGCTAAGTCTAATGTCTGCCTACTCGTTCCTCTCAGTGATGCAAGGTGCAAGAAAATAAGGACCTGCAGGCTGGTCTCAAGAGACCTTCACATGGGTTCCTTACACTGCCCAACAATCCTGTTATATTTACTTAGTCCCGGACTTTCTTGTGCTCTTTGGCAACAATTGCTGATCTTCTCTCTTTAAATATCCAAATCTCCAATCTTATTTTCTGAGGAAATAATCAAAAGAGAGCTGAGGCCTCATTTACCAACTCACCTGCCACCAAAGCCACGTTCTCTGGTATTGGCGAGCACAGGCAGTTCTAATCATCTACAGCTGCCATCTTCCATGTCCACACAGTCCCTCACCTCCTGGATCATCACTTCAGCAGCTGCCCCTCTCTGGAGTAGCTGCTTCATTCTTCCCCACTAGGATTATTCCTATCATCTCAGAAAGGAGGCAAAGGATGTCCTGATTCCATTTTCTCCCATTATTGCTCATTTTTCTATTCTTCTTCACAGAAAAACTTCCAGCAATTTCTACAGCACTGCTCTTTGTTTCCTGCCCTTTTGTTTGAAGACAGTTTCATTAGATGGTTCCCTCACTGCACCTTTGAAATATTGCATCAAAGGTCTTGAAGATTTCAGGGCTGCAATCTCTCGGGAACATCTGGAGGAACAGACCACGACTCTGCCCTCGTCAATACCCTTCTTCACTTGGCTTCAGCACCACTCTTAATTCTCCTGTCTCCTTGGTATCTCCTTTTCAAGCTCCAGTGCTTGTCTCTTCCCTAGTTTCTAAGCACTGGAATGTTCCAATGCTTAGTTCTCAGATCTTCTTCTACACTCACCCTTGGTTGTTTTATTCTGTTTCACAGCTTTAAAAGTCATCTAATTGCTACACTTCTCAAATTTTGATCTCCAGCCTAGAGCCATCTACTGAACCTGAGTCCTATAATGCAATGCTTTATAAATAAGCATTTCAAAGTGGGTATGTCTAAAATTGAGCTTCTAGCCAGACATGGTGGCTCACACTTTTAATCTCAGCATTTGGTGAGATAGGAGAACAGTTGCCACTTTGAAGCCAGCTTAGGCTACACAGTGAGTTCTAAGCCTATCTGGGCTACAAATTGGAACCCTGTCTCAACCCCACACTCCTCAAAGATCTAAGCTTCTTTTTTTTTTTTTTTCTTTTTTGAGACAGGGTCTCCCTTTAGTCCCAGCTGGCTTGGAGCTCGCTTATGTAAACCAGGCTGGCCTTGAACTCACAGACATCCGCCTGCCTCTGCTTCCTGAGTGCTAGGATTAAAGGCAAGCACCACCATGCCCAGCAAGATCTAAGCTTCTAATAACTCTCAGCCCCATTCTTCAGCAATATTTCCTATCTCAATTATGGCAGCAATAAACTTCTAGGGTCAAAGTCAACTCTTGTCATGGATTAGCAAATTCTGTCTGTTCAAATACTTCAAAATGCATTCACACGTTGATCACTTCACCCTGACACCACTGTTGTTCCTGAATCACATCAAGTATGGGTGGCAGAGTGTGTGTGTGTGTGTGTGTGTGTGTGCATTTATCCAAATGCCACTTTGTTGGAGAGGCTATTTCTGCCCCTCCAACACTCACATTTTCCATTCCCTTCATCTTGTTTCACTCATTCCCTTAGCACTCACAGCTGGAAACTGAACCCAGGTCCTCTGTAACAGCAGACAGTGCTCTTAATCAGTGAGCCATCTCTCCAGTCCTAAATAAGTGTCATTTAAAAATAAAAGTTCTCACAATAGAAACTATGAAAGGAGAGTAAGAGGATGAAAGAAAAAAAAATACGGTAAAGATACACATTGGATTCTCTGTGATGTGAGTCCTTTAGCTTCTATTCCTTTGCTTCTCATAAGTGCATAGATATTTATGAAGGTGTCTAGGGGCTTTAGCTGAAAAGTGTTCATGACACAGAAATAAAAATGACTGTTAGATTACTGATACATAACACAAAGACAATATGGAAATATGAGTCCTAATGTTAAAAGAAAACATTTTCAGGACTATTCTCACATACATAAGATCTTAGCAAATTTAACTTAAAATTTAACTTAAAGTAGATTGTGAACTTCTTTTTTTTTTTTTTTTTTTTTTT
>VZQC01004132.1:5338595-5349692 GCA_009823505.1 Rhizomys pruinosus | reverse complement strand
GCCATGGCCCCTTGAGCTTTTGCCTAAGCAGTTGGGAGTGATTGCATATTGGAAACAACAACAACAGAAATGATGGCATCAAAGAACTGACTGAAACAAGTGAACTTCTGCTCAAACATAGTCAACTTCACATGGGAGAACTATGAAAAAGACTGAGAAAAGAGATAGAAAAGCATGTTTGTGGCAGAATGCATGAGCGCTGGTGGGGTTGGGGGATAGGTGGACACAGGGGTCATGATTTGATAAAAAAAAATTATATAAAATAATATATATATATATATATATATATATATAAAGAAAATCCCAACAAAAATATTTTAGATGTAGACAAGCTTATTCTACAATGCATATTGAAAGAGGAAGGATGAAAATAGATAAAACAATTTTGGAAAATAAGATTAAATGGAAGGAACTGGTGTATCATACTTTAAATGTTATATAGCTCTAGTAATCAAGACTGTGTGGTATTTGTGGAGAGCTATAAGTATATAGAGCAAGGTAACAGAACAGAGACTGATTTATATTTATCTAGGGAGTATACCATAGTGCACGTGTGGAGGACAAAACTTTGGGGAGTCAGTTCTATCTTTCAGCAATTCAGGTCCTGAGGATCAAACTCAGGTTGTCAGGCTTGGTGGCAAGCACTTTTACCCAGTGAACCATCTTGCCAGCCCCCCCCCCACTCCCTATGGTTTTCTTTTTTTTATAAAGTTGCAAAAGAAATTTAATGAAAAAAAAAGACAGGCTTTTCAACAAATGGCGCAGAATCAGTTGGTCATACATATATGTAGGAAAAGGTGGAGGACATAGTGATCATCAAGCCTTTAATGCCACTAACTACTCAGAAGGCTGACGTGGTAGGATTGTGAATTCCATATAGTGAGACCTCCATTTCATAAACCAATGAACAGTGACAAAAGGTGAACCAATTTGAATGTAAAATGTCAAAGCTATAAAATATTTAAGTAAATAAAGGAGTGGGGAGATGGTTCAGTGGATAAGAGTACTTGCTGCTCTTTGAGAGGACGAGAGTTCAGTTCCAAGCACCCACATCGGTTGGCTCACAACCATCTGTAAGTCCAGGTTCAGGGGATCTGACACCTTCATCCAGCCTCTGTGTATGTACATGCATGTGTGTACGCACGCACACGTACACACACACACACACACACACGCACACAAATTTAAAAATAAACCTAAAAAAGAGGTAGACAGGTCTTTTTATGATGAATCAACAAGCTCCTACAGTATTCAGTAAAACAAAGAAACACTGTGCTCTATGCTTTGGGGGGTGGTAAAGAAAAGAGGCAAGACAAAAACATTCCTTTCAAGTAACTTAAAATATTTATAAAAGTTGAAGAAAGACATTAATACATATCCCTAAAAGAAGAAGTTTATAAATGCCATGAAAAGAAGAAGAAGAAGAAGAAGAAGAAGAAGAAGAAGAAGAAGAAGAGGAGGAGGAGGAGGAGGAGGAAGAGGAGGAGGAGGAGGAGGAAGAGGAGGAGGAGGAGGTTGTTTATAAGTGCCATAAAAAGAGGCACAATATGCTGGTAGACCACCAAAGCTGGAACTCAAACTTTTAGGGATAGAGGTAGGGAGGGAGGGAAAGGGAGAACAGTAAGTAATGGGGTTTGAAATACAGCTTTGAGGTTTGTTTTAATAAAGATCACACAGTGTAAAAACCTAAGCATGTCTTGTGTACATCCTCTTGAGCTTTTGTCCAAGCAGTTGGGAGTGATGCATATTGGAAACAACAGCAACAACAAACAACAACAACAACAACAACAGAAAGGACTGCATCAAAGAACTGACTGAAACAGTGAACTTCTGCTCAAAATAGTCAACTTCCACATGGAGAATATTGAGAAAGACTGAGAAAGAGATGAAAAGCATGTTTGGCAGAATGCATTAGCTCTGGTGGGGTGGGAGGATAGGGTGGGGAACATGGGTCTAGATTTGATAAATATATCAATCAATCAATCAATAAAACTTTTTAAAAAATAATAAAATATTAAAATAAAAAGAACATTGACTGCTCTTGCAGAGGATAGAGGTAAAAAAAAATTAAAAATAAAGTCACATTAGGCAAATATTGGAAACCACTATGGCTTTGATTGAGTAGACTTAGCCACATGCCTAATATCTAATTCTCTACTAATTATGTTTTGGCTTATGATGTTACCATTTACACATTAAATACACTTGTTCCTTAATCTTCAAAAAAAAAAATTAAGACAATGTTGGAGAATTTTTTTGAATGTGGAAAGAGGAAAGGAATAGGTACTGTAAGGCCTTGAGGGGCACCCGAGTAAGCCTCATCTTTATTGGTAATGGGAGCCACTTCAAAGTGCAGGTCATCAGAGGAATGTTAAGTGATGCTGTGTGCCTACCCAGCAATGAGTAAGCTGAACCAAAGAAAGACAATGAAGAGACAAGAAAAATATTTAGGAAGCTGTTGCAATGTCCTGCTGTGGTGAAAAGCAATGGTATTTAAATGAAAGCAGTGCCTTGTGTGGTGGCAACCACAAATCATCCCAGCTCTTGGGAGGTGGAGGTGTAGGGTTGTCAGCTTGAAGTCAGGTTGGGTAACATAAACACTACCTCAAATACCCGAAATCCATCAACCAATCAGTCAAAAGAATAGTAATAATCACGACAGAGAGGAGAGACAGTGCACATCACTTTACTTATAATGGGGCTTAAAGAAGTATATGGCATATAGAACGCTACCAATAAAAGCAAAGCCAAGTTAGAATTTGTGACTAGAATCAAAGGCATATCACCATTTGCTCTGATGAAATAGAGGTGACTGTTTTCCTTCTGTACCCAAATCTAGTCTGAAAACAAACCATTTCACAACCCTCTAGACCACAAATGTGGGTACACTCGACCTGGAAATTGCATCACTCCTGCCGTCTAGCAGAGCACGTTACAAAAGCCTGTCTCTGTTCTTTGGGTTAGGTCTCCAAGTGTGTAGAACAAGGCCACAACTTCCTCCTATTGCTCTTGGCAACCAGAAAACTAAAAGTGCCCAAATTTACCCTTATGATGGCTAGATCACACTAAAAGTGCTCTGTTGGTGATGAAGGGGTTAAAAAGTCCTTCTATATCAGCCAGTGAGACCATTTGGCCTTCCCTGGGGTCATGGTTATTGTTTTAAGTATAAGGAGCTGCTTATGATAAAACAAGAAGTTGGGTTGCTTTAGGTTACTCTGTATGCTAAAGTTGAACTGGACTACTACAGAAAACCAAATTTTTCTTTCTCTCATTTTTTAAAGAACTTTTAAAAAACCTTCTTAGTTTCAGCCCTGAAAAATGAAAATACTTCTAAAACTCTACTTCTGTATTAGGTATTAGATCCAAAAGATTACAGAACTCTTCTTTGATGACTACAGATTTTCTTAGAACCTTCCTGGAAGTTGGGGAATGTTTGATACTGGAGATTCTGAGGATAGTCTAGGCTAGGTTCTGTAAAATTTGCTGTAAAGGACAGGCAGTAAATATTTTAAGCCACACTGTCTTTGTTATAACTACTATTCTACCGCACTATGAACATAGCTACAGGCAATCTACAAGCAAACAGGTCTGGTTTGTGTTCCATAAAACTATTCACAAGAAGGGTGTGGTGCAGGACTATTCCCTGAACTCTGGATTAGGATGGGGCAGGAGGGTTAGGGAGAAAGGAAGAAGGCTCAAGGAGGCACTCAACAAATGAACAAGAGACCTCTCTCTGTTCCTACCTGGACAGCCTTGCATACTGTTCACTAAGACAATCTGATATGGTAAGAGCATATTTAACCAGATTACTCAGATTCTTAAGACTCAAGGATATGTTCTTTTAAATAACCAAGTGTCTGTTAGGAACAACCTCTTACTGCTTTCTGCCCTGGCAGTTCAAAGTATTTCTAGTATTCAAGAATCTTTTGCCTGGCCTTAGGTATTATATCACAGATAATAGAACTCTTCTTTGATGACTAAAATTTTCTTAGCATCTCCAATTATCGTTCTCCAGATCCTGTGGCTAAAGTTGTAGAAGAGGCAAAGCATTTCTTGGAAGAGGGTTTTGCATAACTGCTAGAAATGGGTGTGTTCTTTTAACTTCCCTCAATGAGGGCAAAACCAAAAACTGCCAATAAGCCAGGAGACTCCTGTCAAGTGAGGATTACAGTCTATCAAAGCTAACTGAGGCTCCTAGCTTTCAATACACCGAATCTGTTAGGTATAACACAAACGAACAAGATACTTTATCTTTAAAAAAAACTGTGCTTTATTTAAAAAGAAAATCACCATAAAACAAACACACACACACACACACACACACACACACACACACACACACCTTTTAATACTTCCTGATAGTAATAGGGTTGGAATTCTATGTTCAACAATCACAAAACCATAGGAGATTTGATCTGACTTCTAAATGCAATTATATCCTAATTTATTTAGGTGTGGAGTACATTAGGCCACTCTTCTGTCACATAATAGTGTGAACAGAGAGAGTCCCGTGCACATTCCTGGAGGAATATTTCCTGAGTGAGGAAGGGCCCTGGAGATATGTTTCCTCTAGGAATCTTTCAACTTCTCTGAACCCCAGGGACTTTACACTTCAAGTTAATAAAGCAAGCATTTCTGAGCTCCCCTGACATGCCAGGCCCTTCAATTCTTTACCACACTGAATCCTTAAACCAGTACTGCAAGGTAAATATACCTTTTTTCACAGATGACAAAATGAGGCTCACAGATTATGTGACTAACAGAGATCACAGGTCTCAGATTTTCTTGTTCCAGAGGTCCGGTGAGGGCCCAGAAAGAGCTTGAGGAGAAGCTGATACAGATGAACTGCCCAAAGCTCGAGGAACCTCGGTCACAGAGTTTATGAAAATAATTCAAGTTTACAGTTAATTGGTGATGGCAGAAGACAATGGAATTCAGGCCTTAGCTCTTACACAAAGTTGTTTGGGCACATCAATGTAGATTTCCTAGAAGCAGGTAGCACAGTTACTTGTTCCTGACTTATTCCTAATGAAGATTTTCTCTGACTCAGATGACTCTTATTTTTTCCTAGGACATAGGATGAGCTTTATCTAATCATAAGTCTGTTATACTCTGAAGTCAGGGCTCTTTGATTTCCCAGCATTTAGCATAGTACTTGGAACTCATAATGTACTAGATAACTTTTCAATGATACATACCAAAAGAGCAAAAAAAGGGAATATTTGTTTGCTTCTCTGTTGGTAAAAACAGAAAAAATATATAAACCAAAGTTCTCAGACAGATGACTTGCCAATGTAACACCATCTCCACCTTGAGTGAGCTAGTACAGCACAGACACCAAATACAAAGCACATCCCAGAAAAGCTAATGTCCTGTATTAAAGCTACTCCAGCTGGGCATGGTGGCACACGCCTGTAATCCCAGCACTTGGGAGGCAGACACAGGTGGATCTCTGTGAGTTCAAGGCCAGCCTGGTCTACATGGTTCCAGGACAGCTGGGGCTACAGGGAGACCCTGTCTCAAAAAAGACCAAAAGCACAAACCTGCATGCAGACAGTACATTCATACACATACAGAAATAAATAAAATTAATAAAAAAAAAAGATTCAACTCTAGAGGCTAGAGAGGTGGCTCAGCAGTTAAAAGTACTGGCTGCTTTTGCAGAGGACCTGGGTTCAGCTCCCAGCATCCGCATGGTGATTGGGTTCCAGAGGATCCAGCACAGCTCTTTTGGCCTCTGTGTGTATTGTGGTGATGAAAAGAGGATGACCAAGATGAAAGGGGAAGGCCAGGAGTTCAGGGTAGGTACACAGCAAGATCCTGTCTTATGGCGGGGGCGGAACACGACGATGACGAGGATGACGACAGAAAGGCTCCTGATTGAAATGTGAGCCTTAATCAAGAAAACTTTGAGCCAAGTTTCTCCACAGACCTTTGACCTTAAAACTAGCTTCTCATTTAAACTTTTCTCACTGAAGGTTACCCAAAAAATTATGTAAAATTATGTAAAAAATTATGTAAGGCTTAAAGCATGGGTTCTAAATTGAGAACCAAAACCTGTAACCCAAGGGTAACCAGAGTGAGTGAGAAGTCTTGCCCAAATGTCCTGGCTGTGTTCGTTATCTAATTCAGTTCAGTTTCGATTTCTTCCTGCCTACAAAAACCTTCCAAGTAAACTTCTTTCCTTCTAACAATTTATTAGCATTTATCAAACCTGTTAGTGCCAAGTCCTTTAAGACTTCATGGTCTACAGAAAGGACAGGCAGGTGCAGTCTGAAGTTAACTCAGCAGAGAGAGGTCAGTGCTGAAGCAGAGATGTGAAAAGAGTTTGTGGGTACTCAGAGCCCTGTTCTGCTTAGAAGGAGTCAGGGAAACTTAGAGTAGAGCTAACATTTGGGTTGGATACTTAAGGATATGGTGAGTTTAACCAGTTGAAGGGAAAAAAATGCTGCAGGGAGAAATTTTCAGGCAAAGAGAATGTGTCTAGCTGAGTTTGTTACTGCAGGAACATGCAGTATGGTCAGTAAAGTCAGTGCAATAAACCAGTGAATCATTCTTCTAAAGGTAATGTAGGATTATGCTCCTGTGAGCCTTTGGTCACATTTTACCAACCCTGTTTTCAGTGTTCATAGAAACCTTATTTAATTTATATTGTTGATTTATTCACACTCATGGTCAACAGCATGAACAAATCTTATCTAGCATACTTTTCTCATTAAAGCACACTCCAGGTTTTTGCTCAGACACACAAGACAACACTTCAGCACTACACTTGGGAATTATCTGAAGAAGTGAAATCATTTACAAAAAGCATAAGCATACAAAAAGCACACAAAAAGTACTGCATTAAATAGACCATAAACAGACATGTTTGTAGTATGAGAGCTTGAACAATAAGGCACAGCTGCCTTGTTCCACATCAGCAAGGAGCCTGCACATCAGTTAGCTCCAATTTTCACTGCTCTGTATAGGTGCATGGTCTAAGACTGACTGTGAACGCATAATGTCTTAGTATACTTGGACTGATATGACAGAATACCTGTGACTGGGTAATTTATAAACATCAGAAATTCACTGTTTATAGTTCTGCAGGTTTGACAGCCCAAAACCAAGGCAACAGGTGGTTAGGTGTCTAGTGAAGGCCCTGTTCATAGTAAATGGTGCCTTCTATGTCTTCTCACATAGTAAAAGGGTCCCAAAAGTTTCCTCAAGCCTTTATAAGGTCATGGATCCCATTCTTGACTACTCTGTCTTTGTGACTTACCCAATCACTGTCTAAAGAAAGGACCCATCTCTTAATACTTATATTCTGCAAATTAGGTTTCAATATATGAATTTGAGAAGGACAAAAACAATCAGGCATATGGTGCATATTGATTTTGGAGATTCAAAATTTTTTCATGAGTAGGTGAATTTATGAATACAGAATCTAAAATATATGAATATGTGTTCAAATAAAGCCAGGTTTGGTGAAACTGATGTGAAAAGGGAAATCATTGAAAGTAATGATGGAAAGATAGTTTGGAGCTATCCTAAGAAGTCTTGTCAATATCAGCTACACCTCAATAGCCTGGAGATACTGTGCAACAGTGGCAGCCAAGTGTCTATATATATCCCAAATCTATTTGGCTATTGGCTCTCTCCTTGGAGGAATAACTCACAGCGGATGCCACAAGCTTGTGTCCTCTGGTGGTTGGGCGATGTTGTGAGCCACAGTAAGAACTTGTCACCCTTTATAGAGAAACCACAGTTTGCGGATTAGCATGCCATCCAAGCATCTGTGTCTATGCTCACAGCTTAGCTTGACATAATAAGTGGTACTGCTTAAATGCCTGTACATCCAATAGCTTGTGCTTTGTTAATATGACTAAAAAGGGTATCACTGGGAAAGCTGTCAATCCATGAAGGGAAACAACCTGAACAGACTGGAGTCCAAAATGACAACTCCAAAGAAATTAGACTGTTTTCTTCTCACCCACTTGTGCCCCTTTCCCAAAGCCCAGGGAACAAACTGCGGAAGAGGAGGCGTGGTAGATTGTAAGGGCTGTGGAGAGATAGGGGTGAATCATGAGACTACAGGAATATAGTCTGGACTCCTGATTGATCAACATGTCTGTGCATACAAGCTTCTCCAACTGGTCTATGGGAACCTTGGGTTGTTCAAAATTTGGACATAGATACTTGCAAAATGCACCAATTACCTGATTGTATGACATAATGAGTGACATCAATGCTATCTGCAAACAACTGTGTCATTGTATTGTAGAATCCCTTAAAAAATAAATTAATTAATTAAAAAATAAATAAATAAGATATTCACTAAAAAAAAAAAAAAAGAAGTCTTAAGGGCTGGAGAGATAGCCTAGCGGTTAAGAGCACCAACTGCTCTTACAGAGGACCCGGGTTCGATCCCCAGCACCCACATGGCGGCTAAGAACCGTCTGTAACTCCAATTCCAGGAGAACTCCAGTTCCAGGGGAATCCGAGAACCTCTTCTGACCTCCGTGGCCTTGCACGACACGGGTTTACAGATTTACATGCAGACAGTACACTCATACACATGCAAAAATAAATAAAATTTAAAAAAAGAAGTCTTAAATGTTGATTCAATTGTTTTTGATGTCAAACAATGTCAATCTAGTAAAAATTTGAGATTTGTCTCACAGAATAACATACTTTTTAGCATTTACTAATAAAGAAAAGCTGCTACGAGTTGATTAAAGTCAACTATTTTATTAGTCACAATAACTATATATTTTGTGGAGTAAAGGAGTACAAATTCATGGTAAACCATCCATAAAATTATTGGTGTGATAGAGTATGTATGTTGAAATATCCAGGACACAGTAACCCACTATGTAGGGGAATCTGATGGCCTCCTCTGACCCCCACAGCATTGCACGACACGGGTGCACAGACCTACATGCAGGCAGTACGAATAAAGAATAAAATTTAAAAAATATACAAAGCATATGAGCCTAGAATGATTTTGTTTTCATATATACAATTCTGAAAGGTCACTCAGGCCTGTAACAATTGAAGTATGGACAAAACATGAGGAGCGAGACCAGATAAACTATTCCTCAAGAAATAACGAGAGTTTGGACCAGGACAATGGGAAACCGTACATACATCCAGGACACATTTTCAGAGACTGCAATGCCTAGCCCTGGTGGTGAACTCAATATGTAGATAAAGAAGGATGAACATAGAAACATCCACAATTTCCAGCTTGAGAAAATAGATAGGGTATATTATGACTTTAGAAGGGCTTCTTCCTGTGACAAGCCTATTACTGTGGCTTCTATCTATTCTTTGCCTTTCCTCATTAGAGACAAAGAAGCAAGATGAGTTTGATGTGTGAGGGGGAGTGGGTCATATCTGGAAAACCAAGGGCCTTGTGTTGGTAATTACACTGAATGAATTTCAAGAGACTGATTTTTGAAAGGCTAGGTCAACCTTTCTGCAGAGGACTTAGAATTCATTAGTGGAATTATGGACACTATTGACAAAGCAACACATGAACTGTTGCCAGTCCTTTGAGTTTTGGAGAAACAAAGGTCATTTTATTGCAAGACCCCACTTTCATGGCCTTGAATGTTCTGTTTTAAGTTACAATTAAAAAACTGAACTAAGCCGGGCATGGTGGCGCTTGCCTTTAATCCTAGCACTCGGGAGGCAGAGGCAGGCGGATCTTTGTCAGTTCAAGGCCAGCCCGGTCTACATAGCAAGTTCCAGGACAGCTGGGGCTACAGGGAGACGCTGTCACAAAAAAAAGACTAAAAACAAAAACAAAAACAAAATCCAAAAAAACTGAACTAAGCAAAGGTTCCCAGGGAAAACCTGGGCAAAGTTAAATGAAGAGAAAAATAGTTAAACTAAACTGTTCCCTTGGGGACAAAGGCTTCTTGCATTAACCCCTCTACCTGCAATCTGGTTTCATACATACAACCAGGTCACATTTCAGAGACTGCAAGGTCTAGCCCTGGTACTGAACTGAATATGGAGATATAGAGGAAAGAATAATACAGAAAAATTCCATAATTTCCAGCTGGAGCCAGTTTGTAGGTTACACTATGACTTGGAAGGGGAAGAAAATCCCTCTTCCTGTGACAAACCTATTAGTGCATTCTATCCATTCTTTTTTTAAAAAAATTTTTATTTATTTCTGTATGTATGAATGTACTGTCTGCATGCAGGTTTGTGCACCTGTGTCACGCAATGCCGTGGAGGTCAGAAGAGGGTGTCGGATTCCCCTGGAACTGGAGTTCTCCTGGAATTGGAGTTTCAGACAGTTCTCAGCCGCCATGTGGGTGCTGAGGATCGAACCTGGGTGCTCTGTAAAAGCGGTAGGTGCTCTTAACCGGTAGGCCATCTCTCCAGCCCCCTTTTCTATCCATTCTTTACCTTAAACAGGCTTGTAAATATTACCTGACTGCATTTTAATCTTGCTTTAATTTCTTTATTAGCTCATCATGTCTTCAACAGGGAATTTAAACTTTGGGGTGTACCAGAAGACAGTATCATCTGTTCAAAATCCAAGCAGTATGCTGGATTTTCAGTTCTAATATATATTAAAACTTAGTAGGTTTGAAATTGAATCTAGGGATACAAAACTCAAATGACTTTACTATAGAAAATCAAAGACTCCATTATCAGAAGCACTGCCATAAGTTGTATTTCACTGATGACTAGTGATGTCGAACATTTAAATTCTTTTGTTATGTAGTTATTCAAGTCTTTCATCTCTTTAAAATTTATTTTAAAATGTTATATTACTCAATTATAAGAATTTAAAAAATATTCTGGATAGAGTCCATCCTTAAGAGTTTACACACATGAGATCTCCTGAGCCCAGCGGCAGGAAGAGGGGAAGACAGGTAGGAACTGGGTGCCTTGGCGAGCTGATTGCTGATCGTTTGGTCCTGCTGTCTTTGGTTTGATTGGCCTTTGTGGCTGTGAGGTTGGAGTTATCCCCCCAGCTGGGATTAAAGGTGTGGTCTTTGGCTTGATTAGATCTAGTGGCTGTGGGGGCGGAGTTATCCTCCCAGCCGGTATTAAAGGCACGCTTGTGTGACTCTTGAGATTTGAGATCTC
>VZQC01004132.1:5304717-5327478 GCA_009823505.1 Rhizomys pruinosus | reverse complement strand
TTTTTTTTTTTTTTTTTAAAATGCTGGCAAGAATATTCTGTTTATTTCTTTGGGAAAGTCAAATCGTGTAACTTAAATCTTGGGAAGATGTCACAAAAAAATGTAATAGTACCCTAAAAGAGCATACAAAGGTTGTGGAAATAATGATGGTATTGATGCTTCTCAATGAGATTAAACATAAGATAATGAATAGCTTTTCAATCTTTGTATTCCTATACATTTTATCTACTGTTTAAGATTTGAGAAATATTCAAGGGAAGTATCCAAACTGCGGTTACGCTGTTCAACAAAATTTAAACATGTTTACAAGTAACATTTACATTTTGGGGGGGTCTTTTTGAAACAGGGTCTCCCTTTAGTCCTAGTTGGCCTGGAGTTTGCTATGTAGACCAGGTTGGCCTTGAACTCATGGAGATCCACCTGCCTCTGTTTCCTGAGTGCTGGGATTAAAGGTGTGTTCCATCATGCCTGGCATGTAAGTAATATTTAAATGTGAAATAAAATTGGCTTTCAAGTTTCCAAATGAAACATGAAACTAAGCAGATGAGCACATGCTACAAACACAAAGCCCCTTGGAGATGAAGCTCCCGATACACTGCTCTTAGCAGCTAGAAATGTGACAATCAAGACAGGTTTCAGAAAGATGCTATATACTGCCAAGGTAGACTGCATCCTTCACAGTGTTGAGTTAAAGGCAGAGTGCTGTCACCAAAGTCTTTACCTCCACAGGACAGAGTTTCTATTATGCAAAGTAGGCAAGAAAGAAACATGTATTAAACTTCTACTCAGAATCTATCTAAGTTTAAATCTGGTTCACCAGGCTCAGTAGCTTGTTCTAACTGTAAGTGTTAAGAAGGAGAGAATAGGGAGAGAGGGCCAAAACCTTAAAAAAAAAAGGTGCAGGCTGGGGCTGGTAAGATGGCTCTGCAGGAGTACTTGGTGCCAATCCTAATTTTGATCCCAGGACTTACATGCCAGAAGGAAATAACCAACTCCTGTAAGTGGTCCTCCAACCTCTGCATGTGCACACATACAAAATAAAGTGTAAAATTAAAAGTACTAAAAAGGAGAGAATGAGTATAAAGAATTATGTAAGACAGAACAAAGATTTAACTATCCTACCTTGAGAGGGGGGACAAGAATATTCAAGAATGAAAGAATGGACGAAAGGCTAAAATTTAAGCAGCATGTAGCACAGAAACACATGGGGCCTTTGGAAACGGGACATTCTTTGATGCATCATAAGAAAGATGTGGCAGAGAGGCCACAGCAATGAGGCAGATATGGTAAGGTCATGGAGGGCCTCAAATGGTGTCAAATCAAGGAAACGACTACAAAAAACAGGATCAGATCTTGTTTTGTTTTGTTTTTTTAAGGAACCAAATTACAAGAGCATCAGTAAATCTTACAAATATAAAGTTGAAAGAAGCAAAAATGAAAATGTGAGACTTGTGTGATTTAAAATAAATTGAGATCTGATCCATATACCAAGGAGATCCCATTTTAGAAGCTTCATTCATCTCTCACCTTCACGGAGGGAGGAGCTCTAATGCAGCTGAAAAGTGGGGCAAACACCACAGAATTACACTTCATTTTTAATTTATTTTGTTATTTATCTTGGGTATGTTGTCTCAAGATAGAGCTAGTTCCAACTTAGAGAGTCAAGAGAGAATGAGCGTTTACAACTGTGCTGAGTTGTTACTAAATCTGTGCTATGTGTGGTGTGTCATCATGAGCATTGAAGGCACAAGTGGTCAGGGGACAGGTACACTAACAAATCATGCAAGGAAGAGGCTTGCATAACAAAGATCTGTCCCTCCCACAACTGACAATGGAACCCACCCCTCTTCTGAGAAGTAAAAGTGGCAAAGATCCTGTAAGTACAAAAACAAAAATGGAGGTTATGCTTTCTTAATGGGAACCAGACCGAAGAATGTGTGTTTAAGAATAGCTTAGAACCTCTAATCCCAGCACTTGGGAGGCAGAGGCAGGAGGATCTCTGTGAGTTCAAGGCCAGCCTGGTCTACAGGTCTACAGAGCAAGTTCTACGCCAGCTGGGACTAAAGGGAGACCTGGTCTCAAAAAGACTCCCCCCCCAAAAAAGAATAAATAGCTTAGAAAACAACAGATTTAAATTAGCTTGCAGTGAAAAGGGAGCATTCATAGGAACCTAAGAAATTAATGGCAATGAATCCCAGTTAGCTATGGAGGATGGTAAGCTGGGACCTGTAGTATTCTGCCTTAACTGTCCTTCAGTCTATGTGGTATTTCAGAACTGCAACTTCAAAGGCATGGAAAGGGTAAAGGCTGTACCAAGAGCTACAAACTAAGCCTGGCATAAGCCATCAAAAAAAAAAAAAAAAAGATCCACAGGGCTGTGTCCCACAGTCCAGCTTAAGAACAACTAAGAAGGTCTGTTAGGGAATGCTAGACAGGATTTGTGTCTCTCCACTGATGGTATGAAATGCATCAATCACTGCTTTGATTTTGGCATTGACTACTAAAAGTGGCAATTTACTTTCAACATTTATTACAAGTGATACTCTAGGAAGTCTGTACAGTGGTAGGAGACAGTTCTCAGATTACAAAGGCTTTATTCTAGTAGGGAAGTTAAAATCAAGACACAATGAAAGAAAACAAGCATTCATCTATATAACATATTGACACAGAAAAACTTTAATAGCTGAAAATTTAAGTTTTAGAGTCAGCTCAGTAGCTTGGAACTGCCTAATCTTGGCTCTTTCATATTCTAAGCCTTGTTTGCTCTAAATATAAAATGAAGATGAGAATCTTGACAGGGTTGTTGTGAGAGTTTGGTAATAGAAATGAAAGGTTGCTTTGGTTTTTGCCTATCCGAAAAATATAACACAAACATTCCTATACTCTGCTGCTATGTAGGAGGAAGAATTTATATTTAATATAGTAACAGTTCAACAAAAGTAGGTGGGCTTTGAACTGGGCTTCAAACACATCTTAAGATAGTAAATGTATTTACATCCAAAAATGGTAATTTAGTTAAAATTTCCTTGAACTATTGCACTGTGTCTGGCAGTGAGTGTTAGAAAGTGTTATACTGCTCTCAGATTTCCTAGAGACACTGGTTGATTCTTTAAATAAATACCCAAGATGCAATTTATTTACCAGAGGAGCAAGCTTAAATTTAAGCCTGTGGCCATAGGCTTCTTGGAGGGCAATCACTTCTAAATAGATTCAATTGGTAGCTCAGTCAAGCTGGGTTCAGCGGGGGCCAGAGCTTCGAGATGGACAGGATAGAAGGAAGGAGGTATTCTACTGACGATGTTACCGAATGAACAATGCTGTTTGGTGCTGGGTCTATTGATAGAAAATCAGCTTCATGCCTTGTACTCATTTCCTTATAAGGTCAGACTAGGAAACCACTTAGGGAGGGAGTTATATAATGAGGCAGAATATCACATAAGATGTCCTGAACTGAGCTAAAACCAGTTAGATGCCTGCTGGTGTAAACAGAAAACTCTGAGTCAGGGTGATCTGTGAGACGACACTGCCTCCAACAGCAGAGACCAAAAGGATATGTTACTTTTCTATAGTTCTTCAATAGGAAAGCTCTGACGGGGAACAGTAAGAGGGAGATTTCTAACTTTGGGGAATCTCTACCATGACAACATCAATAGCCATTTTTTTCTGTATCTGAAAGTATAGTGATCAGTCTATAGTATTAGCTCATTTAATGCTTACAAATGTGCTGGGAGCTGTTATTATTACTATCTCATTTTACTAGTGGATATAAAATTATGAGGTGTCAAACAAAGCAGCACCTTCTTTCTTTACTTTTCTGAGATCCATCCCTGTCCAACCAAGACCTGCCTCACTCATACCAGTCACATTTCTCTCAGAGAAGACTACTGCGAGTTAGCAGGTCTGAAGTCCCTGTTCCCGAAAAGGGTGGAAGGAGGAGGAGCTGAAAGTAAGGCACTGACACACTGATAAATAGTTTCATGGTAAATTTTCCAATTCAAGAACTCAAAGAATAATGATCTATCAAAAACTTTCAGCTCAGTTAATAACTTACTATTCATTGGATGATTCCTGACTCCCTATAAACTCTTTGGCTCAATACTCACAAAAAGTATCACCTGCTCTGTTTATTTTAAAAGACGGTCCTAAGAATAGGTATGTTCATGCCTTAGTATACTGACTTTGCAATCACTGTGACATTTTATTTTAGCCCCTCATTTTTGTTGCTGTTGTTCTTCAAATGCTTTGGATAGATGCAAATGTGAGATAAACAAGCAATGTTACCTACTGAAACACAGCAAATGATTCCTACACTGAATCAGACTCCTGGGCTTTGTAAATATTAATCATTTGCTTTACATGAGAGTCTTATGTTATGTGTCTCATATGATGTGAGCCTGACTCAGATGCTCAGTGAATGGCCCCTTTACTTCCCTTCCTGGCCTGGTGCTTTTGTGGGTGAGTTACATGGGACTGATAGTCCTGTCAGGGGCAAAGGAATAATGCAGCTAGAAAGAGAACACAGAATTCTCTGGTATTCCCCTATCAGAGGCTCACTGGAGATCATGAGCAAGACCTGTAGCCTCCCAGTGATACAATTTCTCCACACCGCACATAGGCTGATTCATTTGTTCAGGGTACACCATGGAGTGCTGCCAGATGCAGATGTGGTGCAGGTGCCAAGCTTTGCTGGGAGCCAGGCTCATCACCACCACAATCACCACAGCAAATGACAACAAAGGCCTCGAGGTGCAAATTACCACACATAATAAACTTAATTTAAGAAACACTGAAGAGATCTCTAGTTGCATTTTAATTTACACAGCAACACTTATCACACAAGTGCCCTGGGGCCACTGCGAATTGAAAACATCAGCACAGGGGCTGGAGAGATGGCCTAGCGGTTAAGAGCGCCAACCGCTCTTAAAGAGGACCCGGGTTCGATCCCCAGCACCCACATTGCAGCCGAGAACCGTCTGAAACTCCAATTCCAGGAGAACTCCAGTTCCAGGGGAATCCGACACCCTCTTCTGACCTCCGCGGCATTGCACGACAAGGGTGCACAAACCTGCATGCAGATAGTACATTCATACAAATAAAGAAATAAAAAAAAAAAAAAGAAAGAAAACATCAGCACAGGTTAGTTTTTTCCTGTCTTAGTGATCCCACCAACTTAAATCCACCTACCACAAAAAAAAAAAAAAAAGTGTGAGAACACAGAAAGACTACAGAAAGTACCTGTGAAGAACCCATGCTCTGAAACATCAGTGGTTATGGTTTGGATCTGAAATGTCCCTCAAAAGCCCATTTGTTAAAGGCCAGTCTCTGTACAGCAGTGTTCAAAAAAGTTGTGTCCAGGCCGGGCGTGGTGGCGCATGCCTTTAATCCTAGCATTTGGGAGGCAGAGGCAGGTGGATCTTTGTGAGTTCAAGGCCAGCCTGGTCTATAGTGTGAGTTCCAGGACAGCTGGGGCTACAGGGAGACCCTGTCTTGAAAAGACCCCCCCCCCAAAAAAAGTTATGCCCTTTGAGAGGTGAGAATCACCAGGGGTCTAAGAGCTAAATGAACTGTTGAGGGCAGGGGAAACTTTAGGGGGTAGGGCATAGTTGGAGGAAGCAGGTCACTGAGGGTGTGTATCTGAAGGGTTATATTTATCTCCACCCTTTCTTCTCTTCCTCTTTCTTCCTAGCCACTATATGGTTAACAGCCTTGCTACACACACTTCCTGCTGTGATGTTCTGTCTCACCACAGGGCCAGAAACAAAAAGCCAAGTGATCATGGGCTAAAACCTCTGAAACTGTGAGCCAAAATAAATCTTTCACCCTTCATCAAATCAACAGAAAGCTGGCATATTTCGCTTCAGGATTTAAACATATCAAGTCCCATGTAATTCACCCACAATTGCACCAAGATGGGGGAGGCATGTGGGAGTCAGGCCTATAGGCATTTATAGTATTTTTAAATTTTTTTTTAATTTATTTATGTGTATGAATGTACTGTCTGCATGTAGGATTGTGCACCCATGTTGTGCAGGCATTTATGGTATTTTAAGCAGATGTGGTCACTAATATTCATATCAGTTTGGGTTAGAAAAACAATGATGAGACTTGTCAGACATTTGGCCAAGGTAATACACAGAAAGTGTGTTATAGTAGTAACAAAGCACCATGCATAAAGATGATAGTTACTAGCACCTGGGCATGTCTGTGATGTGACAGTACTATGCTACAATGTACATACTGAGTTTTAATAACCACAGCCCTAGGAAGCAGATGCTATTATCTTTATTCTACAGATGAAATGAGTTAGTTGATAAGGTGGCTAAGCATCCAGCCTGAAGTTATTCACTAGGTATAAGTCCCATCTTGATATCCTGCTTAGCTATGTGACTTCAGGCAAATCCCTTATAAGACAAAATAAAGTGCCTCCAGTTACTCTTCAAATGTTGTCAGAGATTGCATAATATATATTAAAATGTAAAGTACATGCAAAAATATTGTGTCTTATCTCAACTACACTGAAGTTGCTGGTGATCAGAGGCTATCCTGTATGACTTTTTAATCTCTAAAGGTAAGACTCTATGTGTATGGTGACGAAAAAGTGATTCAGTTCTTTTTTAGACTCATTTACAGAGCACCAGTTGTGGGCCAGATGATATAAATGATCATGACCATAAGGTCATAAGAGTGGGGACTAACCGTTCCACTCTGGTCACCATAGCAGGAGGGGAGTGACAGCAGATAAGCCTGAGACAGTGGGCTGGGAACAGACAGCACAAAAACTTGGACAGTTTTCAAAGAGACAACAAGTAGGAGAAGCCCCTTCAAATATACAAGAGAAGGAAGAACAGCACAGGCAGGAATGAACTCTAAGTAGGGGGAGGCATACACCGACACCTTGATGACTACCTGCCCCCCACCCCCAGACAAATCGTTTTGCTTTGCTCTCCATTCCTCTCTTCTAAGTTTTTTTTTTTTTTAATCAGTCTTCTTTCCTTCTTTTATGCCTCTGGCCTACTGAGGTGACCAAGGAGCTTGCTTTTAGGATAACTTCAACTTGTTTTCTCCTCCCTAGAAGCTTATAATAGACCCAAGGATGATCACATGTGTAAAACAAGGTAACATTTTTGTTCATCAAATAGTTGGGAAAACAGGACACTCACCGGAGAAGAGGACGGGGTAAAAATGAGAGAGAGGGAGGAGAAGAGGAAAAGGAGAAAGAGAAAGACAAGGAAGAGGAAAAGGACAAACAGCAACAAGAACAACAAGAACAAGCAGCGGTAGCACTTGGCCCTTCCTTTTTAAGACAAACAAGAACTAACTCAAAGTGGAATACAGACCTTACCCTAAGTGTGACATCATGGAACTATTAGATGACAGCAAGCATGATAGCTCCATGACACTGGATTTGACAATAATTTCTTGGAAAAATTAGTGTTCCCAAAGGCATACGTAAAAAAAGTAAAAATAAAGTCAACTAGGGGCTGGAGAGATGGCCTAGCAGTTAAGAGCACCGACTGCTCTTGCAGAGGACCCAGGTTCTATCCCCAGCATCTACATGGCAGCTGAGAACCATCTTTAACTCTAGTTCCAGGGGAATCCAACCCCCTCTTCTGACCTCCGTGGCACTGCATGACACGGGTGCACCAACCTACATGCAGACAGTAAATTCATACACATAGAAAAAAAAATAATTTTTTTTAAAAAAGAAAGGCTATATTAAAAAAAAAGTCAACTACATCAAAATCAAGAATTGGGGGCTGGACAGATGGCTTAGCAGTTAAAAGCACTGACTTCTTTTATAGAAAACCTGGGTTCAGTTCCCAGCACCCACATGGTGGCTAACAGCTGTCTATAACTCCAGTTCCAGGGGAATCCAACACCCTCTTCTGACTTCTGTGGGTGTTACACCACTTGATAAACTCACATACATGCAGGCAATATACACTCATACACATAAAATAAAAAAATAAATTAGTATTTTTTTTGGTCTTTTTGAGACAGGGTCTCCCTTTAGTCCCAGCTAAGCTGTAGATCACTGTGTAGACCAGGCTGGCCTTGAACTCACAGAGATCCGCATGCCTCTGCCTCTGCCTCTGCCTTCCAGGTGCTGAGATTAAAGGTGTGCGCCACCATGCCCGGCAGTATTTTTTTTTAAATCAAGAATTTTAGGCCAGCAACATGGCTCATTAAATAAGGGGACTTGCTGCTAAACTTGATGATCTGAGTTTGATCCCTAGAACCCAAATAGTGGAAGGAGAACTGACACATGAAAGTTGTCTTCTAATTGCCATGTGTGCCGCAGAATGCACACACCTTACTTCTCTCTCTCAAAAACCCCCAAATACAAACTTAAAAGATTAAGAATATCTGTAAATCAAAGGACAAGGTCAAAAGAGTAAAAAGACAATTCAAAGAATGGGAGAAAACATTTGAAAATTATAAATCTGGTAAGGAGTTAATAACCAGAATAAATAAAGAACTAAAACTCAATAACCACCTTTTGACAAAAGGATAAGCCAAGGATTGAGTTGAAATCTCTTCAGTACAGACATACAAAAAGGCCAACAAGCACAGTAACAGCCTCTGAGTACTCCAGTCACTGCAGAAATGCAAATCAAAGCCACAAGATGCCACCTTACACCTATCACATAGCTGTATGTAAAATTTAAAACAGGGCTAGGGATATAGCTCAGATGGTAGAATGCTTGTCTAGCATGTGGTAGGCTCTGGATTCCATTCCCAGTGTTGCATGAAATGGGGCTTGGTTGCACAGACCTGTACCCCTAGCACTTGGGGGTTAGAAGGAATATCAGGATTTCAAGGTCATCCTCAGCTGCAAAATGTCCACGACCAGCCTGGGTTACAAGAGACCCTATCTTATAAAAACTACAAACAGAAACAAAACAAAAATATGGTCCATTATATTTCTTGGTATAGACCTAAAAGAACAGAAGGCAGAGACGTGAATAGATACTCATGCACTGGCAAGAATCACTGTACCCAAAAAGTAGAATCAACTCAAGTGTACAGTGGAGATGAATAGAGGAAAAAAATGCAATCTATACACAGAGTAGAATATTACTCAGTCTTTAAAAGCAAAAGAATTCTGATGTACTCTACAATGTGGATGAACCTTGAGGGAATTATATTAAACAAAAGACATACATACAAAGACAAATACTGCACAATTCCAATTATGTGAGGTACTTAAAATAGTTAAATTCATAGAGATAAAACAGTACTCTCTACTAGTCTGGAACAGGTAGGAAGGAGTGAGGGAAGAGGTAATATCATTGTCTAATGGTACACAGTTTCCTTTTGGGAAAATGAAGGGTTTTAGGCATGGCTAGTGGTAAATGCTGTACAACAATGTGGATGTAGTTAATGCCACTAAACTGTATACTTAAAAATGGTTAAGTTCACCAGACGTGGTGGCACATGCCTTTAATCCCAGAATTTGGGAGGCAGAGACAGGTGGATCTTTGGGAGTTAAAGGCCAGCCTGGTCTACAAAATGAGTTCCAGGCCAGCTGGGGGCTACAGGGAGACCCTGTCTCAAAAAGACAAAAAAAAAAAAAGGTTAAAATGGTAAACTTTATGTTATGCACATTTCTCATAATCTAAAAATGAATACAAATCTAAAAATAATTTATTAGAAAATGGAACATATATAAAGCCCTCAGCAAAGAACTTGGTAATAACTATTACTTTCCTCTTTCCCACATGATTTAATTCTTTATTTCAAAGTTCATTCCAAGTCACCTAAGAGATCTGTGTTAATCAGATACTCCAGCTTTGTTTTTAACCTGGCTGTGCATTCCAGGGCACATTCTTTCCCTTTCTGGTTTTTGTTTTTTGTTGACCAGTAAAGAGGAGAGGGGACGTGAAGGGCGGTATATAACTGCATTATATTTCTATTTCACTCTAAAAATAAGAAAATATTGAAGGATAAAGAGCTTGCTGGGCTGGGAGTAAGGGAGCATGTTACGTGCAAAATATAGTATGAAGGACCTGAGATTTACAAATACAAAGAGGAGGAGATACTTTCTGATGGGGGAGGATGCAGGAGGGGCACTCACAAGAGTCACAGTTTTGTGTGTAGGAGCTACTACAGGGTTATTGTTCTAGTTTGTCTTCCATTGCTGTGACAAAACACTCTGACCAACACCAACTTGGGGAGGAAAGGGTTTATTCAGCTTACATCTCCTGGGTCACAGTTCTCACTCAGGGAGCCCAAGGCAAGAACTCAGGGCAGGAACCTGGAGGCAGGAGCTGAAGCACAGGCCATGGAGGAGTGCTGTTCTCTGGCTTGCTCTCTACTGGCTTGCTCAGCCTGCCTTCTTATACTGTCACTGCTCAACAATCAAGACAATACACCACAGATGTGGCCACAGGCCAATCCAATGGAGCCAATTCCCCAACCGAGGCTCCCTCAACCCAGGTGTGTCAAGTTGACACCAAAGCTATCCAGCACAATTGACCCCTTGTCAACTTGACACACAAACACATCACTATTAAACCACCTTTCCAGTTCTTATCCCCAAAGTATGATGTTAACACTAATCACAACCTAAGACAGTACATCCTTAAAAGCCCCACAGTCCTTAAAATGTCCAAACACTTAAAAGTCCAGTCTATTAAAAGTCTCTTAACTGTGGGCTGCTGTAAAATCCAAAACAAGTACTGTCTTATTTCAAAGGGAAGAATCAGGCACTCTCAAACAAAACCTAAGTCCAGCAAGTAGCTCAAGGCTGGACACCTGGGATTCACTCACGATCTTCTGGGCTCCAAAGGGTCTCGGCAGCTCCCCCTCTCCGACTCTGCCGTCCGTGGCACACTCATCTCGCAGGCCCAGGCCGACTCCATTCTACACCTACCGCTGCTCTTGGTGGTCGTCCCAGGGTACCGGCATCTCCAAAAAGCTGGGGTCGCTACTGAAACTGAGGCAGCACCTTCACCAATGGTCTCTTCTGACCTCTCCTGGTGCAAAGCCTCAGCTTCTCTCCATGACCCCTGCAATCCTGGGGTCTTCACAGCAACCGAGGTGCACTTCCACCAATGGTCTTTCCTGACCTCTCACAGTGCCAAGCCTCGGCTGCTCTCTGTGACCCCCTCAAATTTCAACACCGGAACCATATAGGAGACTCTTACACGTTACCAAGTCCGGCTTCTGGCTCGAGATGGAGGCTCAGGCCCTTTCTGGGTCACAGCTTCTGTGTGCTGACCTTGAAGATATTCTCCCCAGAAGATTTCACCTCAGTGATGCTGGTCTCTTGTTACTTACAGCTGATTTTTCAGCCCCAGCTAACCAGCATCAATTGCCCCAGTACCACAAAAGTTTCACTTCAGGTTCTGGTCTCTTGTTACTTACAGCTGATTCTCCACAGCCCCAGCTGACCAGAACCCACAGATTACACAGTCCTGATGATCTCTGCTCTCCTTTGAAACTAGAAACTTCACAAGCCAGGCCTCCATCTTCTACAACTCCTTCAGCAAAACTGCTCCAAGCTCCACAGCAACAATCTTTAGGCATTCAATGATCTTCCCAGCCCAAAGTTCCAAACGCCTCCACAATCCTTCCCCAAAACACCAAGGTCAGGTCTGTCACAGCAATACCCCACTCTTCTGGTACCAATTTCTGTTCTAGTTTGTCTTCCATTGCTGTGACAAAACACTCTGACCAACACCAACTTGGGGAGGAAAGGGTTTATTCAGCTTACATCTCCTGGGTCACAGTTCTCACTCAGGGAGCCCAAGGCAAGAACTCAGGGCAGGAACCTGGAGGCAGGAGCTGAAGCACAGGCCATGGAGGAGTGCTGTTCTCTGGCTTGCTCTCTACTGGCTTGCTCAGCCTGCCTTCTTATACTGTCACTGCTCAACAATCAAGACAATACACCACAGATGTGGCCACAGGCCAATCCAATGGAGCCAATTCCCCAACCGAGGCTCCCTCAACCCAGGTGTGTCAAGTTGACACTAAAGCTATCCAGCACAGTTATAGACATAGGAATAATTAACTGCCAGGGGAAATCCAGCCAAGAGATGATAACTGAAAGGGTCCTACTCCTTCAGGATATAGGGGATTTGGAGTTTATCAGTTAAACAGGGGCAGAAGGGTGATCAGGGCAGAGGGACCAGGTATTAGAACAGTACAGAGAAGTGAAAGCCAGTCTGGGAAAGCAGTTTGGGATCTGATTGCTAAATGTGCAAAAAAGCTAGAAAAGGAGTTTCATTCGGAACCACTCGGCTTTAACTGCAGAATGATGAGATGCAGTCACATGGTAGCAGGATCACAAGAATAGTGCAGAGAAGGGCAGATTAAGGGATGCAGGCAGTTATTGCCATAGACCAGACACAACAGGATGAGGGCCACAGGAAGGCGGTAGCCATGGGGAAAGAGGGAAAAAAGGAAGTTCTTTGTGTTCCAGCAGCTTGTACAGACACAGGCAGGGACGGGTGCAAACTCCAGAAGGTTGGCTCGGACACGCTGTGGACCTTGAGCCACATTCTTATTTCTAAACGGTTTCTGACTAATTCTGAGTGCCTCAGATCCAGGGCTTCCACTCAAAGGGAGGAAACTGGCATGGAGGTTAATGTGTCTCAGCTGTTGTGCTCCTCAGTCCTCCAGAACACTGGAAAAAGGAACATCTGGCTGCAGTGAAGACCCATTCCTCCCTGGGCCGGAGCTGTGAGCTAGTCCTTGGAAATCACAACAATCAAGAATGGAGAATCGTTCCTTTTCATCCCCTCTCACAGTTATCCCAGAGGCCTCATCCCCTCACAATGGCATGGTCTGTGTTCCCTCTTCCCCTCATCCCTCCCCTCCCCACTGCTGCACAACAGGGATGCTATGCCCCTGGGGCCACAGAAGTTGTGAGCCTTCCAGCTCTGACAGTTCTGGAGGACCAGGATGCTCCTCCAGAAAGAAGCGGCAGGCAGATCAAATGGAAAAGATTTAGAGTTAACTAACAGGAATAAAAAGAATAATTTTTTTTCTTCATTCAACCAGCAAAAAGATTTCAATGATTTCCAGTGTGAAAAGTGAGATTAAAAAGGACACCAAGGTCTGGAGAGATGGTTCAGCAGTTAAGAGTACCGACTGTTCTTACAGAGGACCCAGGTTCGATTCCTAGCACCCACATGGAGGCTAAGAACCGTCTTTAACTCCAGTTCCAAGGGGAATCCAATGCCTTCTTCTGACTGACCTCCATGGTACTGCATGACACGGGTGCACCAACCTACATGCAGATAGTACAATCATACAAATAAAAATAATAAATAAAAAAATTTTTAAAAAGGACACCCTTGTATGTTATGTTGCTCAAAGCTCTTTTTTGGTAGATGTGCTTAGAAAACAATCTGGAGTTATTTCAAGAACCTTAAAGCTGTTCATTTCTCCCTTTACTCATATATATAATTCTCAACTTACTTTAAGGAGATAATTCAAAAGAAAGAAAAAGATACATAAACCCAAAGAACCTTATTGTAGCACTTATGTGGAGAAAAGTTGGGCTTCTGTTCTTTAGGTTTTCTCCCTTCCCAGGCTTTGTAATGTAGATATTGATACTGTGGACTTGGAGCAGTCAGTAAAGTGCTTGTCCTGTAAGAGTGAGGATCTGAGTTCAGAGTCCCTTCACACACAGAAAATCTGGGAGTGGTGGCACAAGTCTGTTACCCCCTGGCAAGTGGATCCCTAGAGTTCATTGGCTGGCTAGGCTGGCTGAACCGATGAGTTCCAGTTTTAGTAAAGGATTCTAGTCTCAAAAAAATAAGCTGGAGAGCCATCAAGGAAGACATCTGATGTTGACCTCTGGCCTTCACCTGCATAAGCACACATTACACCAACATATACATGTATACATATCTACACTTTAACATATACACTACACACACAACAAAATAAAAGATATAATGTTGATCTCTATAGCTCCTGACAGAGCTAGATATGACAGAAATTTGGAAACTCTTACCCAATCTAAAGAAGATATGCTACAAATATAATTTACTATTTGGGTGACTTTACATATGAAAGACCTATATATGAGATTCGATTCATATATCTGAAAAGTATTATTAAAAATGCATTTAAAGTGAACTCACCTATACATTCACTTTTCCCCTGAATCCTACCACAGTACTGGGGACATAACAGTAATCAATACAGACACCATCTGTGGACTTAGAGACCACTATCTAAAGGGGATATCAAGCAGAAAGAAGCA
The DNA here is from genome assembly GCA_009823505.1 of Rhizomys pruinosus. NCBI lineage: Eukaryota > Metazoa > Chordata > Mammalia > Rodentia > Spalacidae > Rhizomys > Rhizomys pruinosus. The sequence continues at coordinate 5,313,257 of VZQC01004132.1, read as the reverse complement.
ATCATAACAGAGTATAACTGATATGGTAATAAAGAATATTACAGTATGGTATAAGAATGGACAGCAAGAGACTCTTATTCTTTTTGAAGGGGTTGGAAAAATATAGGAGAAGTTAAGGAATTTGGACTTCATCCTAAGGATAACATAAAAGAAGAAAGCTATAGCTGGATGTGAGTTCTGGAAAGATCACTCTGGCTATCATGTGAAAAGTTCAAAAGAGCAAGACCAATATTAGGTATATCAACTAGGAAGCTACTAAAATCTGGGTGAAAAATCATGGTGGCTTAGACTCAAGGGGGATGGGAGTGATGGGGAGAAAGAGGTAAGGAAGAAGAGATAAAAGCTACAAGCACCTCTACAATGATTATTGGGATGTGGAGGATGGCATGAGCAAGAACAAGCTGGAGGTTTTTAGCCAGAATAAACTATAGTGTCTATAGAAGCAGGACAAGTGATACTTGGTTGAGAAGCCTTGAAGACTTTCTGTGGAGATGACAGCTAAGGATTTGTTCCTCAAAGTTCACTTATGGGAAGGAGATACAATCAGCATACAGAGAGGTAGCCCAGAAAATTAATCTTATCACCACTATACCAGGGACTTACTAATCTTAGCCTAGTCATGAGAGAATAAGAACAGAGTTTGCCCTCATCAAACGCATAGGATGCTTTCTCATAAGCCTCCCTGGCTGATGGAAACAACTTTCCTCTATGATCCATTAAGCCTCCTGCCTTCCTGTTTCTGCTTGCTCTTACCGCCCTATATTACACTACTGACTGACTTAAACCTCTTGCCTCCCTGATGGAAAATCTCTTGCAGGTAGGAACCATGCTTCACAATCTTTTACTGCTAATCCATACCAGTGTATAGAACACGTGATGAAGGGCTAGGTGGACTTCTATCACCTTATGAAAGCTGCTTACTTCATTTTCAAGACTTTTGTAATCCATAGGACTTTTTATAATGGAAGTCTGAAATCAGCCATAGTGGGATATTTATATCATGGAAGTCATCAAACTAGGGATGCTGTTATATTTCCTCCTGAGAACCTAATGCTTAATATTTATCAGCACACCACTGCTTAAGAACCTTAGAGATGCAAAGAATGACTCTCATCTTATTCATGGAGTTCCACCTATTGATTTTATGAGGAAGATTGCTGAGAAGGATTCTGAGACTTTATTTGTCATAAAGAACCTGGCTTTTGGCCAGGTTACATGCCTCTAACTCCAGTCATTATTCACTACTGAGATGGTTCGAAAATCAAGAGTTCAAGCCATGCCCTGCATGGGCAACTAAGTGAGACTGTCTCAACAAAAGAAAACAAAGAAGCAAAACTCCTGCCCAAACTGAGACGTGATCAGGGAAAGTGTAATCAGATATACCATGTACTCACATTCCCTAACATGCCCTAATTCTTAGTGATGAATAAACAGGCCTAGAACTCAACATAGTTAGTGGCAGGGCAGTAGCCAAGTAGTCTGACTTAGGCCAGTGATCTTCCCAGGAGTGCACAGAGCCCACTAAAACCTGGCTAGCATCTCTCTTAAGAAAATCAAAAGGGGGCTGGAGAGATGGCCTAGCGGGTAAGAGTGCCGACCGCTCTTACAGAGGACCCAGGTTCGATCCCCAGCACCCACATGGCGGCCGAGAGCCGTCTGAAACTCCAATTCCAGGAGAACTCCAGCTTCAGGGGAATCCGAGACCCTCTTCTGACCTCCGCGGCGTTGCACGACACGGGTGCACAGACCTGCATGCAGACAGTACATTGACACACATACAGAAATAAAAAAAAAAAATAAATAAAAAATAAATAATTAAAAAAAAAAAAAAAAAAAGGAAATCAAAAGGCTGGAGACGCCTAGCAGTAAGAGCATGACCGCTTTCCTGCAGAGGATTCTGGTTCGATCCCCAGCACCCACATGGCGGCTTTGAGAACCGTCTTTAACTTCAGTTTCCAGAGAATTGATGCCTCTTCTGACCTCCGTGCATTGCACAACATGGGTCACACACCTACATGCAGACAGTACATTCATACACATATTTTAAAATTAAATAAAATAAAATAAAAAAGAAAGCCAAGCAACACTGGAGGATAACGGCCACTAAGCAAGACTAGTGCAAAAGATATAAATGCAGCGAGGAGGGAGAGGGACACCTAGCTCTTTTGACCCTGAGAATGTATGATAGTTTCCAAGAACTCTATCTATGCTGATAAGCCTTCTTCCTGACCACATAAACAACTACAACAGAACGATGTGCAGTTTTCTAAGTCTTTTTTTATACTTTTTTAAAAAAAAATTATTTATAATTTATATATATATATTTTACAAATCAAGACCCACTTCCCCCCATCCCCCACCCCCACCAGAGCTCATGGCTTCTGCCAAATATGTCTTTTCATGCTTTTCTCAGTCTTTCTCAATTTTCTCCATGTTGGAATTGGACTGTTTTGAGCGAAGTTCACTGTTTCAGTCAGTTCTTTGATGCAGTCCTTTCTGTTGTGTTGTTTCGAATCATACGCCCAACTGCTTTGGACAAAAGCTCAGGGGCCATCACAAGAAATACTTACAACAGGTAATGGCCTAGCATCCACATACGATAGGATACCATTCGTCGTTTGTTTTTCTGGGACTGTGTACTTCCACTCAGCATGATGTCCTCTAGCTCTAAAGCCATTTTCTGCAAAGTTCATGATCTCCTCTTTCCTTTTTAAAAAATTTTTTAAATTATTATCTTAATTTTCATATGTGTATGAATGTACTGTCTGCATGTAGGTTGTGCAACCCGCAGTCGTGCAATGCCGTCGGAGGTCAGAGAGGGTCTCGGATTCCCTTGGAACTGGAATTCTCCTGGGCAATTGGAGTTACAGATGGTGTCAGTCGCCACCTGTGGTGCGGGGATTTCGGAACCCGGGTTTTCTTCTGTAAGAGCAGTCGCGTTGTCTTAAGCACTGGCTATCTCTCCAGCCCCATGATGTCCTTTTCTTTATGCTGACATAGAACTCCATTGGTAGATGTTACCACATTTCTTCTATCCATTCATTCAGTTAAGGGGCATTTGGAGTTTGGTTCCAGCTTTTGCATTGTGAAGATGAGCTGAAATAAACATTGGGGCCGTGCATGTATTCTCTGTGGTTGGGGGTGAGTCCATTAACATGGGAGGGTTTACCACCTTCTGATGTCTCTTCAATTCTTTCTTTAAAGTTTTTTAAAAATTTAAAAAAAAAAAAAAAAGTCTAAGTAGATGCCGACGTTTGCGAGGACCCAGGTCGATCCCAGCAACGCTACTATGGCGGCCAACGAAACCACTCCGAAACTCCAATTCCAGGAGAACTCCCAGCTCCAGGGGAATCTGACACCCTCTTCTGACCTCCACAGCAGTGCATGCAAGTTTGTGCAACCGTGTCATGCAATAAAATTACACATACAAGAAATAAAATAAAATAAATTAAAAATTTTTGTTGTAGAGATCTTTGGTGTCATTGGTTAGGTTTGTCCTAGGTTATTTTATTTGTTTTTGAGACTTATTGTGAGTGGGAAGGGCTCTTCTTGAATTCTTCTTCAGTTGCTGTTCTTGTGTAAAGAAAGGCCATTGATTTTAAGGTTAATTTTGTATTTCCTGCCACTTGCTGAGAGCTGTGATTCATTTCTAGGAGTTTTCTGTGTGGAGTTTTTTAGCATCCCTAAGTAAACAATTCATCTCATCAGCAAAAATAGCGGATCGCTCTGACTTCCTCTTTTCAATTTAGTACTCATTTAATTCTCCTTTTTGCCCCTTATTGCTCTAGCAAGTGTTTCAAGCCACTCTATTGAAGAGAGGAGTGGTGACAGGGCAGCCTTGCCCAAGTTCCTACACTTTAAAGGGAATGTTCTGTCATTTCCCCATTTAGGATGATATTTGTTGCTGTGGGTGTTCCCTGTATATGGCTTTGATTACATGGTAGGAATGATCCCTCCCAATCCAATTCCTTCTTAAGGACTTTAAGCATGAAGGATGCTGATTTTCAAAGGTTTATTCAGCCTCAATTTAGATAAATGGTGATGGTTTTTGTCTCTTCATTCCATTTATGTGCTTAGATGATGTTTATTGATTTCCTATGTTGAACATCCCTGATCTCTGGTATGAATCCACACTTGCGCATCTGTATGATCTTCTTATGTGGGTCTGCTATGAGATTTGCCAGTATCCTGTTTAGAATTTGGATCTGTGTGCATTAGGGAAAGGGTCTATAACTTCTCCTTTTAGTTGTATCTTTGCCTCGGTTTTTGTATAATAGAGGAATCTGGCTTCATAGTAGGAATTTGGGATACTTCCCTCTGATTGTATACTTCTAAACAGTTTCAGAAATAATGGTTGTAGGTCTTTTTGAAATGTTTTATAGAATTCTGCTGTGAAACCGTCTGGGCCTGGGCTTTTTTTAGTTGGGAGGCTTCTTACTACATCCTCTATTTCTTCATATGTTATGGGTCTGTTTAAGCTGCTGGTCTCCTCTTGGCCAAGCTTTGGTGATTCCCAGGATTTCAGATATTCATCCATTTCTTCTAGATTTTCAAACTTGGTAGAATATAGGTTCTTGTAATATTCCCATATAATTTTCTTGATCTTTTCCTTGTCCGTTGTGATATTTCCCTTTTCATCACAGATTGTATTGATTTGGAGTTGTTCCTTCTTTCTTTTTGTTAACTGGGCTAGAGGTCTGTCTATCTTGTTTATTCTTTCAAAGAACCAACTTTTGGCTTCATTGATTTTTTGTATTGTTTTCTTTGTTTCTATTTCATTGATTTCTGCTCTGATTTTTGTTATTTCTTCCTGTCTGTTGCGTTTAGGGTTCATCTGTTGTTGCCTCTCAAGTGCTTTTAGCTGTAGTGTTAGATCATTCACTTGTGCTCTTTCTGTTTTTCTAATGTAGGCACCCAGGGCTATAAACTTCCCTCTTAGGACTGCTTTTAAGGTATCCCATAGGTTTTGTTGTGTTGTATTGTCATTCAGTTCCAGGAATGCTTTTATTTCTTTCTTTATCTCTTCCTTGACCCATTCATTATTCAAGAGTGTGTTGTTTAGTCTCGGTGTGTTCTTGCAGGCAGGAGGGCTTATCCTTCTGTTGATGTTGAGCTTTATTGTACTGTGGTCGGATAGAATGCATGAAATTATTTCAATCTTTTTGTATTTGTGGAGGTTTCTTCTGTGTCCCAGTATGTGGTTGATTTTGGAGAATGTTCCATGGGGTGCTGAGTAGAAAGTGTATTCTCTGGTATTAGGGTGGAATATTTGGTAGAGGTCTATGAGGTCCATTTGGTGTATCATATTGTTCAGTTCAGATGTCTGTTTATTCTTTGTCCTGTTGACCTATCCAAAGGACTCAGTGGAGTACTGAAGTCCCCTACTATGAGTGTACTGGGGTTAGTGTGTGACTTATGGTCCTGGAGAATTGTCTTTATAAAGTTTGGTGCACCAGAGCTTGGGGCATATATATTCAAAATTGTGAAATCTTCTTGGTGAATTGCTCCTTTGATAAAAATGTAATGGCCTTCTTTGTCTCTTCTGATTTCTTTTACTTTGAAGTCTATTTTGTCTGATATTAAAATAGCAACACCTGCTTTCTTGTTGGTACCATTTGCTTGGAATATTTTTTTTCCATCCTTTCACTTTAAGGTGGTGTCTGTCCTTGAAGGTAAGATGTAGTTTCTAAGAATCTTACAAAACATAGAAATACCAACAACTACATTGTCAATGATTAAATCAGAAGATACAAAGATTATACTTTGAGGTTGATTTCATCAGAGAAAATGATGTTAATAATACCATGAATCAGAAACAATATAAATGGACAAAAATTGCAAACTTCTTTGTTTTTTGTCTTTTCGAGACAGGATCTCCATGTAGCCCCAGCTGTCCTGAACTCACTCTGTAGACCAGGCTGTCCTTGAACTCACAAAGATCCGCCTGCCTCTGCCTCCCAAGTGCTAGGATTAAAGGCGTGTGCCACCACACCCGGCTAAAAATTGAAAACTTTTAATAACTATCCTCAAATCATATTTTGTTCATTTTAAAAATATTTATTTCTTTGCCGGGTGTGGTGGCGCACACCTTTAATCCCAACACTCAGGAGGCAGAGGCAAGCGGATCTCTGTGAGTTCAAGGCCAGCCTGGTCTATATTTTGAGCTCCAGGCCAGCTGGGACTAAAGGGAGACCCTGTTTCAAAAAGACTAAAAAAATTTATTTCTTAAAATGTTTTCAGTACATTTACAGTATGGGAGGGGGTGCACATGCCACAACAAGTATAGAAGTCAGAGGACTACTTGAGGAGGGTTGTTTTTCTGTTTGTACCATGTGAGTTCTAGAAATCAAACTCAGGTTGTCAGGTTTAGTGACAAGTGCCTTTACTCTCTGAGATATATTGCTGGCCAAATTTCCTTTTAAACATTGCAATTTTAGTTATTTTCTTTTAATACAGAGTCTCATTATGTTGTCTAAGTTATCCTCAAACTGCTGGGCTGAAGCAATACTTCTGACAGCATCCCGAATGACTGAAACAACTGGAGTAGCCTATCTTGTCTAGCTTAAACACTACTTGTTTTTGTCCTTTTTTGCTGTTTTATTTTTTGAGCTAGGGCCTCATATAGCCTAGGATGACTTGAAGCAGGTCCTTCTGCTTGTACCTCCTGAGTGCTAGGATTATAAATATGTGCCACTAACTATAATTTATTTGGTGCTATGGATCAAACCTTGGATCTACTGGAAGCTAGGCAAGCAGTCTATCAACTGAGCTACATCCCCCGTCCTTAACAGTGTATTTACGAAGAACTAATATAGTTTAAGAATTAGTAGGAGGAAGCTGGGCATGGTGGCACACACCTTTAATCCCAGCACTTGGAAGGCAGAGACAGGCAGATCTCTCTGAGTTCAAGGCCAGCTTGGTCTACACAGTGAGTTACAGACCAGCTGGAGCTGCAGGGAGACCCTGTCCCAAAAAGATGAAAAAATTAGTAGTGGGGGGGCTGGACAGATAGCTCAGCTGTTAAGAGGGGGGTATGATCTTTAAGAGGACTGGAGTTTGGTTCCCAGCACTACACTGGGTGGCTAACACTGCCTTTAACTCCAGCTCTGGTGTGTGTGTGTGTGTGTGTATCCAATGCTTCTGGCCTGGGGTAGGGGGACTGTGGATTCAAGCCTAGTCTAGGTTGCATAGTGAGGTCATCTCAAAAACTACCAAAAAGGAAAAAAATATTAAGAGGTTATAGAATGATGAAGAATAACAAGTCTCTTCCACTGTAACCCCCAACCATTCTGTTCTGTGTTGTAGAGATAATCACTGCCATGGGTTTCCTGTGTTTCATTTTGAGATACCTTATGTGTTAAATATATATTCACCATAGTATATTACATACATCCTGTTTTCTCCCATTTAAATTATGTCTTGGAGGTTATTCCCTACCATTATCCAAAGAACTTCATTGTTACCTTTCATGGAAGACAGAGTAAGTGTTACAGCTTCATTTTCACATAAATGTCTCATTTAAAATCTTGTCACAACTTAATACCAGAATCAAACGGCATTCAAATGAGAAACTTAATGTGCTCATGGTGACAAACTTGCTATGAAGTCAAGGATGGTCCTAAATTTTGATAATCTTGCGTCCACCTCTCCAGTGCTGGGATTATGGATGTGTTCTACCAAGCTTAGCTTAAGGGGGCTTGTTTTTACATTTATCTAGAGCTCCTTAAAAAAAGGGAATTACAGGAACAAGCATATCAAATTTGTAGGTTTTCCCTGTAATTTTTAAATATATATATATATATATATATAATTTTTAAAATTTTATGTATGGGGGCTGGAGAGATGACCTAGCGGTTAAGAGCGCTGACTGCTCTTGCAGAGGACCGGGGTTCAGTCCCCAGCACCCACATAGCGGCTAAGAACCGTCTGTAACTCCAATTCCAGGAGAACTCTAGTTCCAGGGGAATCCAACACCCTCTTCTCACCTCTGAGGCATTGCATGACACGGGTGCACAAACCTACATGCAGACAGTACATTCGAATAAATAAATAAATAAATCAAAATAAAATAAAATAACTTTAAAAACTGTTTAGAAATTTATGTATGAAAGTGTGCTTACTGCCTGCATGTATGTAAGTATACATATGTTGCACAATGTCTGTGGAAGTCAGAAGAGGGAGCTGGATCCCCTGGAAATGGAATTACGGATAGTTGTTAGCCACCATGTGGATCAAGGAATTGAACCTGGGTCCTCTGCAAGAGCAGCCAGTGCTCTTAACTGCTGAGCCATCTCTCCAGCACCCCCCCACACTACCCCTGTAATTTCTTTAAAAAATGGTAAAGGGCAAATAATGAAAACTAAAGTCAAGAAAGCATTTTGAAGGGCTTTCCTATGAGAATAACCAACTTAATTATAACTATTTCTAGGCCATGGTGTGGTTTTGTGTGCATGTGCAGTTGGGATGGGGGCAAAGGTCAATGTTGGGTATCTTTCTCAAGAGCTTTCCATCTTGTATTTTTTTATTTCTCTATTTTTATT